>JAXRJS010000095.1:0-95000 GCA_037127375.1 Dione juno
ATATCTAAAAATATTAATTATTGTGCTATCCTATACTATATTTCGTTTATATCACATAATCTTTGTTGGGTTTGTTTCTTTAATTCTAATTTATCTTATTTATTCACAAGTGCAATGAATAATTATAATTTTATAAACATGTCATATAGTAAATATAAGTAAGTAAATGTACTTGTAACTTAAAACCAATTTAAAACGCTTTTTAATTGATTTTCATAAAAAATTAAAATTCTACAGATTTACTGTACGGGAGTTGTCCCTCGCATTGCAGAGTTATTGTCTCATCAAATAAGATAGATTTGTGAATGATTTTTACTGAACTTTATTAACGAATTCATAACTGAGTTTTATTTATCGGTTGCATAGTTGAGCACTTTACATATTCACTTTAGTTTTTGTTTTTCAATCACCTTACTTTTACTATAACTCGAAATTGATAACAACATTGAATTGATCCGTATATAATATTTGACAGATTTTATAAAGTAACTTCTAACATTTATATAATATGTCTACTTAAATTATTTATTAGATACTTGTAGTGAGAAAACAATTTTACGTTATGTAGCAAAGTAGAAGAGTGCTTTTGAGAATTACGCTTTCTCTTTTGTTCTTTCAGGCTTTTATGTTTTGCTTTTCATTCCCTCATGTGATCAATGCAAAAAACCATTACAGTGCAAATAATCTTAGACCTTTGTTAAAGAGTTTGGTGTCGATAGTTAAAATTTGTATCAAATGGCAACATTGCGCCGGTTTTCATAAATTCATAGCTACCTTATATATGTCTATCGAAAGCTTGATGGACTTATTAGATATTTCTTTTTAGTTGGCAAACTTAGCAGAATTTATTCTATCAAAGCTTAGAAAATTTGGAATAAATATTTCTTTCTAATTCACCAGATAGACCCACGTTGGACGCCAATATTTAGTCATATTTATAACACTTAATTTTTTTTTCACACATCTGTCCCATTTATCGGTATTTAGTGATATTTCACTATTTCTTTATCGCAATATATATCACCATGTTCTTCTTCGTGAAATGTATAGAAGCTTGTGATTGCTGAATCGTGAAACTCAATGTACAAGGACCGTACCTTAAATGTTCTTTTAGTATCATTTATTTGTTAACTCTTCTTATATATTGTAATGAAGCTGTCGTGTCCCACACTGGTTTCATTTTTTTAATTGAAGATAAAAAATAAAGATATTAGATATTGTTTGTAGTTTAATTATATAAAATAGTACCGGACGTGGGACTACGTCTGTAGATACTAAGTAATATTTTTGTTTAAGTATAATTTTTATAACAGAGAGAAAATAAAGAGCGTTTTTCTTTCATTTTTTCAAAGCCTAAAAACTACTCTGCAGTTACCGATTACAATTGGTACATAGTGGCGCAGTAGGATAGCATTTGACAGCAAACGCAATAGTTGTGGGTTCAATTCCTACTCGGAGGAGTATTTGATTTTTCTGTAACCTTTGTGGTAAGATGCCCGTCTCCAAAACTCGGGGTCAGCTTATATAACCTATGGCAAAATATTTTGTAAACTTGTGTAAGCTTCTTTCTTCTTCTTCTTGTTTAGTTTAGTTTAGTTAGCACTGTAGTTTCGATTTACTGAGTATTTATGAGAGATGTATTTATCATATTCCGACTTCGGGCGCCATTTTATATGATGATCTATCTATCTTAGACACTTATTACATATACTGTTTTTTTTAATACGTATTTTTTTATAGTTACATATTTTATAATATGTAACTTTTAACTTTTATGATTGCTTTAACAGTATGGAAGCAAGCATGAAATGAAGAGAGCACTATATCATAGCTGTATCAGTCACGTGTAGTCACTGTTAGGACACCAGGATATCATATGTTGTCAAAAGATCTTTGCGTAGTAAAATAATCAATGAGCTGTAGGAATTTTGTCTTCCTTCCTTTTTGTACACCAGGCTGTGTGGTTTTACATTTCAGTCTCTCCCATAGTCAATGCATTTGTACGTTGAACTGCATATAAATTAAGCCCTAGTCTCTTTGTAAAACGGTTGATTTTGAAATGAAGATAATTTTCAGTTATATAGCCACATGATGCATGATGTTCTGGTAGAAGCACCAGAATAGCAACGTGATGGAACAATGCTGCGTTTCAGCATATCTGTTTAGATATCTTCAATTAAGTAGGAGATGGTGGTAGTTGCAGGTGTGCGTAGTTTGTATAGGAAATCAAAGTAACCGTAATGGCATAATATTTTCTAGTTACTTAGTACGTGGGCTTAGAATTTTTATATTACTTTTGTAAATAAATATTGAACTGTCATTTATATATACAATATTAAGTAAATTACCCATGCGTAGTTCCTTAGAATATAAATAAATACTAAATACTTTTAATTTACATCTAAATATGTATTATAGTCTTAATGTTATCCAGTTTCAGTAAACTTTAGCCAACATAGAGAAAAGGCAGTACTTTATGTATCTTCACTGTCCGTTTTACGTGTCCGATACATGTTGCATCATATTTAAATGTGTGCTTTACATATCATATTCTTATACAGTATAAAGTCCTGTGAATTACAACGCGATTGGACAATGCTGAATTAGAATTTTCAATTAATAGGTGAAAATTGTGCATATTTATTTTTAATTGTAGAAGTTAAGAAATCAAAGTAGCTGTAAATTTTGATAGTAATTTTTATATAATATAATTATGTACAAAATGATTTAATTATTATTTCAAAATATTAAAAAAATACCCATAATTTCGTCTGTTTGTATGTTTGTAAATGGCTCTTTAGTAAAAGTTGTTGTGCGTGATAAGCATTTTTCTTTGACACAGGAACATCAAAGGTCTGGAAAATGGTGCCTTTACGAAATTTGTTCAACGTAACTTAATATTAATACATGTTGTCTTGCTGAGTCCCTAACCTGACGCGCTACTGTAAGATGGATTTATATTAAGCGGGATTTTATTAAATACTTTAAATATAGTTAAAAAAAACACTAAATAAGAGAAAAAATAGTAGCAAAATTATTACAGGCTCGTGAGGGATTCGAACCCCCGACCGCCACTACCAACTGGTCGGATGGGTGCTCTAACCGCTGAGCTAACGAGCCGTTGAAATGAATTATCCTAAATTCTGTATAATATTTAAATTAAAGGTCCTTTTCTATACTAATAGTAAAGAGGAAAGATTTGTTTGTTTGTTTGACAGCGATAAGCTTCGAAACTACTGGACCGATTTGAATAAATCTTTTACCACTAGAAGTAAATAAAAACCTTTATCCGTATAAAAACTCTAATAATTATTAAAATAACCGAAGGAGGTAGAGAGCACCCGCACGTGCGCTGCGTAAATAGTTAAAGCTATGTTTTTTTTTTTTGTTTTTGAGTTTAATACTGTTAGCCCTATTGGCCTTGACAGCGACACCGGTTGGGCTAAGCTATGAAAAATTATACGAGTATGTGACAGAATAAATAGGTCTTCTTAAAAAATTCTAAATATTAAGCTTATACATATAATATTTGAATAATATATTAAAGTACTGAAGTTGTACAATGTAATTTTGTTTAACATTTTGAAATGAAAGTAATTCAGGTAGGTTCTTGTTTCTAATTCACTATAACTTAAGCTTCACACCGTTTCATGCTCTTTAAAACAACATATGCGAGAGTCCCCATTGCACATATTGTGATAACCAGCTGGTTTTCAAAACGATTTCTTATAATATTCTAATCTTCTAATACATCGAACGTGTTTTTGAATACCTTTTAAAAGAATAAGATGTAACCAAAACAAGCAATGCATGCCTAAGAAAGAATATAACATTTCTTCGCTGTGTGTATACCTTTTTTATAGCGATGAGTAGGCGTAGGCGTAGTGAAACTAGTTGTGCTGCTGTTAGTGACAAACTTTGGCAGTGACATGCTCTGTCTCTTACCAAAACGAGAAAATAACAATAATTCAATCCCCTGAATGAAAATCGAACCACCAACCGTCGTGTCTGTTTCAGTCAGTCGGTGTGCTACTAATTATTTATGAGGCCTTTCTTAAATTAATGATGAAGTCTCATCGATAGTTGATTTTTTTATTAACCTGATATTTCTTTGGGATACACCCTTAGTCACGTGTTTTCCAAGTCACAGTACCAGGGCCACATATCTTATAAAGAGCTTGATGATAGACATAATAAATGGGAGGGCTTTCGAAAATGCAATACTCTCTTTTTATCCAATTCCTGTATATATTCTGCCTTTCAGTCTCTCGTGTGTGTGTATTTAATACACAGCAAATAAGTATAATCCTTGTGCCTTTGTGATTAAGTTGATTTTGGATTGACAAATCAAGAGTACATGGCAACATGTTGCATCGTTTCTTTATATCAGAACCTTTAAGTATTGTATGAAATCCTGGTTAAAGCTACAAAATTTCAACGTGACCGAATGATTGAGAGGAATATATTTAATTTATAATGTTTATCTCTTCTTCCTTCTAAAATCTTTTTTGAAAAGTGAAATATTAGAGTACCTTTCTTCTTAGTGAGTAATAACACTATGGACACTATGGTAACACTATGGTATGGATATAGTGGAGAAGAACATAAAGCATGAAATGCCTTTTCTCTGAGTTGGTTAAAGTTTATAGAAATTTGATGATAATAAAAACAACATACTAAGATGAAAATTTAAAGTATATTATTTATTTATATTCTTAAAATTCAACGTGTGGGTAATTTAAAAAGTATTTAAGTAATAGTTAAATATTATTTCACATAAATCAATTAAATAATACTAAACACACGTTCTTAGTAAGTAGAAAATATTAATAATATTTCCTATAGACGCTACGCACACCTGTTAGCTACCACCACCTTCTACTTCATTAAAAATATCTAAAGAGATATGCTGGCGCTTCTACCAGGACATCATACCTTATAAGAATATGAATTATATGGCACATATAGAACAAATATGATGCAACATGTGGCTATTGAACTGTGAATTATCTTCATTCCAAAATAAACCGTCTTACAAAGAGACTAGGGCTTAAATTATGTGCAGTTCAATGTACAAATGCATTGACTATGGGAGAGACTGAAATGTCAAACAGTCTGAAACTGAAATGTCAGACAAATTCCCTACAGCTCATTGATTATTTAATTACACAAAGATATTTCGATGACATATGATATCCTTGTACTCTAACAGTGACTGCACGTGACTGATGATTCAGCTCTCAACTATGACAGTGATCCAAATAATGTATTATATCGATATATTGCCATACTTTTCATATAGATATATTGCCATGCTTGCTTCCATACTGTCACCCAATCATTATAGTATTTAGTATGTAAATATTAAAAAACATATATATGTAATACGTGTATAATATAAATAGATTGTATAAAATACCACCCGATGTGGGAATATGATAAAGTATCAGTAACTAGAAACTACACTGTAAAGATGAAGGAGAATAAAGAAGTTTACACAAAATAATATTTCTTCATAGCTTATATAAGTTGACCCCGAGTTTTATATGAAATAATCATGAAATAATCGTTAGATTGTAATCGTCACTCACGCACATAACAGATATATAAAAAAAATCATGTTGCAAGCTAATAGTTATTTTTTAGATTCACGCTCTATCTCACTTATAGCAAAAGTGTCGAGTTGTCGAAGGACTTGTCAAGTGTCAAGTATCAAGACACTCTGTTATACGCGTGCTGACTAGCGAATTCATTATACTTATACTCATATTCACTATAATATACAAATATTATATGTATAAGCTTTATATTTAGAAATTTTACAGAAGACCTGTTGTGTCACATTAAATTTTTACGTAGCTTTAATCAATTAGGCAGCGCACGTGCATTTAGGATGCTATCTACCACCTGTTTAATTTTAATATTTTTTACAGTTTTCAAACGGATTAAGGTTTTAGTACGTTTTTGTAAATATACTGACACCTATAACCTAAGGATTCTACTTACTTCTAGTGGATATAGAATTATTCAAATCGCTCCAGTAGTTTCGGAGCCTGTCGCTGTCAAACAAACAAACAAACAAATCTTTCCTCTTTATTATAAGTATAGAAAAGTAAAGTTGTTACTTTGAATAATATACAGACAATTTAGAGTACATTAATTCAATGGCTCGTTAGCTCAGCGGTTAGAGCACCCATCTGATCAGTTGGTAGTGGCGGTCGGGGGTTCGAATCCCTCACGAGTCTATGTATTTTTTTATCTTTTTTTATTTTCTTTGTATTTAATGTTTTTAAACTATATTTAAGTTATTTAATAAAATCCAGCTTATTATTAATCCATTTTATATAAAGTAGCGCGTCGGGTTAGAGGCTCAGCATAATAACTAAGACTCAGCAATAGACAACATGTATTCCACATTCCATTTATTTAATAACTAGTCGTCGCCCACAACTTCTTTAGCGTGGACTTTATGTTGCTTGCTACAAGATCTCCATTTACCGATTTATTGTAATCGAAAATTCCGAACAACATCACTAATATCCTTAGTTGGGAATTCTCGTTAGTTTATCTGTTATAGTGTTACAATAAGTCCCGTAGTCCCGCAATAAGTCCCGTAGTCCCGCAATAAGTCCCGTATCATCGGACAGGGTTACCAGCTCATATACACTGGGTCTTCTTCCGGTAAAACTGGTGTAGCAGTAGTTTTATCTAGAGCAGAGCTACGGAATGGTCTCCTCGAAGTTGACCGACGCAGCGACCGCCTGATGCGGGTGAAGGTACTGGTTGAGGGGGCTACCGCCAGCTTAATCAGTGCTTACGCTCCCCAGGCTGGTTGTAACGGGGCCGAAAAGGAGTCATTCTGGGAGCAATATGAAGAGGTTCTACTCGCTATACCATCTACCGAGGTGATCATAGTTGGGGGAGAGCTTAACGATCACGTGGGTAAGGCTGCGGAACGTACGTATGAACGTGTCTACGGTGGTTTTGGTCACGGTCGCCGCAATATAGAGGGCGAAAATATCCTAAGAACCTGTATTGCATCTGATCTGGCCATCGTGAATACGTTCTTCCAAAAGAGTCCGCAGCATCTTATTACGTATGCAAGTGAACTCCACTCAACCCAAATAGATTATCTATTGACCAGGCGGTGTCATGTTGGCAAGGTAACTAACTGTAAACTCATTCCTGGTGAAAGCCTCACGGCCCCACATCGTCTTCTTGTCATGGATTATGTCGTTACCCCGATAAAGAAATTAGCCGAGACGCGTAAGTCTAAGATCAAGTGGTGGTTGCTGAATGGACCGATGCAGACCGACTTTCTGGCAGAGGTTAACAGTCAAAATTTATCAACTAACACCGAAACTGCTCAGGATGCTTGGGATCGAGCTCAGTCAGCAATCATTACGGCTGGTAAACATGTTCTTGGCGTTTCTAGGGGAGGACGTATTATGGACAGGGAGACATGGTGGTGGAATGACAAGGTACAAGAGGTGATTCATGATAAGAAGACTGCATTTAAGGAGTGGCAGCGTTCCAACTCTCTTGAAGACAGGCTGGAGTACATAGCAGCGAAATGTGCCAGCAAAAGAGCTGTAGCCAGAGCCCGCAGCGAAAGTTTATTACCTCTATATGATAAACTTGAAACTGTAGAGGGGCAGAAGCAGAAGGAAGAATCTACAAATTGGCACGTGCTCGGGATAAAGCGACGCAAGATATCACAAAATGTCTTTGCGTCAGAGATTCCCAGGGCAAGCTGCTTTGTAGTCATGCTTCTGTGAAGGAGAGGTGGAGAAGTTACTTCTTGGAGCTGCTGAATACTCAGCACCCGGGTAGTGTTCCGTCTGAACCACCTCCTAACCTGGGACTTTTTGCTTCAATAACCCTTGATGAAACTCGGAATTGTCTTCGAACGGCAGCGGAAATGAAGAACGGCAAAGCGGTGGGACCTGACGATATTCCGATCGAAGCGTGGAAATCATTGGGCTCTCGTGGTGTGCTCATGCTTACTGATCTTTTTAACTGCATTTTGAACACTGGGACGATGCCACATCAATGGTGTCCAATTATAGTAGAGGTTCACCAAGGCCCAGCTCTTAGTCCACTTTTGTTTAATGTAGTGCTAGATACTGTCACGGCTCACATCCAGGACCAGCCTCCATGGCTGATGATGTATGCCGATGACATAGTACTCATTGACGAGAACCGACTGATGCTGGAGCGTAAAGTGAATGCCTGGAAGGGTGCGCTTGAGAACGGTGGTCTTAAACTGAATGTGTCAAAGACCGAGTACATGGCTTGCGGGAACCCAGACTCGAGCACCATCCACATCGGGCCTGAGCGAGCCGTTAAGTCGGAGAAGTTCAGGTACCTTGGATCCATTATGCACGAGTCCGGAGGCATCGACTACGATGTCCACGCCCGGGTTAGCGCTGCTTGGGCCAAATGGCGGGAGGTCACTGGTGTGGTCTGCGATCGCAGAATACCGCCCAAACTCAAGGGGCTGATATACAAGAGCATGATCCGACCAGTTCTTCTATACGGCAGCGAATGTTGGCCAGCATTATTTCGGCACACTCAGGAGCTTCACGTAACGGAGATGAAGATGCTGAGGTGGATGTGTGGCGTTACTCGGGCTGACCGCATACGCAACACATTCATTTGAGGTAGTCTTGGGGTCCGTAACGTAGCGGATAAGTTCCAAGAGCGTCGTCTGAGATGGTATGGCCACGTTTTGCGCCGGCCTAAGAACTACGTCGGAAGAAAATGCCTCCTACAAAAATATTTTCATTCCATAAATTTTATATACTCTAAATATTTTTAATATTTTAAAAAGTCAAAGTAGATTAAATAATTGTTGCTTGGGAATATATCTGTTATCTTTATTTCAAATGCAAGTAAAGTAGAACTTATATTTCTCTTTTTGTAACGTTATTTAAAAAAAATAATGAATAAAAACAGTTATGAGCAACATATGCCTGTCTCTCTCAAAATGACAGATTGCTAATACAAAAGAAATATTCAGTTTAGTTTTAATTGTAACAGTATTATTTATGGCCAGACTATGTATATAAAAATTAATAAATGAATTGGAAACCACATTGGAAAACACCAAAAACTCTCAATACTCAATGCGGTCATCTAAAGTTACGTTTAATCCAAAACATTGGGTACCAGGGTCTCATGTATCATGAGGAGTTGTTTTATATATCTCCTTACTTAAACGTAATATTAAAATGTCTTGTTAACATTATGACCTATATTTGTGTTATGTTTAGAGTTCATTAAACAATGATTTAATGTTAATGTGTAGTAACAGTGCACCGTGCACTTTATAAAGAGCACGCTAAAAGGTAACTTATCAAGCCAAGATCGGAGCTCTTTTAGCTCGGCCTAAATCTTAGCGACGCTGTAGAGGCCGCAGGTCCAACAGCATACTGTCCATCACATAGAATAGAATAGAATGGGTAACTTATGAGTTTCTGATGTAAATGTTTTTGATTAAACGTGACTGAGGAGCCGCGGGGGAGACTCGCCTAGTGTCTGACTGACTGTTTTTTTTATTTAAGGTAATTTTTTTTTATCTATACATTTAATAAAAATAGACTAGACTAGTTATTAAATAAACGTGTGGAATACATGTTGGCTTGTAGAGTCCTTAACCTGACGCGCTACTTTAAAATGGATTTATATCAAGCTGAATTTTATTAAATACCTTTAATATAATTAGAAAAAACAAAATAAAATAAAGATATAAAATAAAGTAAAGGATAATAGAAAAATGTTACATGCTCGTGAGGGATTCGAACCCCCGACCGCCACTACGAATTGTTCGGATGGGTGCTCTAACCGCTGAGCTAACGAGCCATTGGAACATTTTACTCAAAGTTTTATATATTATTCAAAGTAAAGGTGCTTTTTTATACTAATAATAAAGAAGAGAGATTTGTTTGTTTGTTTGACAGCAATAGACTCCGAAACTACTGGACTGTATTGAATTATTCTTTTACCACTAGAAATAAATAGAATCCTTAGGATATAGGCGACAGTATATTTACAAAAACGCATGAAAACCTTAGTCCGTATGAAAACTTTGATAATTATTAAAAAAATAGAGGAGCTAGATAGCATCCGCAAGTCCGCAGCGTAAATAGTTAAAGCTACGTAAAAATTATATATGACAGAATTAATTAATTATTTTATTTCATCTAATTACAAAATTTTATAGATATAAAATTTGTATAATATATTAAAGTAAATGGAATAATAATGAACACACACACAAAATTGTAATCTTATTTGAAAATATGCTATAATATTAATTAATTCATTATTATATAAAAAATCTTTAAGATTTCAAATTACTTGAAGTTATTTTATTAATTTTGTTAAAAAAAATTTTGTCATTACTAAGCTACAAAATAGCATTTAAATGGCGTCCAACGTGGGACGGCTGTGTTACGTCGCGTTTTTTGTTCTTACCTCACCAACATACATTCAAAGTACTTAAATATATATAATATTTTTCAGTGTACTAAATGACATAAATCGGTAAAGACATTAAAACATAGACAAAGATGGACCCATCTTTATAAGAGATCTCTTTCAGCCAACCTATGGTAGTGGATGAGTTATAAGCAGCTTTATGTTACTATATATGTTTTAATAAGTACTGCAGACAAATTTGATAAAGAAATATAAATATGTTTTAATATCAGCTAATTTTTATAATTAAGCTTAAAAGTTTCACACCGTTTCAGGCTTTTAAAAACAACATAAGTGCAATGAGTGTGCTCTTTGTATTGAGATTTCTTTTGACTGTATTGATCAATAATCAGTAACTATCTCGTTTTGCCACAAGATATATATACCGCCTATTCCGGTACCTAGAGCTCGATGTAGTTTTCAAAGTGACCTCTACTAATATTTTAATCGCCTGGTACATTTACCTGAAGTGCATGTGTTTTCTTCGAATACCTTTTAAAAAACTAAGATTTATCAAAAGAAGCTAAACAAGCCTAATATTAAACCATTTTGTAAGTAACAGCTTCTCGCTGTATTTCTGACTTATAAAGCTAGGTGACGGAGAGAACTTAGTATTAAAACGCTCCGTTCCACAATTTCTGTCGAATTTTTGAGATTTATTACAAATAGCGTGTTAGTAAAAAAAACTTGCCACAATTTAGCTCTTACCAGTACCAGAAATTAGAATAAATTTATTCCCACGAGTCGAGATCAAACCCCACCACCACCGCTCGCATTTACGATACAATCAGATGCTGTGTTGTTACGCCACGACGGACTCATGAGGTCGTCTTTTTTATTACTGAAAATACTTAATTTTAATTTTAATTTTTTTAATTTAATAAAAAAATAAAAAAATACTAAAGTAATATTTAGTTAGCTTTATAGTACGAGTATCAATCATAGTATAATATATGTACTATTACTTTGAAATAAATATATTTGTAATAAAATAAACAAACACCTTACACTTTTTCCCCCACATAGCCGACGGAGGGGACACTGAGTCAGATCCAATCGGACTGGGAGACTCCGATCCCAACTTTTTGGATTTCGAATTTACATATATCACTAAAACTATTTCAAATTTATATGAGTAGTTCATTTCATATATAATAAATCTCTATGCATAAAACTCGTATGCCCATCCTCTATGCATTTGGTTCATTTATTAAATCTGCTAAATCGTATTAATTATATTTTTTTATAGTTATGGATTTTCTGAAATGCAATATAAACAATCTTTTCATCTCGACTCATGACTCTCCTAGAGGAGATCGACAGCTAAAGATATTGCCGACGACAACTGTCAGCCAATTGATACATAGAAAATCGATTCACACTAAAACTGCTTAAGACCGAAACACTCCAATAATTATAATACAAATAAGAAAACCAGAACAACAATGACACGGACGCCAAAAGTCTGCGGTAAACAAAAAAGAGAAACAATAAAAAACAATTCAGTTTCTTAATAACTTCAACTTATAGTTGTACATACGTAAAGAAAATCCTTCCAACTATCCTTTGCATTGAATAGAACAAAGATAACAATGAAATTATTAATAAATAATTTCACAGAGGCAGCGTTTACTTCTTTAACCGCACAGTCGTGGGTTGAATTCCCACTCGGGGAGAACGAATTATTTAATTTTCCTTCCTCTGTTAATAAAACACTGCACAGCGTTGAGTTGCGCCATTCAATATACAATATTTTACAATATACAATATCTTAAGAGGTCTCTGCCTATTCTGGTATTTGCGGAATACAACCTTATCCTAAAAAAATTAAAATAAATGATCTAAATTCGCGTTGGGTTTCCTGTGATATGTGTAACGCCTAGTTACCTATGAAATCCTGGTATCTTCATGGTAGAAACACGTGAGTGAACGACACTATTCAAATGGCTGACCTGCTACTACTTAACTTATCATACGTAGAGTTAGTTGAGTTACTTATGTAATGTTATGAAGAGTAGAATTTGTATATAGTATATAAATTGACAAACCTAAATTTGCGGTCGTTCGTTAATTTAATGTTTTAAACTTATGAATTATAAATTTTGGGGATTTCCCCTTTAAAAATACTGTAAGTACCTTTCCTCTAACCTTAAATTTAAAGTCAGTTGGAATTGTATGTGTGAATAAATACCTACATTGTATATTAAACAAAAGAGGGAAGTAGAATTTGAAAATATAATTAATATGATCTTTCTTTACAATTTTTAAGTTCATTTCTCAAAAGTTCAATTTAGGATACTTTGATCAAGATGTATTATTAAACTTGTATATATCTATTTTAATATATTTTATCAATATTAATATGGTGAATATCTTAAAATAATCATTTAACTTACAATACAATACAATTTACTTTATTGCACACTAGAAATACAAAGGAACACAATACACTAGGAACGTACAAAAATTATAAATAAATTAATAATACAAACGGACATAAATATATGTATATAGCCTATTAAGCCCTATTTTGATTACAATAAATTACTACACTATCTACCTTAAAAGATTACTTTTAAGGCAGATAGTGTGTATGAATTGAATTTATTTATTTGTATATATATATATGTATATATATATACATATATATATATATATATATATATATATATATATATATATATATATATATATATATAATATATATATATATATATATATATATATATATAGTATATATATATATATATATATATATATTAACCGAGGACCATCGTGGCGCAGAGACATAGGCCCTTCTGTACACGCAGCGGTATGTGAGTTCAATCCCTCACTCAACGCCGTGGAAATTGCCTTGTTACCAGAGCGTAGAAAATTAAAATATTTTATTCTCCCTGAGTGGAAATTGAACCCACAAGCCTTTCCACGTACCTACCTACATAGTATGTATGAATTATTTTCTTCTTCAATAATAGAAATAGCCGAAAATTGTTATATATTAAATATTAATCAGTGCATTCAGTACGTTTCAAATATTATTATGTAAAAAAGGATTTAATTATTCTTTAAAAATAATTGTGTATTAAAAGTGTCAGTCATTTCTGACCAACAAAAGGTATGTAATATATATGTGTGCAGTCAACGCAAACATACATTCATATCCACAACATACACACATACACATCTCTAATTAATAACATATCAAATACTATTATAATCCAATTTTGCCCACCGTGGGACCTGTTCAGAATTTTAGTAGGTACTAGATTACAGTTCTTGTTTCAAAAATAATTTGCACGCCCTACAAGTGTTTTAGTTGTATAAATATTATATACACTCTAAGTATTTTAATATTTTAAAAAATCTAAATAGATAAGAAGTGTTCATTAATTAGGAATATATTAGTTTTATTTTTATTTTTCTAATGTAAATTAACTACAATTTATATTTCTCTTATTGTTAAATGCAATCATGACTTATTAATTTATTGAATGTAAAAGTTTACTTTTTTTAATATTTACCTGCAATAAGTAACAGTCTGAAGCGACATATGACTGTCTCTCTCAAAATGACAGATTCCAAATTCAAAAGTAATATTTTGTTTCGTTTTAATTGTAACAGTATTTATGGCCAGACTAAGTATATAAAAGTAAATGAAGCCGCGGAGAAGATTAGGCGCACTGGCTGTTGATTTGTTTAGGTTATTTTATCTATACATTTAATAAAAATAGACTAGACTAGTTATAAAATAAACGTGTGGAATATATGTTGGCTTGTTGAGTCCCTAACCTGACGCGCTATTTTAACATGGATTTATATTAAGCTGAATTTTATGAAATATCTTAAATAAAGATAAAAAAAAACATAAAATAAAAGAAAATAGAAAAATGTTACACGCTCCTGAGTTATTACATTTTTTCGAGGTTTTTTCTATATAAATAATATAGAGGAGGGATTTGTTTGTTTGCTTGATAGGCTCCGAAACTATTGGACTGATTTGAATAATTCTTTATCAGACGACAGTATACTTACAATAATTTAATTTCTATAATAATAAATGAAACCGGAGGAGCTAGGTAGTATCCGCACGTGCGCTGAGTAATAGTCAAGCGCTACGTAAAAACTATATGCGATAGAATTCGTCTTTTTTACAATTTCAAATTATTTATCTTATACATTTGTATAACATATTAAACTATACCGTATTGTATTGTATATATACTGAAAATGTACAATGTAATTTTGTATAACATTTCGGAATGAAAGTAATTCTGTTTACTTCAGCGACGAAGCCGCGAGCACGTCGTTATTTACTAATAAACCAGAAAAAAAAAACAATTTGTTCAAAGCATCTTTGTCATTAGTAATCTACATTACAAAATAGGGACCAGGGATCTAGCGTGGGACCGAACTTTTCGAGACATTGTGTATTGAGTGGTGGAGGTCAATGCCGCACATTTTGGTGTTGTTCCCAGAGCGAAAAGAATTAAAATATGATAAGAATTAAAATATTAATATAATTAGTCTCTCCAAGTGGGCAAGTCTCGAGCCCATGACCAGCACGCCTAGTCAGACGCTGCACCACGACGTCCACGCTGTCTTAGCATATATTCAAAGAACAAAAAGCATTTTTATATTTGTTTTATTAAGAGCCGCGGATAAATTTGATAAATATAAAAAAAAGATATTTAAGATATTCTTGTCTCTAATTTACTTTAACTAAAACAGAACTAATAATAACTAAACGTTAGCTTCACACCGTTCCAGTCTTTTTAAAAACAACATATGGATGTACACATTGCACACATTGCGATAACCAGCTCTCTCTTTTTTCCACAAGATCAGCCTATTCCAGTAGTTGGTCCAGAAGTCTAGCAACAAGTGGTTTTCAAAACGACCTCTTCTTACATTCTGATCGCCTAGTACATCAGACTGAAGTACACGAGTTTTCTTTCACCTTTAAAATTAACAAACAAAAGAAACCTAATAAAAAGTCACTCACAAAACACTCCGCTCTATACTCTCCGTCGAATTTTCTAGATATTTATTATAAATAGCGTGCTCTTTCCTCCGATTGGAGATACAACTCACAACCATGGCTCGCATTTACAAATGAGGTCGTCTTTTTTATCATTGAAAATACATTTTTTTAATTAATTATTATTAGGCCTTTCATAAATAAATGTAGCCTCATCTATCCATAGTTGATATTTTTACCTACCTTATTTTTCTTTGGTATACTATTAGTCACGTGTATTACACGTCACAGTACCAGGGTCGCATGTCTTATGAGAAGCTCGATGTTAGACAAAATAAATGGGACGACTTTCGGAAATGCGATACACTCACTCTTTTTGTCCAGCTCCATGTAAGTATTCTGCCTTTCAGTCTCTCGTGTGATCAGTTATGCAGTAAATAAGTTAATGCCTTGTGCCTTTGTAATAAAGTTGATTTTAGAATGACAAATGGAGAGCACATGGCAACATTACTTTATATCACAACCTCTTTGTATTGTATGATATCCTGGTAAAAGCGACAAAATTTCAACGTGACCGAGTGATTGAGGGGAAATTATATATTTATATTTTTGCCCCTTGTTCCTTCTAATGTGTTATCTCTTTATCTTTCTATCTTTCTCCTAAGTGAGTACTAACACTTCAAGTACTAACTAAGTAACTTATATTTATTTTTTTTATATATTATATTTTTTTTATATAGTAACTTATATTTATTTAACGTTATAATTATAAATATCTATTTTTTATTTAAGTTCATATTTGGTACATATTGTGTGACTGTATCCTCTGGTATTCGGTGACAATGTAACGTTAGCATGAACCTTAATTAATAGAATATCGGGATATTATTTGTACTTTTTTTTAAGTTTTTTAAATTGTTGTGTGATTTTCTTCTTTTTAGAGAATTCTTGTGTTCATGTTGTATGATATCTTTCTTAATTTCTTCATAATACATATATGGTCTCTTGGTAATGTATCAGTGAATACATGTGACTTAGGCACATAGAAAGTTGGAGGGTGTTACTTAGTTAATTCTCCCTTACCTGTAAATCATTAAAACGTAAAGTGGAGAAACATAAAGTACTGCCTTTTCTCTGTGTTGGTTTAAGCTTACTGAGACTTGATAATAATTAAAACTATAATACATATTAAGATGTAAATTAAAAGTATTTCTTATTTATTTATATTCTAAGGAACCACTCATGGGTAATTTACTTAATATTGTATATATAAATGACAGTTCAATATTTATTCACAAAAATAATAGAAAAATTCTAAACTCACGTACTAAGTAACTAGAAAATATTATGCCATTACGGTTACTTTGATTTCCTATACACACTAAGCACACCTGCAACTACCACCATCTCCTACTTAATTGAAGATATCTAAACAGATATGCTGAAACGCAGCATTGTTCCATCACGTTGCTATTCTGGTGCTTCTACCAGGACATCATACCGTATAGGAGTATGATATGTAGAGCACATAGATCAAGTATAATGCATCATGTGGCTATATAACTTAAAATTATCCTCATTTCAAAATCAACCGTTTATCAAAGAGACTAGGGCTTAATTTATTTATGCAGTTCAATGTACAAATGCATTGACTATGGGAGAGACTGAAATGTAAAACCACACAGCCTGGTGTATACAAAAAGGAAGGAAGACAAATTTCCTACAGCTCATTGATTATTTTATTACACAAAGATCTTTTGACAACATATAATATCCTGGTACTCTAACAGTGACTACACGTGATGATTCAGCTATGATAGTGCTCTACAAATAACATATTTATTATATCAAAATTATATTGCCATACTTTAAATGCTTGCTTCCATACTGTTAACCCAATCATAATAGTTCATAATATAAACTGTAACTGTAACTATAAAAAAATACATATTAAAAAAAACATAAACGAGTATATGTAATAAGTGTCTAAGATAGATAGATCATCATATAAAATGGCGCCCGAAGTAGGAATATGATAAATACATCTCTCATAAATACTCAGTAGAAAGAAGCTTACACAAGTTTACAAAATATTTCGTCATAGTTTATATAAGTTGACCCCGAGTTTTCAAGATGGGCATTTTACCACAAAGGGTACAAAAAAATCAAATACTCCTCCGAGTAGGAATTGAACCCACAACTATTGCGTTTGCTGTCAAACGCTATCCTACTGCGCCACTATGTTTCCAATTGTAATCGTTAACTACTGAGTAGTTTTTAGGCTTTGAAAAAATTAAGGAAAATATAAACAATTGAATATCTTATTAACATGATTTTTACTTTACATATTATATACATACGTATATATACAGCTGTACATTTTCTCTCTTTTATAAAAATTATACTTGAACAAAAATATTACTCAGTATCTACAAACGTAGTCCTTCGTCCGGTACTATTTTGTACAGTTAAACTACAAACAGACATACTTAATATGTTTATTTTTTATCTTCATTTAAGAAAATGAAACCAGTGTGAGACACGACAGCTTTGCTACAATATATGAGAAGAGTTAACAAATATATGATAATAAAGAAATTGAAGGTACGGTCCTTGTACATTGAGTTCCACAATTCAGCAATGACAAGCTTCTATACATTTCACAAAGAAGAACGTAGTGACTCTTCCAAATAATACATGTTGCGATGTGAAAATAGTGAAATGTCACTAAATACCGCTAAAAATTAAACAGTAAGTGTAATAAATAGGACTAAACATTGGCGTCCAACGTGGGTCTATCTAGTGAATTAGAAAGAAAGATTTATTACAGATCTTCTAAGCTTTGATGTAATAACTTATTCTGCCAAGTTTGCCAACTAAAAGTGGTTAATCCCTGGTCAATGCATTTATACGGCGAACTGCATATAATTTAAGCCCCTGTTTTCTTTATAAGAAAGACGATTTTTGATGAGACCTAATCTAGGGTTAAAAGCAACGTAAGGTTATATGTACTGCCTGCTGCTCTTATATAATATCCTAGTAGAAGCATCAAAATTGCAACGTGACTGATAATTCCTTTCTACAACAAAGTTCTATCTATCCATACTCGTCTCGTCTTATATATAGATTCAAAAGTGTCGCCTGAGACGTCATGACTACGTTGTGGCGGCCTATGCTGACATAGTTAGGTCGGACATTCTGTTCCCAATTTTCCACCCAACTTTCGATATATTGCGTATTAAGTGGCGGAACATAACGCCGATGCGCTTTATCTTCTTACTAGAGCGACGAGAATGAAAATAATAGGTTCCGCCAAATAAGAACGTACAATCGCCGCGCCGTTATATATTTTGGGAACGTTACAGCTATATCACAAACGCTATCTCTGTTTATTCAGTAGCATCGCAGACCTAAATTTATATTATCATTTTTATATGCATTCAATTGATCCTTATGACGTAACTGATGCGACATAGGACCAAGCATAAAGACATAATATCTATCTTACGTATATAGGAAATATAATATGCTATCTCAGTTTAGCTAGTGCGTTGGGTACATCGAAATGTCGTGCAACAGGAGATACCTAAAATGACCTCCTCATATGCGTCGATGCCCTGGTACTGTCGACTGAAATGCACGTGTCTCTCGATATTCTAGGCGAAGATACTTGTTGTAAAGAAAGTGCCTACGGACAAGGTAAGGAAGCAAAATGACGTTTTATTATACCGTCATTTAATATGTGACGATCAGTTTTGTCTCATCTGGACGATGTTACTAATACAAGATTAAATCCAACTCATTTTAATTGTATATAAAATATTAGTCTAATTTATATAATAATATATATAATTTATGTAATTTCACTATATGTAGAAAAGTAGAAGAGTGCTTTTGAAAATTTCCCTTTCTCTTTCATCCTTCCAGCCTTTTATGTTTGGTTTTCAGTCCCTCATGTGATCAATGCAAGTTACCATTACAGTGCAAGTAATCTTAGACCTTATACCTTTGTTATAGAGTTTGGTTTTCGAAAAAGAAATTTTATGTCAAATGGCAATATTGCACCGGTTTTCATGAATTCATATCTTTCTTATATATGATACCCTGGTATAGACACAAGGATTTTAACGTGACTACCTAAAGCTGGTGGTTAACTTATTTTTACTGTTAAATTGGGAAACTTAGCAGAATAAGTCAAAGCTTAGAAGATTCGTAAGAAATCTTTCTTTCTATTTCACTAGATACATACACATATTTGAAGTAAGACCCACGTTGGACGTCAATGTATAGTCATATTTATTACACTTACTTTTTATTTTCACAAATCTCTCACATTTAGTCTCTCTTCCTACCTTGCTACAAGCGAGATAGAGAGTGACTCTAAAAAATAACTATTAGCTTGTGGCATGATTAAATAAATATTTCTGCTATGTGCTATTATTTAAAAATCATTCTTTATATAAAACTCGGAGTCAACTATGCTATAAACTATGACGAAATATTTTGGAACTTGCGTAAGCTTCTTTCTTCTTCTTCTTTTTTGCGGTGTTGTTTTGAGTTATGGAGTCTCGAATATATTTATCATATTCCCACATCGGACGCTATTTCATCTGATGATATATCTGTTTTAGACACGTATTACATATACTCGTATATTTTTATATATGTTTTTTTATTATTACATATTATAAACTATTATGACTAGATTAACAGTACTAAAGCAACCATGAAAAGTATGGCAATATAATTTAGCTATAACTAGTTGTGTATTGAGCACAAAATACAAAAAATGTCGAATAGAAGAAATTTGATATATGTACATTAAAACAAGCGGCATCTATTGCAAATGAGCAAAAATTTGCATGTTTATAATTGTAGAACGATTTATTGTCATAGTTTAGCGATAGATGTCGCCATAAGACCAGTAAGTACCACGTTGGGCGCCACACTATTGCGCATATTAATATTATTAAAATGTATTAAGAAAGATATTTACAAGTTTAATATGCATTATTAAACTTGTACATATCTTTCTTAATACATTCTTGGTCGAAGTATCCTAAATTGAACTTAGGAGAAGTAAAATTACTTAAAACTAGCAAAACTAGATCATATTCATTATATTGGCAAACTCTACTTCCCTCTTTTGTTTAATATACAATGTAGGTATTTATTCACAAGTACAATTTTTGCACAAGTAGGGGGAGGAAAATGAAATAATTAATTGACATGATATATTAATAATTTCATTGTTATCTTAGTTTTATAATTTATATATTGTTTATAAAAAAATATATTTTTATTTAAATAGAATTTAACAATAATTTCTCTTAATATTTTAATAATAATTTCTCTTTTTGTTACGTTACTTTTTTTAAATGCAATAATGGCTCTTTAATTTATTACAAAAAAAAGTTACAAGTTTTCAATATTTACCTGTAAAAAGTAAAACAGTCAGGAGCAACATATGACTGTCTCTCTCAAAATGACAGATTTTAAATTCAAAAGTAATATTTAGTTTATTTTTAATAGTAACAGTGTCTGTGGTCAGACCAAGTATGTACAAATAAATAAATGAATTGTAAACCACATTGGAAAACAACAAAAACCTGGGCTCAATCCGGTTAGCTAAAGTCACATTTAATCCAAAACATTGGGTACCAGGGTCCTATGTGACATGAGGAGTTATTTTATATATCTCCTTACTTAAACGTAATATGAAAATGTGTTGTAAATATTATGCTTAGGGTCCATTTTACAATGATTTATTATTAATGTGCAGTATACAGAGCACCGTGCACTTTATAAAGAGCACACTAAAAGGTAACTTATCACTTATAAATGCCTGGGGAGCCACGGGGGAGACTCGCCTAGTGTCTGACTGACTGTTTTATTTATTATTTTGTTTTCTTTGGTTAATCGATACATATTTCCACATACTAGAGGACCCGTTGACGCGTGAAATACGCGTTGCCATAACAACTTTGTACAAAAGTTATATTCCTAAACATAATATAATAATTTTATTTATTGATTTAATGTACTTTATAAGCATTATTATTGAAAAATATTAGCATTCCGCACTTCTCCTACACACAAACTATAAAAGAGCCATATTTCATACTCCTCCGTCCGCGTAGTTTTTATCGAAAGATATATTATGCATATATATTAATATAGAGATAATAAAAATATAACTAATCGCTGTCGCATGTACAGATATGGAAGATATATTAAAAAAAACTATTATTATTATTTATTAATGCAATATCAAAGATCTGGAACATCTTATGAGAAGTCATAATGTGTAAGAAATGGCGCCTTAACAAAGTTTCTTCAGCGTTATATACATTTTTCAATGACATTTTCATATATACCGACAAATCAAGGATCTGGACCACCTTTTGTAAAACTATAATAGATAACTTACGAAAATTCCCAACTTATTTAACTATTAGTGATGTTGTTCAGAATTTTCGGATAAAGTAAATCGGTAAATGGCATTCGGGAAGCAAGCCTCACAGAGTCCACGCTAACGAAGTTGGCATCGACTAGTTATTATATAAACGTGTGGAATACATGTTGACTTGTTGAGTCTCTAATCTGACGCGCTACTTTAAAATGGATTTATATTAAGCTGGATTTTATTAATTACCTTAAATATAGTTACAAAACACAAAATAAAAAAAAGGATACAAAATAAAGAAAAGGAAAATAGAATAATATTACAGACTCGTGAGGGATTCGAACCCCCGACCGCCACTACGAATTGTTCGGATGGGTGCTCTAACCGCTGAGCTAACGAGCCATTGAAATATTACTCAAAGTTTTATTTATTATTCAAAGTAAAGGTTCTTTTTTATATTAATAATAAAGATGAGAGATTTGTTTGCTTGTTTGACAGCGATAAGCTCCGAAACTACTGGACTGTTTTGAATATTTCTTTTACCACTAGAAATCAATAGAATCCTTAGGTTAAAACGTATGAAAACCTTAGTCCGTATGAAAACTTTGATAATTATGAAAAAAATAGAGGAGCTAGATAGCATCCGCATGTGCGCATAGTAAATAGTTAAAGCTACGTAAAAATTATATATGACAAAATGTTTTATTTGTTAAAGTTATTTGAGTTAATCTATACATATAATAAAAATGTAACTGATCGCTGTCTGTACATGGAAGATATATAAAAAAAACAATTATTATTATTTATTAATGTAACAGAACCCAAAACAATATTTTTAAATATTTTTGTCTGTCTGTGTGACAGTAAATTAGAAAATGACTCTATAGTAAATATTGTGTGTGATAAGCATTTTTCATTGACATATGACCATCAAAGATCTGGAACATCCCATGATAAACCATAATGTCCAGCTAAACTATATAAATAAAGAAATGGCGATTTAGCAAATATTGTTCATAGTAATCTACTTTTTTCATTGACATTTTGATAAATACCTACAAGCCAAAGATCTGTAACACCTATTGTAAAAGTATAATAAATAAACTAACGAAAATACTCAACTAATAGTAGTATAAAGTACTCAACTAAAATACTCAACTAAAATATTAGTAATGTTGTTCGGAATTTTCAATTACAATAAATCGGTAAATAGAGATCGGGAAGCAAGCATCATAAAGTCGAGTCCACTTTAAAATGGATTTTTATTAAGTGGATTTTATTAAATAGTTACAAAAAAGTGAGGGATTCGAACCCCCGACCGCCACTACCAACTGTTCGGATGGGTGCTCTAACCGCTGAGCTAACAGCCACGAACGAGCCATTAAAATATATTGCTTAAAATTCTGTATATTATTCACCTTTACTTTTCTATTTACTACTTTTCTATACTAATAATAAAAAGGAAAGATTTGTATTTTTGGTTGACACGGATAGGCTCCGAAATTATAAGACTGATTTGAATAATCATTTTACAACTAAAAATAAAAGAATTCTTAGGGTACAAAAAATCGTATAAATTTTTTTAATAACTATTAAAAAAAAACAGGGGAGCTAGATAGCATCGGCACGTGCCCTGTGTAAATAGTTAAAGCTATGTAAAAAATAAACGAGTATGTGACAGAATAAATAGGTCTTCTTAAAAAAATGTAAATATTAAGCTTATACATATAATATTTGTATAATATATTAAAGTACTGAAGATGTACATTGTGATTTTGTTTAACATTTCGAAATGAAAGTAATTCAGTTAGGTCGCTAATGACTAACACATACAAATCTTATTAAAATTTAAAAAAAAAGCTATAATTTTAATTAATTAATTATTATGTAACTAAACAAATAATAGCAGAAATGCTTTATTTAATTGAAATTAAATAATTTTTTCAAAGCATCCTTGTCATTAGTAATCTACATAAGACAAATATTAAATTGACAATTAAATGGCGTCCAACGTGGGACTGACGCGCAACGCAGCGCTTTGTGTTCTTACCACAGCGACGAAATGAGGTAACTCATTCTACCGAGTTGAAATCAGTCACATTTATGACTACAGTCAGACACTGTGCTACGACGTCCACGCTGTTGTAGCATATATTCTAAGTACTGAAAGCATTGTTATATGCGCGTTTTGAATATTGCGGGCAAATTTGATAAAGAAATTAAAAAATATATATAAAATGTTCTTGTTTCTAATTCACTATAACTTAAGCTTCACACCGTTTCAGGCTTTTTAAATCAACATATGCGAGAGTCCCCATTGCACATATTGCGATAAGCAGCTATCTCTTTTTTACACAAGATCAGCCTATTCCAGTAAGTGGTCCATAAGTCTAGCAACAAGTGGTTTTCAAAACGACTTCTTATAATATTCTAATCGCCTAGTACATCGAACTGAAGTACACGTGGTTACAAATACCTTTTAAATGAATAAGATGTAACCAAAACCAGCAATGCATGCCTAACAAAGTATATAGCATTTCTTCGCTCTGTGTATACCTTTCTTATTAAGATGGGTAAGTGGATTAAACTAGTTGTGCTGCTGTTAGTGACTAAATTTGGCAGTGCCACGCTCTTTCTTTACCAGAACAAGAAAATTACAATACTCTATTACAATATTCATTCCCCTGAGTGGAGATCGAACCACCAACCGTCGTGTTTATGTTTCAGTCAGTCGGTGTGTCCCTATGCCACAACGGCCTCATGGTCATGTGTCGTCGCAAATGAAAAATGTTTTTTATTAATTATTTATGAGGCCTTTCTTAAATTAATGATGATGTCTCATCGATATTTGATTTTTTTATTAACCTTATATTTCTTTAGGATACACTCCTTAGTCAGCGTGTTTTGCACGTCACAGTACCAGGGTCGCATATCTTATAAAAGCTTGATGTTAGACATAATGAATGGGAGGGCTTTCGAAAATGCAATACTCTCTTTTTATCCAATTCCTGTATATATTCTGCTTTTCAGCCTCTCATGTGATTAACTATACAGCAAATAAGTATAATCCTTGTGCCTTTGTGATTAAGTTGATTTTGGATTGACAAATCAAAAGTACATGGCAACATGTTGCTTCGTTTCTTTACATCAGAACCTCTTAGTATTGTATGAAATCCTGGTTAAAGCGACAAAATTTCAACGTGACCGAATGATTGAGGGGAATATTTTTTATTTATAATGTTTATCTGTTCTTCCTTCTAATATGTTTTCTAAAAAGTGAAGTATTAGAGTATCTTTCTTCTCAGTAAGTAATAACACTAAAAGTATATTTAATAATAAATTATAAGTTTAAATTAATAATTGATAAATATATATTTTTTTTAAGTTCAAATGTTTGACATGTGTTTGTATCCTCCGGTAATCGACGACAATGTAACGTTAGTATGAACCTTAATTAGAATATCGGGAGAATATATACAGAAGGTGACAGAACTCAACGCCACGCTTTGTCATATCAGAGAGGGAGATGTAAATAATTGGCATATTGTTTATAAAATAATACGAGTATGTCATTCTTCTGAATGGGGTTTCTAAGTCCGCTTAGTAAACTGCCTTTTCTATTTTATTCATAATATATGTTCTCCTGGTACTGTATCAATGAATACACGTGACTCAGGAATAAGATGATAGTATAGATATAGTGGAGAAGAACATAAAGCATGAAATGCCTTTTCTCTGAGTTAGTTTTAAAGTTTAAAGAAACTTGATGATAATAAAAACTACATACTAAAATGAAAATTTAAAGTATATTATTTATTTATATTCTTAGAATTCAACGCGTGGGTAATTGAATAAATATTTAAGTAATAGTTAAATATTCTTTCAAATAAATTAATTAAATAATACTAAACACATGTTCTAAGTAAGTAGAAAATATTAATAATATTTCCTATACACACTACGCACACCACCACCTTCTACTTCATTAAAAATATCTAAAGAGATTTGCTGAAAAGCAGCATTGTTCAATCACGTTGTCATTTCTGGCGCTTCTACCAGGACATCATACCTTATAAGAATATGAGTTATATGGCACATATAGAACAAATATGATGCAACATGTGGCTATTGAACTGTGAATTATCTTCATTCCAAAATAAACCGTCTTCCAAAGAGACTAGGGCTTAAATTATGTGCAGTTCAATGTACAAATGCGTTGACTATGGGAGAGACTGAAATGTAAAACCACACAGCCTGACGTACAGAAAGGAAGGAAGTCAAATTTCCTACAGCTCATTGATTATTTTACTACGCAAAGATCATTCGACAACATCTGATATCCTGGTACCCTAACAGTGACTACACGTGACTGATGATTCAGCTTATAGCTATGACAGTGCTCCAAATAATGTGTTATATCGATATATTGCCATTCTTTTCATATAGATATATTGCCATGCTTGCTTCCATACTCACCCAATCATAATAATATCTAGTATGTATTTATTAAAAAAACATATATATGTAATACGTGTCAAAAATAAATAGATTGTATAAAATACCGTCTGATGGGGGAATATGATAAAATATGTATTTATCAGTTGCAGTAACTCGAAACTACACTGTAAAGATGAAGGAGAATAAAGAAGTTTACACAAAATAATAATTCTTCATAGCTTATATAAGTTGACCCCGAGTTTTATATGAAATAATCATGAAATAATCGTTAGATTGTAATCGTCACTCACACACAAAACTGATATATAAAAAAAATCATGTCACAAGCTAATAGTTATTTTTTAGATTCACGCTCTATCTCACTTATAGCAAAAGTGTCGAGTTGTCGAAGGACTTGTCAAGTATCAAGACACTCTGTTATACGCGTGCTGACTAGCGGATGTTAACGTCGCCCTTTATCTTATCAGAAAGGGTACATAAAATCAAATACTCCTCCGAGTAGGAATAGAGATATATATATATATATATATATATATATATATATATATATATATATATATATATATATATATATATATATATATATATATATATATATATATATATATATATATATATATATATATATATATATATATATATATATATATATATATATATATATATATATATATATATATATATTTAAAAAAGTAATATTGTTTTACATTTTTATTTTTTAAATATCTTTGTTAAAACTTTCTTTCTATGTGAATATGAAATACACAATGTGTGGAATATTTGTGCCTTAGTGTTGTCAGCTCACAGTCATATTTAAACCAAAACATCAGTACCAGGGAACTATAAATGACAAGCTAGTCATTTATTCTAGTCTAGTCCGTGCCTGTGCACAATCTTGCATCAACATAAGCTGCCATTGTAAAATACATTATTTATTCATTAAATTTAACTCATTACAATGAGTTGTTCAATCTTACATGTTACAATGTTTGTAAATGTCGTGCAATGTTTAATATTCTATTAGTAACGTCGTCTCGATGCACTTTGCCCACAAAGTACGAGTATACTAGTATTAGTTAGTCGTAGAGTATCTACATATATGTGTATTAATATGTGAAGCAATATCTTTGAAATTCGGCACACTTATATGTAGGAGAAGTGCAGAATGCTTATGTAATAAATAACTTTCAATAATAATGCTTATAAAGTACATTAAATCAATAAATAAGAGATTACACACATTACTATAATATATTTAACAATATAACTTTTGTTTGAAGTGACACTGTGTTAAATGGGCAAGGGCTACCGTGTCAAGTACGGACACGGCTAAAGAAGAAAAGTACCCAGAAGGAAACTCCGCTTTGCAACGTGGAATATTGGCTCTCTAACCGGACGATGCAGGGAACTAACAGATGTACTCATGAGGCGTCGGGTCCAGTGTGCTTTCCTTCAGGAAACCCGCTGGAAGGGCAATAAGTCCCGTATCATCGGACAGGGTTACCAGCTCATATACACTGGGTCTCCTTCCGGTAAAACTGGTGTAGCAGTAGTTTATCTGAAGAGCTACGGAATGGTCTCCTCGAAGTTGACCGACGCAGCGACCGCCTGATGCGGGTGAAGGTACTGGTTGAGGGGGCTATCGCCAACTTAATCAGTGCTTACGCTCCCCAGGCTGGTTGTAGCGGGGCCGAACAGGAGTCATTCTGGGAGCAATATGAAGACGTTCTACTCGCTATACCATAGTTGGGGGAGACCTTAACGGTCACGTGGGTAAGGCTGCGGATACGTATGAACGTGTCCACGGTGGTTTTGGTCACGGTCGCCGCAATATAGAGGGCGAAAATATCCTAAGAACCTGTATTGCATCTGATCTGGCCATCGTGAATACGTTCTTCCAAAAGAGTCCGCAGCATCTTATTACGTATGCGAGTGGACTCCATTCAACCCAAATAGATTACCTATTGACCAGGCGGTGTCATGTTGGCAAGGTAACTAACTGTAAAGTCATTCCTGGTGAAAGCCTTACGGCCCAACATCGTCTTCTTGTCATGGATTATGTCGTTACCCCGATAAAGAAATTAGCCGAGACACGTAAGTCTAAGATCAAGTGGTGGTTGCTGAATGGACCGATGCAGACCGACTTTCTGGCAGAGGTTAACAGTCAAAATTTATCAACTAACACCGAAACTGCTCAGGATGCTTGGGATCGAGCTCAGTCAGCAATCATTACGGCTGGTAAACATGTTCTTAGCGTTTCTAGGGGAGGACGTATTATGGACAGGGAGACATGGTGGTGGAATGACAAGGTACAAGAGGTAATTCATGATAAGAAGACTGCATTTAAGGAGTGGCAGCGTTCCAACTCTCCTGAAGGTAGGCTGGAGTACATAGCAGCGAAATGTGCCAGCAAAAGAGCTGTAGCCAGAGCCCGCAGCGAAAGTTTATTACCTCTATATGATAAACTTGAAACTGTAGAGGGGCAGAAGCTCATCTACAAATTGGCACGTGCTCGGGATAAAGCGACGCAAGATATCACAAAATGTCTTTGCGTCAGAGATTCTCAGGGCAAGCTGCTTTGTAGTCATGCTTCTGTGAAGGAGAGGTGGAGAAGGTACTTCTTGGAGCTGCTGAATACTAAGCACCCGGGTAGTGTTCCGTCTGAACCACCTCCTAACCTGGGACTTATTGCTCCAATAACCCTTGATGAAACTCGGAATTGTCTTCGACGCATGAAGAACGGCAAAGCGGTGGGACCTGACGATGTTCCGATCGAAGCGTAGAAATCGTTGGGCTCTCGTGGTGTGCTCATGCTTACTGATCTTTTTAACTGCATTTTGAACACTGGGACGATGCCACATCAATGGCGGCACAGTTTTATTATCCCTATTCACAAAGGAAGGGGCAGTGTTCAAGATTGCGGTAGTTATAGGGGCATTAAGATTATGAGTCACACCATGAAGCTCTTCGAGCGCGTGATTGCCCTCAGGCTCCGCCGAGAGTGTACTGTCTCTGAGTGTCAATATGGATTTCAGCCAGGATCAGGCACTACGGACGCAATTTTTGCCCTCAGAATTTTGATGGAGGCACACAGGGAAAAGAGGAGAGCTCTGCATGTGGCATTCTTAGACCTGCAGAAGGCCTTTGACTGTGTGCCACGTCAGTGTATCTGGTGGGCACTGCGATCCAAAGGGATCCCTGAATCCTATGTTGCTATTATCAGAGACATGTACAACGACTCTGTTTCTACAGTTAGGACCGCTGTTGGCGATACCAAACCCTTCCCAATTACAGTAGGGGTTCACCAAGGCTCGGCTCTTAGTCCACTTTTGTTTAATGTAGTGCTAGATACTGTCACGGCTCACATCCAGGACCAGCCTCCATGGCTGATGATGTATGCCGATGACATAGTACTCATTGACGAGAACCGACTGATGCTGGAGCGTAAAGTGAATGCCTGGAAGGGTGCGCTTGAGAACGGTGGTCTTAAACTGAATGTGTCAAAGACCGAGTACATGGCTTGCGGCAACCCAGACTCGAGCACCATCCACATCGGGCCTGAGCCAGCCGTTAAGTCGGAGAAGTTCAGGTACCTTGGATCCATTATGCACGAGTCCGGAGGCATCGACTACGATGTCCATGCCCGGGTTAGCGCTGCTTGGGCCAAATGGCGGGAGGTCACTGGTGTGGTCTGCGATCGCAGAATACCGCCCAACTCAAGGGGCTGATATACAAGAGCATGATCCGACCAGTTCTTCTATACGGCAGCGAATGTTGGCCAGCATTATCTCGGCACACTCAGGAGCTTCACGTAACGGAGATGAAGATGCTGAGGTGGATGTGTGGCGTTACTCGGGCTGACCGCATACGCAACATTCATTCATTCGAGGTAGTCTTGGGGTCCGTGACGTAGCGGATAAGCTCCAAGAGCGTCGTCTGAGATGGTATGGCCACGTTTTGCGCCGGCCTCAGAACTACGTCGGAAGAAATGCCTTGATATGTCTGTCCCTGGAGTAAGACCCCCGGACGCCCAAGGAAGCGATGGCTGGACGTCGTGACGCACGACATGAGAGCCAATGGACTAACCACTGAGGATGCTCAAGACCGTGCAAAGTGGAGTAGACTAAGTAGGAAAGCAGACCCTGGCAATAGGCCGGGATAATGCTAAGTGGAAGAGCTTTCTCTCCATTTTATCTACCATCCAGCTTCTCATAAGATATGCGACCCTGGTACAGTGACGTGGAAAACACGTGCCTGAGGGTATCCCAAAGAAAAATAAGGTAAATAAGAAAATAATTATCGATGAAGCTTCATCAGTTTAATAAATTAATCAAAAAATGTACTTAGACACCAACTACTCGCAATGTGAGCAATGTGGACAGCCACATGTTGTTCTTAAAAGACTGAAACGGTGTGAAGCTCAGGTTTAATTATTATTAGTTCTATTATAGTTATAGTGAATTAGAAACTCGAATATTTTCAACTCTTTTTTAATTTTTCTATCAAATTTGTCTGCGATACTTACGTATATGATAATGCTTTCAATACTTTTAATATATATATATATATATATATATATATAATATATATATATATATATATATATATATATATATATATATATATATATATATATATATATATATATATATATATATATATATATATATATATATATATATATATATATATATATATATATATATATATATATATATATATATATATATAATGGTCCCACGCTGGACGCCATTTAAATGTTATTTTTTTGTAGATTAGTAATAATAAGATTTTTTTATCAAGATTATTTAAATCTAATTTAATAACTTAAATAATCTAAAATCTGTAGTTATTCTAGCATTTTTAATATTATTTGTTTTGTTAAATAATAATGAATTATTTAATATTATAACATATTTTTAAATTCGGTTATAATTTTTGTGAGTTGGTGTTCGTGTTTTATGATAACATGTATGCATTAAATGGACTTTTTCTGGTTTATTAGTAACTAGCGACTTACTCGCGGCTCCACTTCTAAAGAAAACTTTCATTTCGAAGTGTTATACAAAATCACATTCTACATCTTCATTATACTTATACTCATATTCACTTTAATATACAAATATTATATATATAAGCTTTATATTTAGAAATTTTACAGAAGACCTATTGTGTCACATTAAATTTTTACGTAGCTTTAATCAATTAGGCAGCGCACGTGCGCGCATTTAGGATGCTATCTACCTCCTGTTTAATTTTAATATTTTTTACAGTTTTCAAACGGATTAAGGTTTTAGTACGTTTTTGTAAATATACTGACACCTATAACCTAAGGATTCTACTTACTTCTAGTGGATATAGAATTATTCAAATCGCTCCAGTAGTTTCGGAGCCTGTCGCTGTCAAACAAACAAACAAACAAATCTTTCCTCTTTATTATAAGTATAGAAAAGTAAAGTTGTTACTTTGAATAATATATAGAATTTAGAGTACATTAATTCAATGGCTCGTTAGCTCAGCGGTTAGAGCACCCATCTGATCAGTTGGTAGTGGCGGTCGGGGGTTCGAATCCCTCACGAGTCTATGTATTTTTTATCTTTTTTATTTTCTTTGTATTTAATGTTTTTAACTATATTTAAGTTATTTAATAAAATCCAGCTTATTATAATCCATTTTATATAAAGTAGCGCGTCGGGTTAGAGGCTCAGCATAATAACTAAGACTCAGCAATAGACAACATGTATTCCACACTCCATTTATTTAATAACTAGTTGTCGCCCACAACTTCGTTAGCGTGGACTTTATGTTGCTTGATACAAGATCTCTATTTACCGATTTATTGTAATCGAAAATTCCGAACAACATCACTAATATCCTTAGTTGGGAATTTTCGTTAGTGTATCTGTTATAGTGTTACAATAGATGTTCCAGATCCTTGATTTGTAGGTATATATCAAAATGTCAATGAAAAAATACATTACATTACGCAAATAAAGAAGTATTTATATAGTTTTGCTGGACATTATGGCATCATATCATCTCTACGAGTACATACCATATAGGAGTATGGTATGTAGAGCACACATTGATCAAATATGAACCAACGTGTTGATATTTAACTGCAAATTGTCTTCATTCCAAGCTGAATCGTCTTACAAAGAAACTAGGGCTTAAATAATAAGCATTTTAACGTACAAATGTATAAATCATGCTTTAGATTGAAATATAAAGCCACAAAGCCTTGAGTGCAAAATGGAAAGAGGACAAATTTCCTATAGCTCCCGTATTATTTTATTTAACAAAGATCTTTTGACAACGTATGATATCCTGGTACTCTAACAGTGACTACACGACTGATGATGCAGCTATAATAGTGCTCCAATAACGTTTAATATATATCTTATTATATAATAGCAATCGGTTAGAACTTTTAGTACAAACACGAGTAAAACAACGAAATTTGGAAATTTATAGATACGAGTATAACCCTGAAAAAAAACTATTACGAACTTTGAGATTTACATTTTTATTTTTGTTGCAACCTCTTTTGATAAATGTGATTTAATGCCAACTTACATATATATAAATTAGTTACTTTCCGTTTGTATTGTCTTACTGAAATAACTTATACTGCTATGTCTGGTACATAGCAGTATGTAAGTATGCCAAGAAAATAGAATTTAAAAATAATTGTCATCCAAATTTTCGATACACTGTGTGGCGGAACAATGGCGGAACTTTGTTTGGCGGGTCTACTTACTTAAAATGAAAACAACTCACTCCCCCGAATGGGAATAGAATCCACAACGATAGTTGTAGTTGTGACGTCAGTGTGGGACAGCGACAGACGCTAGGCGGCTGTATTTATTTTTTGTTTAAATATATTTCTATATTTTTTTATTAGCTTTATAAAATATAGAATTTTATCGGCCAGTGTCTTGTCATATATTTCCTGTTGTACGACATTACTATTATTTTTTTTAATTAATTATTATGTGAATAAATTTATTTATTTATCAGATTGTCAGGTTGTCAGATTTTACAAATTATTACAAAAATAAATGTCATTTCCTAACATTTGCCTAACTAAAGCGGAAATTACTTTCTTAATTTCAGACTTACTGGCTGATACTGGTGTACGAGTAATCATTAAAAGAATAAAATACGCTCAGTGGCGTTATTATGCTTTATATATACCTATTATTAAACAAACAGAACTCATTATTTTTGTTTGAAATTGAACAGTACGAATTTGGTGTATAACTAGATGTGTTTAATGTTGAATGTAAACATTATGGATTTAAAACCTATATATTATGTATAATAATAATATTGTTGCATGTCTATATGACCGCTCAAATATCAATCATATTGACTTTAGTTTAGAATGCATTTTATAATAACAATTTATAATAACAGTGCACGGTGCCTTCTGTAACAAATTATTTAACAGGTACTCTATCACTCATGAGCGCCTGGTACCTATGTTATTGATACAACGTGACTGAGTCGCGGATACTAGGCGCAACCAAGCAACCTCTTAACGAATATGTTATTGACATTCTCTTGCATTATTTGGAAAGTGGAATATCCAGAGAAAACCTCGCTATAAGTCACTTCGTGTACATCTTACAAGTAGTTTACAAATATACTTGTATGCTGAGTGGACAAAGATCCTACAACCATAGCATTTACAGACAGATATATTGTAATTTATGTGACGCAATATTTATAACGCTTAAATAGAGATAAGCATTATTATTTCTATCAAAATTACTTCATGATATTCGAGTTACTTAATATATTCTATATATTTAAATCAAACAGCAAATCATGTAAATTCTTTCCTATACTATATATTGATTGGATTCTTTTTTAATAATTATATTATCTTTGAAGTAGTCATTACAGTAGTCAATTATTTAAAATTATAATCTATAAAAATAAATTAAAATACAACTAAAAATGTTGACGAATGTATCACCTATCCAGTGTTTTACTTTAAGATTAGAGTTATGTTGCAAAAGTACAAAAATGTTTTAAATACGTAAATATGTTTAAAACACTCTAATATTTATAATATTTAAAAAAATTAAAGTGGATTAAGTATTTGTGACAAATATAATTCTATTAAGTACGTCCCCTCGTTCGTTCCTGTACGTTCACTTTAATTAAAATGCAAATCCGTTCCTCAAAAGGTAAATACGGATTATTTTATTGTCCGTATGTCTCTCTGTACAAACAAACAGTTTATCTGACTATCAGGACCATTTTCTCAAAATCACGTGATGTAATTAAGCTGAAATTAATATAAAATACCACAGTCTCTTAGTAGTAACTCTTGAAGCACAGAAATAATCAAGCTTCTAAGTCAATGCATTCAAAAGAAATGGGCGTATATGCAATATGTTTTGCATTTTGTATAAAAATCGTCCCTTAATAAAAACTTACAGGGTACTTTCTGTTTACCTAGAGCTATGAAGTTTGGAAATAAGTTGAAAATAATTGTACAAACGCACACATATATATTATATACATTTACGTTAAAACTAAGGCACACCCACTAGGATATCATAGTATAGCTAGTAAGCTAGGGTCAAGCTGAAACTTGATATTTGATTGAAATCAAATCAACATATAGTATAGGAACGAAATTACATGATTTGCTGTTTGATTTAAATATACTGAACATACTAAGTAACTCGACTAGGATGAAATACTGTTAATAGACAAATGAATGCCATGTCAGACCAAGTGTCCTCGTGTCAAATACGAAACGGCCTCCGCTGTGTACATGTTAAACCGACATATTCCCTGGAAACCACAGGCAAGATATCTAGAAATAATCTTAGATTACAGACTCTCTATTAGCTCACACGTCAAGAGAGCCAGAAGCAAAGCTCTCTTTATTCTCAGTAGGCTTTATCCTTTTATTTGCAAGCAGAGTAAATTTTTACTGAGACATAAGCTGACACTATACAAAACTTGCGTAAGACCAGTCCTCACTTATGCTAGTGTCGTTTTCGCACACACTAAGCTAAATGTCCTTCAAATAGTTCAGAATAAATTCTTGCGAATTGCGTCAGGTTGCCCCTGGTTCGTTCGCAATGTCGACCTACATATATACTTCGAACTGGAATCCATTTAAGAGTACTGCAAAGGCCTATCCGAGTGCTCCTTCGCGCGCGCATCTACTCACGCGAACCCCCTTATCTTACAGGCGTGTGACTACACCCCGTTCGCTAAAACTAAGCCCAGACGCCTGTTTGTAAATGGTTCTTTAGTATAAGTTATTGTGTGTGATAAGCATTTTTTATTGACAAATGAACATCAAAGATCTAGCACATCTCATGATAAACCATAACGTCCAGCTAAACTATATAAATAAAGAAATGGCGCTTTAACAAAACTTGTTCAGCGTAATGTACTTTTTGCATTGACATTATGATACATTTTCATTTAGTGGTGCATTAGTCTAGCAACAAGTGGTTCTCAAAATGAGGTACTGTATTATTCTAATCTCCTGTACATGGGTCTGAAGTTCACTTTCTGAATTCCTTTTGTTTCAGGGCAGACAGAGACAAGTTATGGTCAACTCACTCTACATTCCGCCAAGACAGAGGGCTTTTCTAGACATTATCTCATAGAAAGTGACACAACTCTACGCCACGCTTTGTCAAATCAGAGAGGTGGATCGAAATAATTGACATATTATTTATAAAATAATATAACATTCTTCCGAATGCAGTATGTTAGCTACTAGGCCCGCTTGCTAAGTCGCCTTTTCATAATATATGTTCTCTTGGCACTGCATCAATAAATACACGTGACTCATAAATAAGATGATAGTATAGATACAGTGGAGAAGAACATGAAGTAACGCCTTTTCTCTATGTTTATTTGAAAAATGAAACTTAATAATAATTAAAACTACATATTAAGAAGAAAATTGAAGGTATATTTTATTTATTTATATTCTAACAATACAACTCGTTTAATACAGCAATTTAATAAATATTAAAAACATTTTTCACATAAATAATACAAAAAATTATAATCCCACGTATTAAGTAAGTATAAAATATTATAACAATTACGGTTACTTTGATTTCCTATACACACTACGCACACCTGCAACTAACACCACCTCCTACTTAATTGAATATATCTAAAGAGATACTCATATGCAGAAACGCAGCATTGTTCAATCATGTTGCAATTCTGGCGCTGCTACCAGGACATCATACCTTATAAGAATATGAATTGTATAGCACTGTAAATATGTACTGCACTGTAGTATGTTTTGAACTGTAAATTATCTTCATTCCAAAATAAACCGTCTTACAAAGAGCCTAGAACTAAAATGATAAGCAGTTCAACGTATAAATGCATTGCACATACGAGAGACTGAAATGTAGAACCACACTGCCTGGTGTACAAAAAGGAAGGAAGACAAATTTCCTACAGCTCATTGATTATTTTATTACGCAAAGATCTTCTGACAACATATGATATCCTTGTACTCTAACAGCAACTACACGTGACTGATGATTCAGCTATGATAGTGCTCTCCAGATAGCGTATTTATTATATCTAAATTATATTGTCATACTTTTCATGCTTTCTTCCATACTGTTAACGCAATCATAATAGTTTATAATGTAAACATAAAAAATACATATAAAAAACATATATATGTAATACGTGTCTAAAATAGATAGACCATCAGATAAAATGGCGTCCGATGTGGGAATATGATAAATATACCCGAGACTCAGTAACTCGAAACTACACTGTAAAAAAGAAGGAGAAGAAAAAAGTTTACGCAAACAAAATATAGCTGCATAAGTTGTATAAGTTTACCCCGAGTTTTATATTGAGCATGATATTTAAATAATCATTAGATTGTAATCGTCGCTTACGCACATAACAGATATATAAAAAAAATCATGTCACAAGCTAATTGTTATTTATTATGAATCTAAAAATCTCTCTAATAATCTCTAAATCTAAAATCGCTCTATCGAGACTCAGTAGCTCGAAACTACACTGTTAAGAAGAAAACGAAGAAGAATCTTACTTCAACAAAAACTGAAGTCCGTCTGTCTGGACCTTTTTGTCAATACCACGTGGAGCAATTAAGATGAAATTAATTTCAAATTTCACAGTTGGTAACTCTTAAAGTACAGAAAAAATAATGCATTTTGTATAAAAATCACCCCGTTATCAAAACCTACAGGGTACTTCCCGTTGACCTAGAGTTGTAAAGTTTGGACATAACTTAGAAGTTTTAGTACAAGTACTGGAAAAACACCAAAAATTTTAAATTTATGGATAGAACCCAAAATAGAATTATTACAGATTTTGAGACCTTTGTAGCAGTCTCTTTTGATAATTGTGATTTAATGTGTTACTTTCCTTTTTGTTATCTTGTTGAAATTCAACGACTGAGTTTTGGTGAAACAACTTACTCTGCAAGTCTGCGGTTGCCAAGAAAAAAGAATTTAAGAATAGCCTAGTTAGGTCCTAGCTTTCGTCGATGGTCACGTTGAAATTTTGGTGTTCATACTAGGATATCATTATACATGAGAAAGCTACGAATTCATGAAAACCGGTGCAATGCTGCCATTCAATATAAATTTTCGTTTTCAAAAACCAAACTCTTTAACAAAGGTACAAGGTCTAAGATTACTTGCACTTGTGATCAATTCAAGCTATCATAGCTTGCATTGATCACAAGAGGGACTGAAAAACAAAACATAAAAGCCTGGAAGGAGGAAAGAGAGAGAAGAGAGTTACTATATAACGTAAGAGTACTTCCTCACTAGAAATGCTATCCTGATACTACTATAGTGAAAACACATGGCTGATCCGGGGGTCTATCGCCTGTCCAACCAATTGAATTAACAAAAATATTTCAGTATTACACGTTGTAACTCGGTGCATGGATCAGAGCAGAGAGTAAGCCATGATGTAAAGTGTATGTATGTATTCATATATTGGAGAACTCTTTAAGAACGCCGCATTTTTGAAGAGTGTATGGCTCACGATTTTTTACCTCAGGTATTTTAAGCAAAGAAATCGTAGCAGATCGTTTGTACGGCACAATCAGCGCTCTTGGTAAAAATTAAAGTAACGTTGAAAGAAAATATGTGTAAAGAATTAAAATTAAGTAAAAGAGTTAGATTTTTACCTTAAATAGTATTTTTTTTTGTCCTTATCCTATAGTTGTTGGCCTTATCCTATATTTAAATAAAGTAGATATTGTTCAAATGTACTTACATAAACAGAGGATTAGCTTATTGAACCTGAGTCTTGTAATTTCAGAGGTTAAATTGGTAATTACTGAGGTCCCCGTAGGGCACCGTTAACTAGTAGGTCGAATACACTAATACATTAATACATATGTTTTTGTTTTCGCTATAATTGTAGAGTTAGCGTTCTTTAGTAGAAGAATTCTAAATAATTTGATATTGATAATTAACTTATAAGCTACATACCTCCAATCAATTTTTATGGAAGAAAGGTATTGTCCTACGTTGGAGGACATTAACCATATTTTTTTGTGTATTAAATTTATCTTTCTTTTGAATTAAACAAATAAACTTCCAGCATCAGTCACGTTTAAATTCAAATGTTTCTACCAGGATCATAAAGATTGTTGTAGTAAACACGATACATCGTTTATATACTCTACAGAGAATAAATATAATATATTCATAATGAATATATATGCTTTGAACATACATTTAAAATTTTGAAATAATTCTGTCTGGCTAAACAAAACATTCAGCAAATGACATTTGGTAAGCACGTGAGTCCATATACACGTCCAATATACTAGTATAATATAAGAAGAGGTTATGCTAAAAGCCATCTGTTGTTGGACGCTAAATTGATAATTTATCTCTTTCATAAAGAGTTAAGAACATGTACTTGCATGATAATCAATGGGATATTTGTGATCCAAAATTTAAACCATTTACAGATGACTGAATCTTTACGAAGCTGAAAATATATATGTGATACCGAAGTGAGTACGCCACTCACGTCGGTGCATTCTGTATACACTGTACATACGTAAAGACTCTTTTCCACTGCAAAATTGCATTTCTGCATTAATTAATCTGCATTCAAATGCACATTCATTTATTTACTGATACGTCAAAATTTGTAGTAAAAAATTTCTAAATTCATAAATATGGATCGATCGATCTTATCAATTTTCCTCTATACTGTTCCACTCATAACACGTTAAAATATATATAAGTATATATAAAAATATATAAACATGTGTTACTATATGCTAAATATGTTTGAGACTCAGTAACTCGAAACTACAGAAAGAAGCTTGATTCCAACAAATAGTGGCCAAATGCAACTGAAATAAAAATTCAATACAATTTATAATTGACTGTATTAGATATACCTATACAATACCTATACTGACATTGCTCTTGTTAAAATCATGAGAGATTTATACATACAAATTCTATCTTCATAGCTTATATTAGTTTTATATTAAACGTGAATTTAAATAGTCATAAGATTGTAACCATCGCTCACACACATCACAAAAAAGTCATGACACGAGCTAGTATTGATTATTTTTTTGATTCACGCTCTATTTCGCTTATAGCAAGGTAGGAAGAGACCCTAGTGTCAAGACACTCTGGTATCCACGTGGTGACAAGCGGTACTCAGCGTCGCCCTTCATCTTACTAGAAAGGATATGTGAAAATAAAATACTCCTCCAAATAGAAATTTGAACATACAACTATCGCATTTACTGTCAGACGCTATCCTACTGTGCCACTATGTTTCAAATAATTTGTATCGTTAACTACTGAATATTTAAAGGCTTCAAATAAAATTAAGAACATAAATAAAATTAACAACAACAATTGACAATCCTACTAACAATAAATCTAATTATTATTATTAGGATTCTGTACCTCAAAAGAAAAATACGGAATCCTTATTACTCACTGTCTATCTGTATGTATATAAAACCGTCTGTCAGGATTATTTTCTCAAAATCACGTGGAAGAATTAGGCTGAAATTAATATCAAATATCCAAGTCGACGGTATCAAAAGATATGAGCATTTATGATTATTTTTTATGCATTTTGTATGAAAATCGCCGCTTCATCATCTATCTGTCTGTATAAAGTTGAAAAATAGCATTAAATTTTCTTCTTCGACTTAACATAACCAATATGAGCAGTATACACAAGTCTCACTCACGTCACGTAGTGACGTCGACATAATTATTATTTTTGAAATTTAATTTATACAATTCAATTGTTAGTTGTATGGTTATTTACTAACTTAGTTAGAAATTAGTCGGCTAAGCTGAATCTACGTGTTTCGTGTTAAATATACTAAGATATCAGAGATATGTAAGAGACACACAGCTTGCTAGCTCTATAAAAAAATATGTGCTTCTGTCACGTTGAAATTCGAACGCTATTACCAGGACATCATACAATATGAGAAGGATACTCCCAAAAATACGATGCAACATGTTACATTAAAAGCGTTGAACTTCATTGTTCCATTAACATGTTTTTCTACACTAGCAAAAAAGATAACGAACTTTGTGATTTAATTTACGTTTTTTATACTAAATTTTTTACTTACACAATAGTAAGCCTGTTGTGATGCAGCGTTTTTTTTTTATTTTTTGGTGCAACATGCAGTTGAAAGATAACACACATCAATAAATCATCCTAAAATTATAAGCCTATAAAATGCTGCTTATTTGCAATTGAAACCGCTTGTTTTAATATACATATATCAAATTTCTTCCATTCGACATTTTTTGTATTTTGTGCTTAATACACAACTAGTTACTACCGAATTGACTACAAGATACCATTTTTGCTTAGTAAATATTAGATTATAATACTATTAAATATTACTTAATCATTCTGGAATGTTTTTTATCTCTATTTTGCACACAGTATATATAATAGGTTTCTTTATGGGGCGGGTCCATACTATCAACAAGTGGTTTTGAAAATGACCTCTCGCAATATTTTAAGGTCCTAGTAAATTTCAACGAAGTGCACGTCTTGTCGAAATAGCTTTTAAAGTGATAAAAGTTATCGTCCACTGGGACGACTTCTTTATTTACACGCGAGCTTTCTGAAAAGTATGTGTATAGAACAATTAATAAAGCAGCTTCACGCCTTTTCTCGGCTTTTGCTGTGCCTTCGTATCAGCGAAGAGCTAAGAGAAGTATGTTTGAATACTCCTCTCCTTTTACCGATTGTTATAAAAATATTTTATGTTGTGAGGAATATCACTTATTATTTTAATATTTTTTTTATAAAGGAAGCTAAATGTAATAATTGATATTTTATATTTGGTGAATAAATATATTTTTATTACAATTCTCATCAATATTAGCCATAATAAGATTCAATAATATAAATAAATTTATTTTCAAACCTGACGCGCAACCGTCGTTCGCGCTTACGATACAGTCAGATGTTTAGTTGCTGCGCTATAAAGAACTCTTGAGGTCAACATTTATCCGTGAATATATAATTTTTTATTAATTAATTATAATGGTTTTCTTAAATTAATGATGAAGCCTCATCGATAATTGATATTTTTATCAATCTTATTGTTCTTTAGCTTTTCCCTCATACCTGAAGCTGGATGTTAGACAAAACAGATGGGAGGTCACTTTCTCTTTTTATACAACTCCTGTATGGATTCTGCCTTTCAGTCTCTCGTGTTATTAATTAAATAGCAAATGAGTTTAAACTTTGTGATTTTGTGCTTAAACTGACTATGGAATGACAAATCAGGCACATGGCAATATGTTGCATCGCTTCTTTATATCAGGATCTCTTTGTATTGTCGATATATATAGCGTTAAGCTATCGTTATAGTTATTGAAATATAGCTAAAAAACTACGCACTGGATTTTTTGTCCGTATGTATGTTTGTTTATTCACGAATCATGTAAATGCTATTGGCCAAAAATATGAGAACTGACGAATTTCAACATTGAAACAGTTTTCTTAAAAAAATTAATAACCGATAAATTCGAATTACTTTGATTACTGGTATCTACTAAAGAATGAATAAATTTTGACAGCTTAACAGCATTTTGACCTAAATCAACATATAGAACAGTTGTCGTCCTGGCATTCAATGAGGTTGAGGAGATTAAAATCAGACGACGAGAATATCGATGAATTGCATTGTGACGTAGGTATAAAATTTTAGCACGAACGCGATCTAGCTAACTTAAGCGAGCGAATCCACGAGTGGGTCGCTAGTTATACAACCATTTTAAAGTTTTTAAATTTATTTTAACTTTAATTAATTTTCATGAAATATAAAACGTATTCTATAGATTTACTGTGCAGAAGTTTTCCATCGCATTGCAGAGTGAAGTGTAGGCTTACTTGATCAATACTTTCACAGTATTTGCAACAAAACTTCAAGACTAAATTATTTGTACTATAGATGTCACACACTTGAAGAAATATCCCTTTTTTGGTGGTGAAGCGAGCTAAGCCATTTTGTTCTTAGGATTAACTATCAATACGACCTGTTTTTACTATAATTACAGTTCTTATTAAAACAGATAGATTTCTTTGTGATTTTACTAACATTATTTACGAATTAATAGTTGAGTTTCATTTATCGGTTTCAAAGTTGAACACTTTACGTATTCACTTCAGTTTTTGTTTCTCTATCACCTATTCACTACAGCTACTCGAAAATTATAAAGAAATAATACGTACATAATACATGAATGATTTTTGTACGTAACTTTACGTCTAGGTAATTCTGGTTTATATTTATATATGTCTATTTATATTACTTAAACTTTATAATTGCTTCAAATTAATAATCTGTAGTAGCTACAACTGTACAAAATATGTCTGACGATGATAATAAGTAAGTGAGAGTTTTGACATAAATACAAATCACGTTTAATGCAAAATGTGGACTATTAGGCTTTCACATACATTGAAGAGGTATTTGGGATGTCTGCTGTTAAAATAGTAAAAATACTCGTATTTATTTGAAACGTTCAAATATAATTCATGTTTCATTTCCAAATAGAGTGTATTTTACAATGGCAACTTGTATATATATAATTTATGATGCAAGATTGTGCACGGACTAATAAATGACTAGCTTCTCACCTATAGTTCCCTGGTACTGATGTTTTGGTTTAAATGTGACTCTGAGCTGACAACACTAGGCACATATTTTATATCCACATAGAAAGAAAGGTATGGATTTCACAAAGATGTTTAAATAAATAAAAATTTAAACAATAATTTACTTTTTAATATATATATATATATATATATATATATATATATATATATATATATATATATATATATATATATATATATATATATATATATATATATATATATATATATATATATATATATATATATATATACATATATATATATATATATATACATATATATATATATATATATATATATATATATATATATATATATATATATATATATATATAATATATATATATATATATATATATATATATATAATGATGAATGATACTATGAAAGTAAAAATGTGAAAGTGTATTCTGTTAGTTGTGCGTCAACCGTGTAAAAACTACTTAAAAAAATGTATGAATTTTAGTATGGTAATAGTTTAAGAAATCTAATGTCTAAGATAATTATTTTTAATCTAGTGATCAGTGCAGTTAATTATAAACTCAATAAAGTCAATTTACATTGATAAATGATAACCACTGAAAAGAAAAAAAAATGATTTATAAATAAAGCTTAATAGCTTTAAAAGATTAATTCTGGTGTTTAATGCAGTTTCCGAAAAATAAAATTTAAAGAAACATTTTAAAGAAAATTTATAAACTATTTATGTTTTCAACTAAAAAATATTTGAAAAAACAAAATTGAAATAAGAGTATTTTTAATGTTATTATATTAAGCGCTGGCAACGTAAAATTGGAAAATAAATACTACTAGATAAAAATGGCCATATGCTAAAGATGTTCCGTGGGAGTGGATTTCAAATATAAAATAAATAGTAAGTGAGGCTGTGTCTACCAATACGAGTATATTCTCCAAGAATGCGTTTTTATAATTCTCAAATATCTAAATCATTAAAAATCGTTTGTATAGTTTTTTTATAATTAATTGTATTCTTTCTTCTTTTCATCATAAACTATTTCTGATCCAATCACCGAGTAAATGACCAAATGGCAACATTACAAATGGCAACATTTTATGAATTTATGCTTTCTTATATATGATACCCTGGTATAATAAATACCAGAATTTTAACGTGACTACCTAAAGCTTGGTGGACCTTTATTAGATATTTATATTTACTTTTAAATTTGGAAAACTTCAGAATAAGTAAAAGCTTAGAAAATTCATATTAAAACTGTATTTCCATTTCACTAGATACATATATTTGAAGTAAGACCCACGTTGGACGCCAAGTTTAGTCATACACTTAATTTTTTTTTCTCGCATCTCTGACATTTAGCGGTATTTAGTAACATTTCACTATTTCCATGTCGCAACATTTATTAGTAAGATAAGTCACTACGTTCTTCTTCGTAAAATGTATTTTATTATCATTTATTTATTGCTCTTCTCATATATTGTAATGAAGCTGTCGTTTCTCACATTGGTTTCATTTTCATCATTGAAGATAAAAAATAAACATACCTATCAATAAAAATGTTTGTTTGTAGTTTTATTATACAAAATGAGATTCTGACCTTTTTTTTTATCAAAAATACGTTACTTACAAAAACACATAACTTTAGTGTTACTTACTGAATTCAATGAGTTATAAACAAAAGAGAATAATAAATTTATAAAGTTCTCTTTAATTTTGTTAAATGAAAAATATATTCAACTAGAGTTGTGTGTCGTCTGAACAAATCTATGGCTATAATACTCGTATACATCATAACCGACAATATTGAGAGAATCCCACAAGAGTACTAATTATTTAATAAATATTTCAAAAAATAACAACACTACTACATGTTGTATAGTTTGACATTGAAATTTTTGAAAACAATATTTCATCATCGATTTAACTCATAATATGCATCCAATGAAGGTATTATGTAAACCGTTTTTTTTTTCTTTGTACATACCTATCTTCTAGTCGTAGAATATTTTACGAGAAGAGAAAATATAAAGAAGTATAACTAAGAATAGCTTACTTAAAAGTAAGCAGTAAGTTATTTTATTAAGTGACCGAGTACGGTTACGTTATAACTTGAACGCTTTCATCAGGATATCAAACAATACTAAGAGATCGTAATATAAATAAACGCAACATGTTGCCAAGTGCTCTTCATTTGTCATTCCAAACTTAACTTAATCACAAAGTCACAAGGCTTTAACTTATTTGCTGCATAATTGATCACATGAGAGACTGAAAGGCAGAATACTTACATGGAGCTGGATAAAAAGAGAGAGTGTATCGCATTTTCGAAAGCCCTCCCATATATTTTGTCTACCATCGAGCTTCTCATAATACATGCGACCCTGGTACTGTGACGTGGAATAAACGTGACTAAGGGTATACCAAAGAAAAATAAGGTAGATAAGAAAATTAAATGTGGATCGATGAGGATACATTAATTTAAGGATGACCTAATAATAATTAATTAAATAATGTATTTTCACCGATAAAAAGACGACCTCATATGTCCGTCGTGGCGCAGTATCACAGCATCTGACTGCATAGTAAATGCGAGCCATGTGGGGTTTGATCTCCAATCGGGGGAATTAACCCACTATTTATAATAAATATCTAGAAAATTCGACATAGAGTATAGAGCGGTGTTTTATAAGTGAGTGATACAACATGAAGCTGTTGTTTTTAAAAGCCTGAAACGGTGTGAAGTTAAGGCTTAATTATTATTAGTTCTATTTTAGTTATAGTGAAATAGAAACAAGAACATTTTATATATTTTTTTTTATTACTTTATCAAATTTGTCCGCAATACTTAAAACGTATATGATAATGCTTTCAGTACTTAGAATATATGATATGAGAGTGTATGGACGTCATGGAGCAGCGTCTGATAAGCGTGCTGGTTGTGGGTTTTATTCCCACTCGGTCAAATGAATTATCTCATTTCGTCGCTGTAGTAAGAACACAAAGCGCTGCGTTGAGTTCCACCACTGAACACGCAATGTCTCGAAAAGGCCAGTCCCACGCTGGACGCCATTTAAATGTTAATTTAATATTTCCTTATGTACATTACTAATGACGAGGATGCTTTGAATAAAATTATTTAATTCCAATTAAATAACTTAAAAAATCTAAAATTCTAGCATTTTTAATATTATTTGGTTTGTTAAACAATCATAAATTAATTAATATTATAACATATTTTCAAATTCGATTATAATGTGTTGTTTGTTGTGTGTGTCCTTTATCGTTGCATGTATGAATGCATTCAATTAGTTTTTTTCCAGTTTATTAGTAACTAGCGACATGTTTGCGGCTTTGCCTCTAAAGTAAACTGAATTACTTACATTTCTAAATGTAATACAAAAACACATTATACGTCTTCAGTAAACTCTTATTTACTTTAATATATTATTCAAATATTATATGTATAAGCCATATAATTTTTTCGTAACTTTTTCGAACTGGGGTTCGAATCCCTCACGAGCCCGTAATATTTATTCTATGTTTTTTTTTTTTGTTTTATGTTATGTTTTTGTAACTCTGTTTAAGGTATTTAATAAAATCCAGCTTAATATAAATCCATCATAAAGTAGCGCGTCAAGTTAGAGACTCAGCAAGACAACATGTTCCACACGTTTATATAATAACTAGTCGAAGCCCACAATTTCTACTACGTGTGACTACACCCCGTACGCTTAAACTAAGCTCAGACGCCTGCGTAGCGTTCCCAGATAATCCCATTACAGTTACTTATGCCCCATACGTAGATAGGAAGCAGGCAACACATACATGACACTCACAGCGCCGTCGACGAAGTCCAGCATACATGACGGCTCGATCGCGCGTTGGCGTGTCCGGGCACAGCGGTTAGGGACTACTAGGTTCCTTTACATTAGTCTAAGTATTTCCTGTCGCATCTTCATGTCGTGGCTGGATTGTTAAGAATAGGGAACATCCCTCAGCCCACTCGTCCGCTGCAAGCCGAGGTTCGAGTCCCGCAGAGGACGCCCTTGCCGCCAACGTGTCCTCTCAAGCAGACACGATAAAGCTGGCTTCTTATCAGGGACATAGTATACTGTTCCCTCTCCAACCGGTGTTGCTGTCAAGGCCAATAGAGCAAATAACATTAATCTCACAGCAACCAAAAAAACAACAACTTCACTAGCGTGGACTTTGTGATGCTTCTTACTGATCTTCATTTAAAGATTTATTGTAATTGAAAATTCTGAACCACATCAGTTATATCCTTATTTAGGAATTTTCATTAGTTATCTAATACTATAGTTTTACTATAGATGTTTCAGATGCTTAATTTGTGGCTATATATCAAAATATCAATGAAAAAAGTGCATTACACTAAACAATATTTGTTAAAGTGCCATTTATTTATTTGAAGATAAACTAAAATAAAAGCAGCGACAAGACAACCTTTTAGTGGGCTTTATAAAGTGCACGTTGCACTGTATAGTGTACATTAATATGTTATCATTGTAAAATGAACTCTAAACATAACGCAAATATAGGTCATAATGTTTTCAACACATTTTCATAAAACGTTTAAGTAAGGAGATATATAACTCCTCATAATACATGAGATCCTGGTACCCAATGTTTTGGAATAAACGTGACTTTAGCTGACCGCATTGAGTCCAGGTTTTTGGTGTTTTCCAATGTGGTATTCATCGCATCACGAGTGAACGGAAGCAACGATTCCGCTAATCGTACTTACTGCACCACTACATTGGACAACATCAACCACAACCTGGGCTCAATGCGACCTAAAGTCACGGATAATATAAAACATTGGGTACCAGGGTCTCATATATCATGAGGAGTTATTTTATATATCTCCTTACTTGAAAATAGTAATATGTTCAGAGCTCATTTTACAATAATTGTTACAATGTTTAATGTTAATCTACAGTATACAGTGCACCGTGCACTTTATAAAGAGAACACTAAGAGGTAACTTATTAAAATAAATAATACTACTAATAATGCTTTGCTTATTAAAATATTTTTAAATATATTTATTTTGTATATAAATAATGTATCAATTAAAAAGTAACAAAACAATGAAATTAATAATATATCATGTCATGGGGGCAGGTGCTGTCACCGTCCCGTCGTGGATTCCCTTCCCACTCAGGGAAAATGAATCTCTGCTAATGCGCGGCGTTGACTTCCGCCATTCAATATACAATATCTTGAAAATTGGGCAGTAAGTGACAAACTGGTATTGACGAAATACAACCTTATCCTAAAAATAATAAAAATATATTATCTAAATTCGCTATGAGCTTCTTGTCATATATGTAACACCTAGTTACTTATGAAACCCTACCAGGGTTTCATAGGTATTCACAGTAGAAACACGTGAGTGAACTACATTATTTAAATGACTGACCTTACTACTTAACTTATCATACGTAGAGGTAGTTAAGTAACTTGTGTAATGTTAGAGTATTAAAGAGTAGAATTTGTATATTGTATAAAAGTTGACAAACTTAAATTTGCGGTCGTATCGAATGTTTTAAACTTATACGTTATAAATTTTAGGGTTTCCCCTTTATATATAGGTACTATAAGTATCTTTTCTCTTACCTTTAACTTAAGTCAGTCAGGTATTAATTATATAAAAGAAGGAAGTAGATGTATATACCTAATTTGTGATGTATATAGCTAATTATATACCTAATTTTGTATATACCTAATTTAATAAATAAACCTTGTATATACCTAATTTAATAAATTTTAATAATATTAATATCTATAATGAAAGTAAATATTAGATTTAATACATTAAAGAATACTATATATAATCATTCTGGAATGTTCCTTGTCTCTTTTTTGCTCATAGTATTTATAATTGTCTATCCCTTTCAGTATTTTTATAGGGTGGCTCCATACTGTCAACAAGTGGTTTTGAAAACGACCTCTTGCAATGTTTTAATATCCTAGTAGATTTCAACGAAGTGCACGTGTTTTTGCAATAGCTTTTATCAGTGGACGACATTTATTTACTCGTGGGCTCTTTAAAAGTATGCGTATGGAATAACTTATAAATCAAGTTTACGTCGTTTCATGGCTTTTGCTGTGCCTTCCTATAGCCGAAGAGAAATATGTGTGAACACACACTCCTTTCTCCTTTTACCGTCTGTTATAGAAATATTTCATGTTGTGAAGAATATCACTTCTTATTTTAATAAATATTTGTGTGGAAGCTAAACATAGTAATTGACATTCTTACTTGTTGAATAAATATATATATATATATATATATATATATATATATATATATATATATATATATATATATATATATATATATATATATATATATATATATATATATATATATATATATATATATATTTACAATTTTCAATAAAATTAAATTATTGATAAGAAAATTTAATAACATAAATATATATATATATATATTTTTTATTGACTTTTCTATTTGAGACATGCTACTTCAAGATGGATTTATATTAAGCTGGGTTTTATTAAATACTTTAAACATAAAAAAAACACTAAGAAAATAGAAAAAAAACGTCATAGGATCTAGAGGGATCCGAACTCCCAACCGCCGCTACTGGTCAGATAGGTGCTCTAACCGCTGAGCTAAAGAACACTTGTAGCGACAAAATCACAATTCTGATGTATATTATTCAAAATAAAGGTGCTTTTCTATACTAAAGATTTGTTTGTTTGCTTGACAGCGAAAGACTCCGAAACTACTGGACCGACTTGAATAATTCTGTTACCTCTAGAATATACACTAATATATATTGTCACTTTTAACTCCGTAGGTTACAGGCGACAGTATATTTATAAAAACCTTAGGCATCTGTATGCAAATTTTAATACTTCGTAAAAATGTTAGTTACGTTGTGCGTTTTATATACATCAAATTTGCCATTCATATATAGCATATCAATAAAATTGATATTTTAGAAGTTTTTGTCGCGACACGTGTTTTCAGGAGTTACATATTATATAACTTACGTTGTGATTTTAGAAATTAGAAAAGAGTCTACTTACCGAAATATTTAAATGCTTTGATTTTTTTCAATTGACCTATATTTTTCACGCAAGAAACAAATACAGTGCATATAAGATTTTCAATAATGGGTTACGTCGTTTGAAAGGAAATCTTATATTAATAATACTTGTTGAATACAAAGTAAATATAATGTGATTTTGTATAACATTTCAAAATGAAAGTAGGCCAGTTTACTTTAAAGGCAAAGCCACGAACAGGTCGCTAGTAGCTCATAAACCGGAAAAAACAACTGAATGCATACTTGCAATAAAGGACACACACACACACACACACAAAAAAGACCTTTTTCTGTATTAAAAATATTAGAATAACTATACATTATAAATTATTTAAACTTTTTGAGTTGAAATTATATTAAAAACATTCTTCTCAATAGTAATCTATAAAAAAAAGATTAAATTGACATTTAAATGGCGTCCAACGTGGGACCAACCTTTTCGAGATATTGCATGATGTGAAATACACATGTTTTCAAATACTTTTTAAATACATTTGAAAACTTACCAATAAATTGTTTCATGTTATAAAAGGTGAAGTGTGAAGGGTATATATATATAATAGAAAAAGCCTAAAAAAGTATAGTTAAAAAAACCATTTTGTAAGTAGCTCACACACTACACTGTATCACTCACTTATCCGTTTCATACTTTCCGTCGAATTTTCGAGATATATTTATAAATAGCATGTTAGAGGCAAAATTTGTCACGATTTGTCTCTTACCAGAACGAGAAATTAGAAATAATTCATTCCCCCAAGTGGAGATGGAACCCCACTACTGTCTACTTGCTGTGAGTTGCTGCGCCACGACGTACTCATGAGGTTACCTTTTTTATCAATGAAAATACATTTTTATATTAATTATTTATACGGCTTTTCTTAAATAAATGATGAAGCGTCATCGATAATTAATATTTTTATCAACCTTATTGTTCTTTAGGATACCCTCAGCCACGTGTATTCCACGTCACAGTACCAGGGTCGCATATATTGTGAGCAGCTCGATGGTAAACAAAATGGATGGGAGGGCTTTCGAGAATGCAGTACTCATGTGATCAATGATGCAGCGAGTAAGTTAAAGCCTTATACCTTTGTGATTAAATTGACTATGGAATGACAAATCTAGAGCATATGGCAACTTGTTGCATCGTTCCTTTATATCAGGACCTCTTTGTATTGTATGATATCCTGGTGAAAGCGACAAAATTTCAACGTGACCGAATTGTTAGGGGAATTTCTGCTTTATTTATATTTTTTACCCCATATTCCTTTATTTTTATGTAAAATATCTAAAAAGTAAGGATTACAAGTATATTTCTCCTTATCATGGAATATTTAATACTTTTAAAGTACTAACTATAAATTATTATTTTGAATATTTATTAGGGTTCCGTACCTCAAAGAGGAAAAATGATGACCCTTACAGGATATTTTACTGTCCGTCTATATGTCTGCCTGTCCGTCCGTCTGTCAACACTATTTTCTCAAAATCAAGGAATCAAGCTATTATATCTCAAAATCAAGGAGTCAAGCTATTATTATAAATAGGAGTCAATGGCGCGAATAACTTGAAATTAAAAACAAAGAATGTCAATAAAATAAGAAGTTGTAAATTTATACTTTAACTATAATACAAAGCCTGGACTAACACTGCCTAGGCCAAAGGTGAAGGGGGGTGTTACTAATATGGCGCTCAATGAATGTCATCCAGAAAATGGAACTCCTATCCTTTAAACCTAGTTTATGACACTGTTTCCTTTCCACATAATTTCGATATATTGCGTATTAAGTGGTGGAACTTGACGTAAACGTGCTTTATATCTTAACTAGAGTGAAGAAAATTAAAATAATTCGTTCTCTAAAATAGGAATCGAACTAACAATCGCCGCACTTACGCTTGGTTACAACATGCTGTGCCGCGAGGTCTTATAATGTTTTAGGTTATATTCTTTTCTTTAAATATATAAATTAAACAATTACATCTAAGCAATTACAATTTAAGCTCAAAGCTTTTCGGGTGCATCAATTAAAGTCATCATATCCATATCTCTGTCATATTTGAAACGAACGAACGACGACTCTATCGACCAGTATCGCCTTCCTTATATCCGTATTATTCCGTATCTACTTTGAAACGAACGAAGGACGACTCTATCGACCAGTATCTCCACCAGTCTAATATCCTGGTGAATTAGACTAAAAGAGAGGTGTTTTGTTTCGAGTTTGAATATAGTGGAGAAGCTATCTTAAGCTCTTACCCGTCGTATCTACATATTATTTAACAAAACGCTGTCTGTAAATGGAAAATATATGAAAATAACTATTATTGTAGTCATTTGTAAATTAATAATTTTAATTTTTATTATAATTAATTTTTTTTTTCTGTTTATCTGTACGTTTGTGCATACTAATCTCAGGAACAGCTTAACCGATTGCAATGAAGAGTTTACTATTCTATTATTACAATTATAACTTCACTTAAAATCTTGTGTTTGTGTTATTTCAAGCGGTTTATAAATTAAAAAATATTTTCAATATACAATATATGTTATTACGAGTAAATCCTAGAACATCGATTAAGCGGGCGAAGCTCGCAAGTAGGTCGCTAGTTCTTAAAAATTATTATTTCTAAATCTTTTTTCTTAAATTAATTTTAAATTTTATATTTTTATTATTTTTAAATTTTATCTTAAAAATTACTTTTTTATCTGATTAATACCAGGAATCCATATATTCTTGAGAATGTTGTAGCTATATCCCACACGTCATCTCGCTTTATTCAGTAGAAGAATATAAATTTAGGCCTATCAAACTTTACTTTTTATATGCATTCAATTTAGATCCTTATGTCTTTAAAGATAAGGTGGGCTTTAAACATAGAACCAAGCATAAATAAATATCTTCACAAGTACACATGTATTACGTGTTATGTCTCTCTTACACATATAGGAAATACAACATGCTATCTCAGTTTAGCTAGAGCGTTGGGTCCATTGAAATGTCTTGCAACAGGTGAAAATTATCTCCTCATATGTCTTGAAGCCCTGGTACTGTCGACTAAAATGCACATGTTTCTAAATATTTTAGACGAAGAAGAGAACTTGGTAAGGAAGCCAAATCATCTGTTAATTTTTAGCAAAATCGATATTAACTTAGTGATGATAAGATAGACTCTGATAAATTATATATAACTAAACTAAAGGGCCCATTGACAGCGCGTGAAGTACGCGTTGCCATAGCAACGTGTATGTCACTTTATACAAAAGTTGTATTGTTGTTGTTATATAATATGGTAGTGTTGGGTAAAAACATTACTTTTTTTGTTTATTACAAGCTTTGTATATCCGAGTATAGTATTGAATAGATTAAAATTGAAATCTAATCATATTTATAATTTTGATACAATACTAATAACAACAGTATCTGTAGTGCAGCACTATTTTTAAATAAATTGTATTTATACAAGATATAAATATCGGTACAAGCTTTCATTAAGCTTAAGTGTGCTAAACTTCATGCTTCTCCGTCCGTACAATCTTCGTAAAAAGTGATCCAAAGTTTCACGTAGTACTATACTGTATACATATATGTAGATACTCTACGACTAACTAATACTACTATACTTGCACTTTGTTAGCAAAGCGCATCGGGACGATGTTACTAATACAAGATTGAACATACAACTCATTTTAATTATAGTTGTATATACAATGTAGTATGTGTATTGTATATATACCACAAAATAGTAACAAAAATAATTGCACAATTTGCCTTCTTAGCGGATTGATGAGGACACTTCCTTTGTATGCTAACAAGTGTTTGTTTCAAATAATATTAATTATTGTATTAATATTATTTGCATTATTGCATTGCAGAGTCACCCAAGTTTAGGCTTATTTGATCGAAAATTTCATAGTTGTTGCACCAAAGCTTCAATACTTGTTTATTTCTATTACAGATGTCATACAGTTGACGAGATATCGCTTTATCGCTTTATTATCGATTTACTATCAGTACGACTATATTCACTATAATTACAACTCTCATTAAAATAGATGGATTTATTTGTATAATTATAAATAGGTTGATTTTTTCTAAGCATTATTTATGAATTAATAACTGAGTTTCCTTTATCGGTTGCATAGTTAAGCACTTTACATATTCACTTTAAGTTTTGTTTCTCAATCACCTATTTACTACAGCTATTAGATATTGAAAACAATAAATTGATACATATATAATTTATGAATGAGTTTTGTGGGTAACTTTACGTCTGGTTTATATATATATATATATATATATATATATATATATATATATATATATATATATATATATATATATATATATATATATATATATATATATATATATATATATATATATCTTCTTCTTGGCATTAGTCCCGGCTTTTGCCAGGGTCTGCCTTCCGACTAAGCCTACTCCACTTTGCACGGTCTTTAACATCCTCAATGGACAATCTGTTGGCTCTCATGTCTTGTGTCACGACATCCAGCCATCGCTTCCTTGGGCGTCCGGGTGGTCTAACTCCAGGGACAGACATGTCAAGGCACTTCCTTCCGACATAGTTCTCAGATCGGCGCATAACATGGCCATACCATCTCAGGTGACGCTCTTGGAGCTTATCCGCTACGTCACGGACCCCAAGACTACCTCGAATGAATGTGTTGTGTATGCGGTCGGACCGCGTCACGCCACATATCCACCTCAGCATCTTCATCTCCGTGACATGAAGCTCCCGAGTGTGCCGAGATAATGTTGGCCAACATTCGCTGCCGTATAAAAGAACCGGTCGGATAATGCTCTTGTATATCAGTCCCTTGAGCTTGGGCGGTATTCTGCTATAGCAGACTACACCAGTGACCTCCCGCCATTTGGCCCAGGCAGCGTTTATACGGGCATGGATGTCGTGGTCGATGCCTCCAGACTCATGCATAACGGCTCCAAGGTACCTGAACTTCTCCGACTTAACGGCTGGCTCAGGCCCGATATGGATGGTGCTCGAGTCCGGGTTCCCGCAAGCCATGTACTCGGTCTTTGACACATTCAGTTTGAGACCACCGTTCTCAAGCGCACCCTTCCAGGCGTTCACTTTACGCTCCAGCATCAGTCGGTTCTCGTCGATGAGTACTATGTCATCGGCATACATCATCAGCCACGGAGGCTGGCATTGGATGTGAGCCGAGACAGTATCCAGCACTACATTGAATAAGAACGGACTAAGAGCTGAGCCCTGGTGAACCCCTACTGTAGTCGGGAAGGGCTTGGTGTCGCCAACAGCGGTCCTAACCACTGAAGCGGAGTCGTTGTACATATCTCTGATAACCTCAATATAGGCTTCAGGGATTCCCTTGGATCGCAATGCCCACCAGATACACTGACGTGGCACACAGTCAAAGGCCTTCTGCAGGTCCAAAAAGGCCACATGCAGAGCTCTCCTTTTTTCCCTGTAAGCCTCCATCAAAGTTGTGAGGGCAAAAATGGCGTCCATAGTGCCTGATCCTGGTTGAAACCCATACTGAGACTCAGAGACACATTCTTGGCGGAGCCTGAGGCCGATCATGCGCTCGAAGAGCTTCATGGTGTGACTCATAATCTTAATGCCCCTATAACTACCGCAATCTTGAACACTGCCCCTTCCTTTGTAAATAGGGATAATAAAGCTCTGCCGCCACTGATGTGGCATCTTTCCAGTATTCAAGATACGGTTAAACAGGTCAGTAAGTATAAGCACACTAAGAGAGCCCAACGATTTCCACGCCTCGATCGGGATGTCGTCAGGTCCTACCGCTTTTCCGTTCTTCATGCGTCGAAGACAATTACGAGTTTCGTCACGGGTTATTGGAGCAACAAGTCCGAGGTTAGGAGATAATTCAGGAGGAAGACTACAAGACTGCTGAGTGTTCAGCAGCTCCTTCAAGTAGCTTCTCCATCCCTCCTTCACAGAGGCATGACTACAAAGCAACGTGCCCCGAGAATCTCTGACGCAAAGACATTTTGTAATATCCTGCGTCGCTTTATCTCGAGCACGAGCTAGTTTGTATATGAGCTTCTGCCCCTCCACAGTTTCAAGTTTATCGTACAATGGCGACAAACTTTCTCTGCGGACTCTGGCTACAGCTCTTTTACTGGCCCGTTTCGCTACTATGTGCTTGTATTTATGTTGAAACAATCTATTAATCTCACTTACTCATTATCGTCAGACATATTTTGTACAGTTGTACCTACTACAGATTATTATTTTGAAGCAATATATATATATATATATATATATATATATATATATATATATATATATATATATATATATATATATATATATATATATATATATATATATATATATATATATATATATATTGTTGCTTAAACTTTATAATTGCTTCAAAATAATAATCTGTAGTAGGTACAACTGTACAAAATATGTCTGACGATAATGAGTAAGTGAGATAGATAGATTGTTTCAACATAAATACAAGTCACGTTTAATGCAAAATATTGACTATCAGGCTTTCATATACATTGAAGAGGTATTTGGGATGTCTGCTGTTAAAATAGTAAAATACTCGTATTTATTTGAAACGTTCAAATATGATTCATGTTTCTTTTCTATTGAGAGTGTATTTTACAATGGCAACTTATGTTGATGCAAGATTGTGTACGGACAAATAAATGACTAACTTCTCATTTATAGTTCCCTGGTACTGATGTTTTGGTTTAAATATGACTGTGAGCTGACTACACTAGACACATAATTTCCACATGCTTCATATACACCTAGATAGTCTTGGTTTTCCCGAAGATATTGAAATAATTATAAACGTAATGAATAGTTTACTTATTTAATCAAAACATTGTGTTCGAATAATTCATTAATTAATTTTATACAGCCATATAAAATCGAAAGATTTTTCTGTCAGTCTGCCTGTTTGTTAATTTGTGCGTCAGTCGTGTAAAAATTACTTAGTTTAAGAGATCTATGTCTAAGATAATTTTTATTCTAGTGATCAGTTCAGTAACTTATCCTAAATAAATTCAAATTAAATTGATAAATGATAACCACAGAATAGAAACAGAGAAATAAGTTTTGAAATAAAACTTACTAGCTTAAACTACTTTTTAGTTTGGTGTTCAATGTAGTTTCCGAAGGAAACATAGAAATTAAAAGAAACATCTTAAAGAAAGTTATTCTATTTGTCTTTTCAATTAAAATATATTTGAAAGAAAAACATCCAAATAAGAGCCCTTTTAGTGTTATAATTGTAACATAAAAAGATAGGAAAATAACCTACTACTAGCTAAATGTGGGCATATGAACAAAATAAATTGCGTTGAAATGGATTTGAGTTATAAAATAAATAGTAAATGAGGCTCTGTCTACTAATATATTCTTCAAGAATGCTTGTTTTTTAACTTTCAAATATTTAACTAAATCACTAAAAATAATTTAAAATGTATAGTTTTCTGAAATAAATGTATTATTTCCTCTTTACATCAGAGTCTTTAGTCTGCTCCATCCATCGAGTTACACCTGTATTACTGAAATATTTTGACTAATTCGTGTTTGAACAGACAGACAGACAGACAATTTTGGCTCGGTTACGTGTTTTCAATATGATACCACCAGGTTTGCCTATAGTACTAGTGAGAAAGCAATTTTACGATATGTAGAAAAGTAGAAGAGTGATTTTGAAAATATATCTTTCTCTTTTATACTTCCAGGTTTTTATGTTTTGCTTTTCAGTCCCTCATGTGATTAATGTAAAGTCACTATTACAGTGCAAGTAACTTTAGACCTTATACCTTTGATAAATGTTTGGTTTTCGGAATAAACATTTATATCAAATGGTAAAATTACATAGGGTTTGTTTCTTATATTCGTATATGATACCCTGGTAGGAACACCACATTTCAACGTGACTATGAAGCTTGGTGGACCTTTATTAGAGATGTTTATATTTACTAAGCAAACTTGGCAGAATAGGCTTAGGAAGGTTTGTATTAGATATTTTTTCTATTTCACTAGACACATATGTTTTAAGTAAGACCCACGTTGGACGTCAATGTTTAGTCATATTTATTACACTTACTTTTTGTTTTCACGCATCTTTCACATTTAGCGGTATTTAGTTACATTTCACTTTTTCCATATCGCAACATATCATATTCAGCTTAGTCACTTCGTTCTTCTTCGTGAAATGTATAGAACCTTGTGATTGCTGAATGGTGGGACTCAATGTACAAGGACCGTACCTTAAATGTTCTTTTATTATCATTTATTTGCTAACTCTTCTCATATATTGTAATGAAGCTGTCGTGTCTTACACTGGTTTTATTTTCTTAATTGAAAATACAAATAAACGTTAATACGTTGCACGTGTGTTTGTAGTTTAATTATACAAAATAACAGAAAACGTTAGGCAGGACTACATTTGTAGATACTAAGTAATATTTATATTCAAGCATAATTTATATAACAGAGAAAATTTAATAGAGGAATAATTGTTATGAAATAAAAATAGTTAATAGGGTTCTCAACTGTTGTTTTTTTAGCTTTAGGCTGCATCCCGCACATATCAGGGTAGGCAGAGGGAACCGTAGGCTCAAGGAACCTAGTGTTTAGACACTTCATTCCCCTTTTTTCGCCATTCGAGGCATTGCGTTTTGAGAGACGGAACTTAACGCCACGCTTTGCCTTGTGGCCAAAGCGCAGACATTTAAAATGATTCATTCTCCCCGAGCGGGAATCGCACCCACAAACTGTCTTATTTACAGGCAGACGCTATGTCCTCAAAATTTTATATTTCCCTTTATTTTATTTGAAGCCCTTAAATACTCGGTAGTTATGAACAAATAATTGGAAACATAGTGGCGCAGTAGTATAACATCTGACTGTAACGCAATAGTCTTAGGTTCAATTCCTTTTCGTGGTAGTATTTTATATTTATGTACCCTTTCTAGTAAGATAACGGGCAACGTTGAGTTCCGCTAGTTAACACGCGGTCACCAGAGTGTCTTGACACTAGTCTTTTTTTATATTTTGCTATAAGCGAGATAGAGCGTGAATTTAAAAAATAACGAATATTAGCTTGTGACTTGATTTTTTAAATATTTCTGCTATGTGCGTGAGCGAGGATTACAATCTTACGATTATTTAAAAATCATGTTTAATATAAAGGTCGGAGTCAACTAGTATAAGCTATGAAGAAATATCTTGTGTTTTTTTTTTCTTTTCCTTCTTCTTTACAGTGTAGTGTCGAGTTACTGAGTCTCGGAGGTATTTATCATATTCCCACATCGGGTATATAATCTATCTATTTTAGACACGTATTACATAATATGTTTCTTTAAATATATGTATTATTTATATTTACATGTTATAAATTATTATGATTGGGTTAACAGTATGGACGCAACATGAAAAGTATGGCAATAATATATCGATATATATAATACGTTATTCGAAGATCTGTCAGTCAGTCACGTTTAGTCACTTTTAGAGTACTAGGACATCATATGTTCTCAACAGATATTTGTTAAATAAATAACAAAGGAGCTTCAGGAAGTGTATCTTCTTTCCTTTTTGTACACCAGGCTTTATGGTTTTACATTTCAGTCTCCCCCATGGTCAATGCATTAGTACGTTGAACTGCACATAATTTAAGCTCTAGTCTCTTTGTAACACGGTTTATTTTGGAATGAAGATGATGTACAGTTAAACAGCAACATATTTGATGTATGTGTGCTATACATATCATACTCCTATAAGATATGAAGTCCTAGTAGAAGCGCCAGAACTGTAACGTGATGGAACAATGCTAAATTTGAATTTTCAATTGAGAGGAAAAAAATGTGCATATTTATTTCAAATTGTAGAAATTACGAAATCATATTAAAAAATTAATCATGGCTTGACCGACTTCAAAATCTATGAATAAGGCTTATATTTGGTCTCCTCAAATATGACCACATTTCCTTCTTTCGCAAACAGCTCACGTGGGTTCCTATAAGACTTCGCAGGAATATCCATATTTTACTTTCTGTACTGCGTGCTGTTTATTCCAATAACTCTTCTTTACCTGAAAGAACGGTTTGTGTTTTTAAGTTTTATGAACTCACACTGTCTTCATGTCTGTCATTCTACATCATATTTAACCAAAAGCTTTACAGTCTTGGCTGCGCGATTATGAAATTCCCTTCTAATGAATGTAAGACATGTTAAGAGCCTTAATCACTTTTAATTTTTGGCTCTCATTTGTATTTATATAAATTTAAGTGTGTATATGTGTTAAATTATTGTTCTTCATATTATTTACAAATATATATATATATATATATATATATATATATATATATATATATATATATATATATATATATATATATATATATATATATATATATATATATATATATATATATATACGTGTCTATTTATTTGTTTGTATGTATGTATGTATATACGTATATATACGAAAAGTTGTATGTACTTATGTTATATTTGTATATAATAATACATTTAACCCACCCATTTAATTAATCCAAAACTCTAAAGTTTCCTGGAAGAGATCGCTTATCGCTTAGTAAGTAGCCCTGTTGACATTTAATTGACATTTAATTTATCTTTGAGTTTTTTTTGGTTCTGTTATTTTATTTTATGTAGTATATAATTATATTTATAACATTAAGTACAAAGCAAATAGTAAAATATACGTATATATATATATATATATATATATATATATATATATATATATATATATATATATATATATATATATATATATATATATATATATATATATATATATATATATATATATATATATATATATCTCGCTATATTATAAACATCTCGCTATATTATAAGCATACACAAACAGATTAAAGCAGAATTATCAAATAATTTTATATAAATTATTAATATAATAGTTTTACATATCTCACGAAACATCTCCTTGCCTTCATTTCCAATCCATTTCAATTCCAATATATATATATATATATATATATATATATATATATATATATATATATATATATATATATATATATATATATATATATATATATATATATATATATATATATATATATATATATATATATATATATATATATTAGTTATACATTAGATATAAAAGATGACGTCAGTGTACGCGCCTAGTCTCTCCCGCGGCTCCTCAGTCACGTTTATTCAGAAACATATCCACCAGGCAATCATAAGTAATAAGTTACCTTTTAGTGTGCTCGTTATAAAGTGCACGGTGCACTGTATACTATACGTTGACATTAAATCATTGTAAAATGGACTCTAAGCATATTACAAATATAGCACAGTTTCATATTGTGTTTATGTATAAGTAAGAGCGACAAAAAATAACTCCTCATGATATATGAGACCCTATTACCCAATGTTTTGGATTAAACTTGACTTTAGATCTATCGTAGTGGGTAAAGTTTTATGGTATTTTAGAAATTCCTCTGTCTCACTCCAGCGGGAAGAATCTTACCGTAAACTTGATGACTTTGTGTTCAATTACTTATTTGGAGGGAACATAAATTTTTATAATTATTACTATTATGATCCAGTATTTATTAGATTAAATAAAGTATTATCAATAACAATTAAGTTCATTGCAAGGTATTAATTAAAACGAACGTAACTGAAGACTATTTTTAACATTTTAAATTATTACTCTATACTGTTCTGATAGCAAATCTTTATAAAATATTTATTAAAGTTTTAGAAAAAGTTATTAGTTGTTAATGGTTGATAGAATTGATCATAGAAGCTAAAAAACGACTCAGCAAAGTTTTTGTATGCCAATCTGTCCGTCCGTCTGTTTGTCTGTCAGTCTATCTATCTATTTGCTTTTTCATTTAAGTCCTTTATCATTTAGTAACAGGGGCAAATTGTAGAAGTTTTAATAGAAATTTTATAATATTCTGAAGTTAGGTTCACAGTCTAAGATGTCACTATAATAATCTCCTTCTTTTTGTTTTGGCGTTTGGCTGTGGCGTTTCGAGCGTGCAAAGGAGCTACATAAACATTAACAAACACTGAACATTGATAGGACGAACGAGAAGGGGAACCGTCGTCCAAGCGACAATCACACAGTGAGTGGTCCCTGACCCTGATCTTGGCCAGATCAACAGTCGTACAAGATTTTTTCATTTGTACTTAGGTATGTCACTATATATCTTGAAGATTTACAAAAATATTAATTGGGTTATCTATCTATACAGCTTTCGTTATTGTCTATTTATAAGATTTTTTGTCTGTATGTCTATTTATTTATTCTCAAATCACGCAAAATGTACTCGGAACTGGATGAATCTATGTGATTCATCCAGTTCCGAGTATTGACATTATTTTTGGAAACTCGACGTTTCGAATACTTTGCAGTAGTCCGTGGTCACGACTCACGGGTAGACTTGGGTTGTATTCTGTCAGTTTATATAATTATTATATAAAACTACCGCCCACGGTATCTGAATTGCCTCGCGTACTGCCATGGATTCCTGCAGAATGAGCTGACTATATCCTGCCCTCTGGTGTGGTGAGTTTGAAACTTTAAAATTTTTATAAGTGGATCCCAGGTGGTAGAAAGCTTCTAACCGTCTTCTCTGTTGAAATTTGGAAAATTTTATATTCCAGTATCTCTAGCGAGTATACGAGGTTCATAAGTACAGCCATAAGGACAGCTTACAGACGATATTACTGATCGAATAGTTTATTTTAGTTATTTTCATAGCATCTTGTCCTATGGAATATTGCTTTGGGGCAATGCTGCAGATATTGAATCAATATTTATAATTAAAAAAAGAGCAGTGCGATCTATTTACAGCATGAGAGCTCGGGATTCTTTGCGAGAAGTTTTTATAAAGCCGGTATTCTTACGGTTGCATCACATTACATCTATAATAATATCTTGTTTGTACGTAAAAATATTAACAATTACCTAAAGAACAGTGATAAGCACGGTATAAATACAAGGAGTAAAAGTAAGCTGCCCTCCGAGCTGGCGGTAGCTTCTTAAAGGACTGACACTTATGTTTATTAACGATTCGAAAGTGCATGCAATAGCCTATTTGAATAAAGAATATTTTGATTTGGATTTTGAAACTAAAGAAGTATGCGCTCATTTGGTTTAAAATAAACTTCAGTATACTGTATAGTTTTTTATGGGATATAATATCTATAAATCTACTCATGGACAGACAGACGACGAAATGATATTATAAGTGTCCGGTTTCTTTCTTTTAAGGTACGGAACCTTAATAGATTTTTAAAATTATAATTTATATTTAATATTCTAAACGTGTCATTCCATACCAAGGAGAAAGATACTTTTAATCTTTACTTTTTAGAAAACTATATAAATAAAAGAAGAATAAATAAAAAAAAAGAAAAAAATAAAGAATAATAAATAAATAAAAAGAATTCCCTCAACCATTCGGTCACGTTGAGCTTTTGACGCATTCACCAGGATATCATACAATACAAAGAGGTCGTGATATAAAGAAACCATGCAACAGATTGCCATGTGCTCCTGATTTGTCATTGCAAAATCACTTAATCACAAACGTGCAAGGCCTTAACTACTTGCGGCATAATTGATCACATGAGAGACTGAAAGGCAGAATACATACAGGAGTTGGACAAAAAGAGAGTAATGCATTTTCAAAAGCGCTCCCATATATTTTATCTGCCATCGAGCTTCTCATAAAATATGTGACCCTGGTACTGTGCCGTGGAAAACACGTGACTGAGGGTATCCTAGAGAAAAAAATTAAGGTTAAATAAAATAAATTATTGATCATCAGGCTTTATCATTTACTTATATATTTTTTTTTATTTTTTATTTTATGAGGCCTTTATTTATATAAAGGCCTCATAAATAATTAATGAAAAAATGTATTTATTACACTTGCGACGTCACACGTCACACGACCGTGAGGTTGTCGTGGCGCAGTGGCACAGCGCCTGACTGAAACGTAAACGCGACGATTGTGGGTTCAATTCGCACTTGGGGAAATCAATTATTTCATTTAGTTGGTCTTCTTTTGTAGGAAGTTCAGTTTTATTGTTCTTGAAAACTAGTATTTGTTTTATTTTAATTTGATATATTTGTTTAGCTTAGTTTAGCAAACTATGACAATTTGGCTTTAGGTATACCCTTACGTCGGTCTTTTTGCACAAAATTTGTTATTTCATTAGTTTTGTATTCCGGGAATTTGAAAAAGTAAAAGCTTATTTACTACGCTTACTGATTTGAAACATAAACTCATTCAGAGTTAGGTCTTCATGGTAAGTTACGTTTATGCTTGAAAATAGTATTTATTTATTTTTAAATTTATATGATAGTATATATATATATATAGAATACTTACATATAATTAATAGCTTTATATCAATATTACTCTTTTAAAATATCTATATTTATATTATTTATATAATATATATATATATATATTATTATATAATATATATATATTATATATATATATATAAATAGTATATATAATATATAGTTTTTAGATCTTGGTGCGTATGCAAACCCTGTAGAAAAAATAAAAGCAATTACCGTTAAAGTACAACGATTACGGGCAAGTAAGGGCAATTTTATTCCATTTTCACTTAGTAACAATGGTATATTGTAGAAGTTATTAATATGAGTTTTATAATTTTAAAAAGTTAAATTCCACAGTCCCTATGTCACTATAATAATATACTCACTATACTCAGTAATTAACGATTAAGTTATTGGAAACGTACTGATGCAGTAGGATAGCATAGCATTTGACAGTAAACTCAATAGTTGTGGGTTCAATTCCTGCTCGGAGTATACTATTTTATTGGACTATTTTTATATACCCTGTGATGAGTACTGTACTGTACTGTTTGAAAACTTTTTTTTTTAAATTTTATCATGAGTACCGCTAGTCAACACGCGGATTACAGACTTTCTTGACATTAGTCTCTCTTTATACCTTGCTATAAGCGAGATAGAGCGTGAAATTAAAAAAAATACATTCAGCTTGTGACTTTTTAAAATTTCTGCTGTGTGTGGGTGACGATTACAATCTTACGATTAATTAAAAATCACGTTTATTATAAAACTCAAGGGTCAAGGGTGTATATAAATAAGCAATGAAAAAATATATATGTAAGTGTAAACTTTTTGTTCGCCTTCTTTTTTACAGTGTAGTTTCAAGTTACTGAATCTCGGATGTATCATATTCACGCATGGGGCGCAATTACTAATATAACATCATAAGTCGATACGTACGTAATTTGTAGAGCACTATCATAGCTTATCATCAGTCACGTGTAGTCACTGTTAGAGTACCAGGATATCATATGTTGTCAAAAGATCTTTGTTAAATAAAATAATAAGGGAGCTATAGCAATTGTATCTTCTTTCCTTTTTGTACATCAGGCTGTGTGGTTTTACATTTCAGTCTGCACTGCACTGCACACAATTTAAGGTTTAGTATCTTTGTAAGACGGTTGATTTTTGAATTAAAATAATTTACAGTATTACAGCTCTACATATTCTTATACGGTATGATGTCCTGATAGAAGCGCCAGAATTACAACGTGATTGAACAATGCTGAACTCTATTATATTGTCAATTAAATAGGAGGTCCACCACCTTCTATTTAATTGATAATATAGGGAGTTCAGAGTTAAGTTAAGTTAAGTTAAGTTAAGTTAAGAGGTGAGCTTAGTGTGTATAGGGAATCAAAGTAACCGTTTTTTGCCATATAATATATTCTACTTAGTTAGTACGTGGGTTTAGTACTTTTTATATTTATACGTGAAAAAATACTTAACTGTTATTTTTATATCCATGGAATACAAATAAATATAATATTAGTTAAGTTAAGGATTCAAGCAACATAAGGACCAGTCCACTTTAAAATATATATAATAAGTTGAATTTTATTAAATACCTTAAATATAGTTAAAAGTATCACAAATTAAAATATAAAATTAAAAAAAAACATAACATATTACAGGCTCGTGAGGGATTCGAATCCCCGACCGCCACTACCAACCGCTGAGCTAACGAGCCATTGAGAGTTTTACTCTAAATTATGTACATTAGTTAAAATAAAGGTGCTTTTCTATACTAATAGTACTGAGGAAAGATTTATTTGTTTGTTTGACAACGACAGGCTCCGAAACTACAGAACCGATTTGAATATTTCTTGTATAACAAGTACAGTAGTACACTAGAAGTAAATAGAATCAAAAGAAGAGGTAAAGGCGACAATATATTTATAAAAAACGTAAGAAATCATTCATAATATGTGATATTAAGTTTATACATATAATATTTGTATGATATATTAAAGTGAATACGAGTGTACTGAAGCTGTAGAATGTGATTTTGTATAACATTTCGAAATGAAAGTTATTCGCTAGTGACTATTATACTAGAAAAAAAAAACATACATGCAATGATAAAGAACTCATACAAATTGTAATCAAATTAGAAAATGTACTATAATATTATTTATTAATAAATTATTATTGACAAAACAGATAATAATAAAAATGCTAGAATAACAATAAATTTTTAATTATTTTAAGTTATTAAATTGTAATTAAATAATTTTGTTCAAAGCATTCTTTTCATTAGTAATCTACATAAGAAAATATTAAATTAACATTTAAATGGCGCCCAGCGTGGGACCGCACGTTTCAAGACATTGCGTGTCGAGTGGTGGAACTTAACGCAGTGCTTTGTGTTCTTACCAGTCAACGAACACGAAAGGCAACGAAATGAGATAATTAATTTCACCGAGTGGGAATCAAACCCACAACCAGCACGCTTATAGTCTGACGCTGCTCCACGCTGTCGTAGCATATATTCAAAGTACTGAAAGTATTATTATATACTGAAAGTATTATATAAAGAAATAAAAAAGGATATATAATATGTTCCAGTTCCTAATTTATATAAATTAAATAGAACTAACAATTAAGCTGTAGCTTCACACCATTTCAGACTTTTGAAAACAACATATGGGTGTCCCCATTGCACATATTGCGAAAACAAGTATTTTTTTTCTCAGCATCTGATGCAGCCTATTCTAGAAGGTAGTTAAAAAGTCTAGCAATAAGCGGTTTTCAAAAAAACTTATATTCTGATCGCCTAGTACATCGAACTGAAGAACACGTATTTTTGTTCAAGTTTAAAATTATCAAGCAAAACAAGCCTTATAAAAAACTATTTTGTAAGTAGCAGCTGTAACTTAACATATAGTATAAATAAAATTTGCCACGATTTGCCTCTTACAAGAACAAGTAGTTAGAAATAATTCAATCCCCCACGTGGAGTTTAAACCTCACAAAGGTCTCGCTCAGATCAGATGCTGCGTTGGTTGATGCGCCACGATGGAATCATGAGGTCGTCTTTTTTATCTGTGATTTTTTTATTTTTTTAATTAATTATTGTTGTGCCTTTCTAAAATTAAATGAGGTTACCTCATCGATCGATAGTTGATTTTTTTATCAACCTTATTTTTATTTGTGACACCCTCAGTCATGTGTTTTCCACGTCACAGCACCAGGGTCGCATATCTTATGAAAAGCTGGATGATAGACAAAATAGATGGGAGGGCTTTTGAAAATACGATACTCTCTTTTTATCCAACTGTTGTATGTATTCTGCCTTTCAGTCTCTCGTTTGATCAATTATGCATCAAATAAGTTAAAGCCTTGTGCCTTTGTGATTAAATTGATTTTGGATTAACAAATCAGGAGCACATGGCAACTTGTTGCATCGTTTCTTTATATCAGAACCTCAGAATTGTATGATATCCTGGTCAAAGCGTCAAAATTTCAACGTGACCGAATGAAAAAATATTCCCCTCAAATATTTTTAATTATATTGTTTATCCCTTCCCTTTTGTTTATTTGTTTGTTCCTTCTTAATTAATATCTTTGCTAAACAAGTTAAGTACTAGAGTATCTTTCTCTAAATGAGTTATAACACTTAAAGTACTAACTATAATAGTAACTATAAGCTTATAAATTATAGTTTTATAATTAAAATTATACATATTTATTTTTTTATTAAAGTTCATATTTTTGACAAATTGTACTGTATCTTCTGGTATTCGGTGACAATATAGTTTCCATGAGGCGCGGGTCCAAATCCTGCTGCGTTCAAATTTTTATTAGTTATGTTTATGGTTATATGTTTTTATATGGAATTCATAGTTTATGAACTAGATCAAGCTGAAACTTGAAAATTAAATGAATACAATCAATATATAGAAAAGAATGTCATCATGTTAATTCGTTTAACATGATTTGCTGTTTTATTTAAATACACAGAACATACTAAGTAACTCGAATTGTATGAAATAATGAAAAAAGAAAAAAGAATGCTAATATCTCTTTTAAAGTTATAATATTACGTCATACAAATTACAATATATCTGTCTGTACATGCTATGGTTGTAGGATCTTTGTCCACTCAGCGTAGAAATATTAAACGTATATTAAATATTTTTAATATACGTTTAAGTTGTACAAGAAGTTACTTCAAATAATGCAAGAGATACGTTAAAAAAATAATGTCAAAAATATGTTCGTTAAGAGGTTGCTTGGTTGCGCCTAGTATCCGTGGCTCGTCAGTCACATTTTATCAATAACATAAGTACCAGGAACTCATAAGTGATATAGAAGCTATTAAATCATTTATCACAGAAGGCACCGGGCATATAACTATAACTGTTATTATAAAATGCATTCTAAAATATAGTGTATATGATTGATATTTGATTGGACATTAACACAAGGCTATCGAACCGCAGTGGGACAGCGTCTTAACGCGAAGGTTGTACGTTCAATCACTCTGCAGCAATGAACTATTTTTATTTCCTCAATCTAGCAACATGCAATGTCTAGAAAAGCAGAAAGTAAGTGTAGTATCTTAACACTTAGCCTGCTGTATGTGAGAAGTAGCAAATCTGACACATGTGTTCCTCAAGAAATATTCCTTGTATAGTTTTATTATTTACTGTCACTAAACTAAAGAAAATTAATTTCTCAAAAACCTCATCAGAGGTCTCAATAAGTTTACAATTACTTTAACCAAGTTATGTGTAGATCATACTATACAAATAAAGCCTACTTTTTAATTTTATTTTGTCTTTTAAGTCATTAAAGATTCTGGAAAGATAGGCCTGCAGAGGATCTTGTTCCAGTTTCATTAACGGTTGGACAGGCTTGCTCTAGTCAAACCATGCTAGCAGTGTGCCTGGCCTGCGCGTCTTAGTGTGGAGTGACCTCTCTCTGCCAGCTTCGCCACGAAAGCCATGGTCGGCTGCGAGAGGTCATGGGACGCAGTCCGCTACTTCCGCGAGGCAGTGTGCGCTTGAGAAGCGGCGGAGGGTGCGAGGGAGGCTACCTCCGACCTCAACATAAGGTAGCACAAGATCGCCGCCTTCCGCCCTAATGTGCCAGAGGGTGGTCAGCTTGGGGAAACTGGCCGCATACCCAACTGGCTCGAGTAGGCGTGCGCAGGGCGGTCCCGTGCGCTACTCCAACCAGGATAAAAAATTAGCTTAACCATGTGAAGCAAAGAAATGGCACCTTAAAAACCATATGTTAGCACTATGCATTTTTCAGTATATAAAATATAGCATTTAATTAGAGCTCTTTTAAACCAACTTAACTATAAAGATATAAATATTGTCTAAAGAAAAATTGCTTAGCGTAATGAGAATTTTCCGATAGAATGTAAATAAAGTGTCTCTTCTTTAAAGGTCACATTAGATATTCGGTTAGGTTGTATGTTCTTGTTTGTATGACCTTACTTTTGTTTTGGTTATGATAATTTAGAAAGTCCTAAAATCCACGCGAATAAAGTAACAGATGCCAGGTAGTTCTAATCTTGCTAGATTTTCATAACTCGTCAGTCACGTTTTATCTGAAACATTGATACCAGGCGCTCCTGAGGGACATGAGGAAGTAGTACGGATAATTCAGTCACGTTCAAACTCCTACTGCTCCTTCTTCTTCTTCTTCTTCTTGGCATTAGTCCCAGCTTTTGCCAGGGTCTGCCTTCCGACTGAGCCTACTCCACTTTGCACGGTCTTTAATATCGTCAGTGGACAATCTATTGGTTCTCATGTCTTGTGTCACGACATCCAGCCATCGCTTCCTTGGGCGTCCGGATGGTCTAACTCCAGGAACAGACATGACAAGGCACTTCCTTCCGACATAGTTCTCAGATCGGTGCATAACATGGCCATACCATCTCAGGCGACGCTCTTGGAGCTTATCCGCTACGTCACGGACCCCAAGACTACCTCGAATGAATGTGTTGCGTATGCGGTCGGACCGCGTCACGCCACACATCCATCTCAGCATTTTCATCTCCGTGACATGAAGCTCCCGAGTGTGCCGAGATAATGTTGGCCAACATTCGCTGCCGTATAAAAGAACCGATCGGATAATGCTCTTGTATATCAGTCCCTTGAGCTTGGGCGGTATTCTGCTATCGCAGACTACACCAGTGACCTCCCGCCATTGGCCCAGGCAGCGTTTATACGGGCATGGATGTCGTGGTCGATGCCTCCAGACTCATGCATAACGGCTCCAAGGTACCTGAACTTCTCCGACTTAACGGCTGGCTCAGGCTCGAGTTCCCGCAAGCCATGTACTCGGTCTTCGACACATTCAGCTTGAGACCACCGTTCTCAAGCGCACCCTCCAAAGCGTTCACTTTACGCTCCAGCATCAGTCGGTTCTCATCGATGAGTACTATGTCATCGGCATACATCATCAGCCACGGAGGCTGGCATTGGATGTGAGCCGAGACAGTATCCAGCACTACATTGAATAAGAACGGACTAAGAGCTGAGCCCTGGTGAACCCCTACTGTAATCGGGAAGGGCTTGGTGTCGCCAACAGCGGTCCTAACCACTGAAGCGGAGTCGTTGTACATATCTCTGATAACCTCAATATAGGCTTCAGGGATCCCCTTGGATCGCAATGCCCACCAGATACACTGACGTGGCACACAGTCAAAGGCCTTCTGCAGGTCCATAAAGGCCACATGCAGAGCTCTCCTTTTTTCCCTGTAAGCCTCCATCCAAGTTCTGAGGGCAAAAATGGCGTCCATAGTGCCTGATCCTGGTTGAAACCCATACTGAGACTCAGAGACAGTACATTCTTGGCAGAGCCTGAGGCCGATCATGCGCTCGAAGAGCTTCATGGTGTGGCTCATAATCTTAATGCCCCTATAACTACCACAATCTTGAACACTGTCCCTTCCTTTGTAAATAGGGATAATAAAGCTCTGCCACCACTGATAATATAAGAACCAGTATAATATAAGAACAGCAGGCAGCGGTGTGGAGTATCTACATACTAATCTATAATAAGTGACCCTAGGTTAAGTGTAATAAAAATCGTAAAGATTTAAAACTTTACTTTCCGTTTGTTGTTTGATGTCAACGTGCATTAAGAAACAAGATTGACTCAACATATGTTCTCTTCGTACTGTATCAATGAATACACGCGATTCAGAAATATGGAAAGATGGTGCGTGTTACTTATTTAATTCTCCGTTGTAAATCATAAAAACGGAAAGTGGAGAAACATATTGCCTTTTCTCTGTGTTGGCTGAAACTTAATAATCATTTTCACTGCTTATAAATATGAAAATTGAAAGTATATTATATTTATTTGTATTCCAAGGATATAAAAATAAGAGTTAAGTATTTTTTCACGAATAAATATAAAAAATACTAAACCCACGTACTAACTAAGTAGAATATATTATATGGCAAAAAACGGTTACTTTGATTCCCTATACACACTAAGCACACCTCTTAACTTAACTTAACTTAACTCTGAACTCCCTATATTATCAATTAAATAGAAGGTGGTGGACCTCCTATTTAATTGACAATATAATAGAGTTCAGCATTGTTCAATCACGTTGTAATTCTGGCGCTTCTATCAGGACATCATACCGTATAAGAATATGTAGAGCTGTAATACTGTAAATTATTTTAATTCAAAAATCAACCGTCTTACAAAGATACTAAACCTTAAATTGTGTGCAGTGCAGTGCAGACTGAAATGTAAAACCACACAGCCTGATGTACAAAAAGGAAAGAAGATACAATTGCTATAGCTCCCTTATTATTTTATTTAACAAAGATCTTTTGACAACATATGATATCCTGGTACTCTGACAGTGACTACACGTGACTATGTATGATAGTGAATAGGATAGTGCTCTACAAATTACGTACGTATCGACTTATGTTATATATTAGTAATTGCGCCCCATGCGTGAATATGATACATCCGAGATTCAGTAACTTGAAACTACACTGTAAAAAAGAAGGCGAAAAAAAAGTTTACACTTACAAAATATTTTATCATTGCTTATTTATATACCCTTGACCCTTGAGTTTTATAATAAACGTGATTTTTAACTAATCGTAAGATTGTAATCGTCACCCACACACATAGCAGAAATTTAAAAAAAAGTCAAGTCACAAGCTGAATGTATTTTTTTAATTTCACGCTCTATCTCGCTTATAGCAAGGTATAAAGAGAGACTAATGTCAAGAAAGTCTGTAATCCGCGTGTTGACTAGCGGTACTCATGACAAAAATAAAAAAAATACTAGTTTTCAAACAGTACAGTACAGTACTCATCACAGGGTATATAAAAATAGTCCAATAAAAATAGTATAATCCGAGTAGGAATTGAACCCACAACTATTGAGTTTACTGTCAAATGCTATGCTATCCTACTACATCACGATGTTTCCAATAACTTACTCGTTAATTACTGAGTATAGTGAGTATATTATTATAGTGACATAGAGACTGGAAATTAACTTTTGAATATTATAAAATGTCTTTTAAAAACTTCTACAATATACCATTGTTACTAAGTGAAAATGGAATAAGATTGCCCTTACTTGCCCGTAATCGTTGTACTTTAACTGATTGCTTTTATTTTTCCCACAGGGTTTGCATTACGCACCAAGATAAAAACTACCCTTTATATATTGTTTAAGGCTTCAAGTTATTACCATGCAAAATCTAACTCTGAATGAGTTTTTAAGTAGTCAGTCAGTCATAAGCGGAGTAATATAGCTTTTTTATTTTTTCATATATTTTCCTGGAAATACATGAAATACCGGGGAAATAACCATTTTTTGTGCAAGACCGGACTGTAAGCTATTGCTATACCTAAAGTCCATTAATTTTTGTCTAGTAGTTTTTGCTAAACTAAGCTAAGACAAATATATACAATAATATAATTAAAATAAAACAAATACTAGTTTTCAAGAACAATAAAACTGCAACTTCTTACAAGAGAAGACCAACTAAATGAAATAATTAATTTCCCCAAGTGCGAATTGAACCCACAAACGTCGCGTTTACGTTTCAGTCAGACGCTGTGCCACTGCGCCACGACAACCTCACGGTCGTGTGATGTATGTATGTCGTCGCAAGTGTAATACATTTTTTTATTAATTATTTATGAGGTATTTACTTATGATAAACCCTCATTGACAATTGATTGTATTGTTGTATATTATATTAATTAACCTTTTTTTCTCTAGGATACCCTCAGTCACGTGTTTTCCACGGCACAGTACCAGGGTCACATATTTTATGAGAAGCTCGATGGCAGATAAAATATATGGGAGCGCTTTTGAAAATGCATTACTCTCTTTTTGTCCAACTCCTGTATGTATTCTGCCTTTCAGTCTCTCATGTGATCAATTATGCCGCAAGTAAGTTAAGGCCTTGCACGTTTGTGATTAAGTTGATTTTGCAATGACAAATCAGGAGCACATGGCAATCTGTTGCATGGTTTCTTTATATCACGACCTCTTTGTATTGTATGATATCCTGGTGAATGCGTCAAAAGCTCAACGTGACCGAATGGTTGAGGGGAATTCTTTTTATTTATTTATTCTTCTTTTATTCTTTATTTTTTTTTTATTTATTCTTCTTTTATTTATATAGTTTTCTAAAAAGTAAAGATTAAAAGTATCTTTCTCCTTGGTATGGAATGACACGTTTAGAATATTAAATATAAATTATAATATTTTAATAATCTATTAAGGTTCCGTACCTTAAAAGAAAGAAACCGGACACTTATAATATCATTTCGTCGTCTGTCTGTCCATGATTAGATTTATAGATATTATATCCCATAAAAAACTATACAGTATACTGAAGTTTATTTTAAACCAAATGAGCGCATACTTCTTTAGTTTCAAAATCCAAATCAAAATATTCTTTATTCAAATAGGCTATTGCATGCACTTTCGAATCGTTAATAAACATAAGTGTCAGTCCTTTAAGAAGCTACCGCCAGCTCGGAGGGCAGCTTACTTTTACTCCTTGTATTTATACCGTGCTTATCACTGTTCTTTAGGTAATTGTTAATATTTTTACGTACAAACAAGATATTATTATAGATGTAATGTGATGCAACCGTAAGAATACCGGCTTTATAAAAACTTCTCGCAAAGAATCCCGAGCTCTCATGCTGTAAATAGATCGCACTGCTCTTTTTTTAATTATAAATATTGATTCAATATCTGCAGCATTGCCCCAAAGCAATATTCCATAGGACAAGATGCTATGAAAATAACTAAAATAAACTATTCGATCAATAATATCGTCTGTAAGCTGTCTCACTTTTCTAACAGTTTTACAATACTTTGTTGTTTCTTGATACTTATGAACCTCGTATACTCGCTAGAGATACTGGAATATAAAATTTTCCAAATTTCAACAGAGAAGACGGTTAGAAGCTTTCTACCACCTGGGATCCACTTATAAAGTTTCAAACTCACCACACCAGAGCCCTGCCTATATTCATTCTGCAGGAATCCATGGCAGTACGCGAGGCAATTCAGATACCGTGGGCGGTAGTTTTATATAATAATTATATAAACTGACAGAATACAACCCAAGTCTACCCGTGAGTCGTGACCACGGACTACTGCAAAGTATTCGAAACGTCGAGTTTCTAAAAATAATGTCAATATATGTGATTCATCCAGTTCGCAAAGTACATTTTGCGTTATTTGAGAATAAATAAAAAAAACATACAGACAAAAAATTACACAACAAACGAAAGCTGTATAGATAACCCAATTAATATTTATGTAAATCTTCAAGATATATATATTGACGTACCTAAGTACAAATGAAAAAAAAAACCTTGTACGTCTGTTCATCTGGCCAAGATCACGGTCAGGGAACACTCACTGTGTGATTGTGGCTGGGTCGACGGTTCCCCTTCTCGCATTGTATGATGTCCTTCCTCTCAAAGTCCCTCGCCCTCTCAATGTTCAGTGTTTGTTAATGTTTATGTTTAGTCCCTTATGAACCTACCTTTCACGCTCGAAACGCCATAGCCAAAAAGAAAAAGAAGAAGATTATTATAGTGACATCTTAGACTGTGAACTTAACTTCAGAATATTATAAAATTTCTATTAAAACTTCTACAATTTGCCCCTGTTACTAAATGATAAACGTCTTAAATGAAAAAGCAAATAGATAGATAGACTGACAGACAAACAGACGGACGGACAGATTGGCATACAAAAACTTTGCTGAGTAGTTTTTTTAGCTTCTATGATCAATTCTATCAACCATTAATTAATCACTTTTTCTAAAACTTTAATAAATATTTTATAAAGATTTTGCTATCAGAACAGTATAGAGTAATAATTTGAAATGTTAAAAATAGTCTTCAGTTACGTTCGTTTTAATTAATACCTTGCAATGAACTTAATTGTTATTGATAATACTTTATTTAATCTAATAAATACTGGATCATAATAGTAATAATAATAAAAATTTATGTTCCCTCCAAATAAGTAATTGAACACAAAGTCATCAAGTTTACGGTAAGATTCTTCCCGCTGGAGTGAGACATAGAGGAATTTCTAAAATACCATAAAACTTTACCCACTACGATAGATCTAAAGTCAAGTTTAATCCAAAACATTGGGTAATAGGGTCTCATATATCATGAGGAGTTATTGTATATTTCTTTAAACATAAAATAAAAATATGTTGGAAATGATTAATGTTAATGTATACTCGTAGTATATATACAGTGTACAGTGCACCGTGCACTTTATAAAGAGCACACTAAAAGGTAACTTATTACTTATGATTGCCTGGTGGATATGTTTCTGAATAAACGTGACTGAGGAGCCGCGGGAGAGACTAGGCGCGTACACTGACGTCATCTCTTATATCTAATTTATAACTAACTGATATATAATATATATATATATATATATATATATATATATATATATATATATATATATATATATATATATATATATGTATATATATGTATATATATTTCTATCTGTTTGTCTGAGCGTTTGTGCACGTTAATCTGTATTCAAATACAGTTTTTAATATTATATCATGGTAAGCCTCACTTAATAGTTATTATTTGCTTAATATAAAATGGTTCATAAATAAAAAAAGCTCTATAAATTTTAAGTATATAAAACTTATGGCTGAAACTTTAATGGTATAAAAGAAATAGACTGAGGGAAGTACGGTTTGATAAAACTGCAGTCACTCATATACTTAATAGAATGTTATCAACTTTTGTGAGAAGACTGTGAATCCGAATCAACTATCAGAGATAAAGCGTAAAGCTATGTATGTATGTATGTATCTTAAAGTATTAAAATTTTCATATTAACCACTAGAAGTGAGCGAAATAAATCAAAATCAATCTGTTAAATGAATATTCGTGTAGTTCTAGCGGGTGAAGCCGCGAGTGAGTCTTAAGTTAATAAATAATGTTTTCTTTCTTCTAGAATCCAGAAGCTCCACACCATTTCAGGCTTTTTGAAAACATATCGCTGTCCTTATTGTACTCAGTGCGATAACCAGCTATCTCTTTTTTGCACAAGATCAGCCTATTCCATAAGGTGGTACATAAGTCAAGCAACAAGTGGTTTTCAAAACGACGTCTTATAATATTCTAATCGCCTAGTACATCGAACTGAAGTACACGAGTTTAAAAATACCTTTTCAACCAAAACAAGCAATTCAGCGTCTGTCTCTTACCAGAACGAGAAAATAACAATAATTCATTCCCCTGAGTGGAAATCGAACCCCCAACTGTCGCGTTTATGTTTCAGTCCCTCGGTGTGTCGCTAAGTCACTATGGCCTACGGCCACCATGAGGCCGTAGTGTCGTCGGAAATGAAATACATTTTTTTATTAATTATTTATGACTCCTTTCTTAAATTAATGATGAAGTATCATCGATAATTGTTTTTTTTTTTATAAATCTTATTTTTCTTTGGGACCCTCAGTCACATGTTTTCTACGTCATAGTACCAGGGTCGCATATCTTAAGAGAAGCTAAATTGTAGAAAAATTAGATGGGAGGACTTTCGAGAATGCGACACTCTCTTTTTATCCAATTCCTTTATGTATTCTGCCTTTCAGTCTCTCGTGTGATAAATTTTGCAGCGAATAATTTAAAGCCTTGTACCTTTGTGCCAAAGTTGATTTTGGAATGACAAATCATGATCACATACAAACTCATATTTGTAGTTCATTTCATACAAAATCGTCACCGTCAGCGGAATACCAACAATTGTTAAATTGGTACGGAACCTCATACCTCATACAATTTGCAAATACTAGAAGATGTGTGAGAACGTGGTAAAAAATCACTGAAATTAATTTGTTTTAGAATAAATTTACATTAGTTAATTTATTCTAAAATTCATGATATTTGCTTTTCAAAGTAGTTATTTGAAATGAGGCTCATGGAGCTCATACATTTTTTAAATTTGGGCAGTATCAATAAAAAAAGATTATCTTTTGTTCAGCATCAGATAGTTTCCAGAACTAACTTTATGTTTATTCTATTCTTTTATATTGCAACGAAGTGCACTTGGTTTCAGAGTATCCTTGGCGAAGTTTAATATTCATTCACCTGGTGAATGCGTAAAATTTTCAACGTGACTCACATTCATGAATTTTTTATTTGACTGAATGTTTTATGCATTTTTTTCTAAACGCATGGTCATGGTTCATGATTCATTTGTTTATTCATTTTATTGTATAAGAATGGTGACTGTCAATCATACTGCCTATAAGCAAAGTCTATTGTGTAGTATATTACCTAAAATATATAGATTTTAAAATATTTAGTTGTATGATATATAAAAATTTTATTAAGTATATCAAGCCGCCTAACTGATAATAAATTAATAAAAACGCACATGCAGTCCGTTGGGAATCTGTAAGGCTTGATTAAAGATCGATGCGCACGCTCGCGGTCTATTAAGTGAGATTTATTGGCTCCCATATCCCGTACCCCATACAAGGATTATGAGGTGGAGTATAGTATGTCATAATTGACTGTGCTAAGGAAACACAAATTTTGTGTCACAATGTTTGAAAATACTAACAAGCTTACGCATCCTGCACATTAACAATTCTAGATGTAAATGTCAACCCAACTTCTGATGAATCATGATCCCTGAACTGTCTGCCTATTGTAGAAAAAATAGCAATGGAATGATAAAAATTAATTAAGTATTTCTAGGAGCATATCCGTATTATATATTGTAATATGTCATAGTAACAGCGCTCGAATGTCAATGTCAATGTCAAAGAATAGCTTTTATTGTGATTGTGATTTCCTGGTAAAAAAAAAACCACCGTAATTTCACCATGGCTAAGCCAGTCCAGGTTTTTTTTTATTTATTACCAACTTAACAATTTGCATGTAAATCCAAATACATTTCTTTTATATATTGTTTATGCCAACTCTATATTGGCATATATTATCAATAAGTTATACCTTAACTTCTTATGATTACCTGGTACTTGTGTTTTGGATAAACGAGTTGAACTAGTTCCCCCTCCCTATCTCTCCCTAAAACACTTTTTGGAACGTTTTATCTTTCTTTTTATTTCAAGACATCTGTTTAATTTAACCAATTACGTACTTTTTATTATTTGATAAAAAAAATATTTATCACAACGTAACAAAGTACGTCGTTAGTTTACTTTGTTTATAATATTTATATTTATTTATTTTTTATATCTTATTAAAAATATTATAAAATATTAAAACTTTTAAAACGCTTAAAATTATAAAATACAGTCATATGGATGTCTGTAATTTCATATTAAAATATATTTAATAGTAAGTAAATAAATTAGAAAGCTTTTTTCTAGAGTTTGCTGTTTGTTTACAAGAAACGAAACAGATAATATATTTACGTACCAAATAAAATCGATCTACTACATTTACATCATTTCCTTCCGACGATCCCAACCTAATACGAATAGAAAGAGAGGTAAAGCTCTCCCAAAAGCTTAAATGCACACATAGGAAAGCTTGGTAGTAGTAACAGCTAGACCCCGCCTATTGAGAATAGCAGCAACAAGTGGTGGAACAAGACATCTCTTACATATTTCTGATATCTTAGTGTATTTAGCAAAAAAACACGTCGATTCAGCTTAGCCGACTAATTTTCTAACTAAGTTAGTTTATTTACCATACACAAACTAAACTACTAACAATTGAATTGCATAAATTAAATTTCAAAAATAAATAATTATGCCGTCAAGATTAAGTGACGTGAGTGAGACTTGTGTATACTGCTTATATTGGTTTTGTGTAGTCGAATAATTCTCCTGAGACTAATAAAATAAATTAAAAAAAATTATATATAAAGAAAAAAAAAAATAATTGATATTTTTTTTGAAATTATAATTTTTTTTTATTATAAATTTTAGTTTTAGTTTTTAATTAATTAATTTTAAGGATAAATGTATGTGTGAATAACATTTCAAATATTTTATATTGTACATTCTGTATGTTATTTAAAAATTTTGCAGAGCCACCGTGTGTTATGAAGACGGTTCTTATAGATTTCTGATATCCTAGTACAGGCACAGACAAAACTCGTTCCCTAGGGACTGTATTTATCCCATCTTATTTATTATATCCATTCTATCTATAGTACTTACTTCCCTTGCTATTTTCCTTGCTTCTTTTTTACAGTAAAATGTTGTAAAATCGAACAAGTAGAACGATATAAAATATATTATTTAATAATAATTCTATTGGCGGTTTGTATTTTTTATCTTATATATATATATATATATATATATATATATATATATATATATATATATATATATATATATATATATATATAAATTAAAAAAAAACGCCGCTATGGGGATTCTCAAGACACGTGCACCCTTGCTTTAAGCACCAGGATCTCATAAAGCCTAAGCAGGTGGCCTATCCCATACCTACTAGTTAAAGTGAGAAAGCATTATGGCTTAAAATATGTGTAAAAGAGAGAGGTTAGATGAATAAACAGTATTTTTGATTCTATAAAAATCTCTTACACTGGTTTTCAACTAAAAATCGTACAGCAAAACCTTTTTTATATAATAAAAGTAAAAGGTAAAAGTAATTGAGACATGTAAAAAAAGTAACATTACAACAATTTCTTTTTTATTTATTAACTGTGTGTCATCTGATCACATAATTTGCATGGCTCCGGCACTTTTTCTGAAACAGTGTAGGGGTTCATTTTTAGGGAATATATATATATATATATATATATATATATATATATATATATATATATATATATATATATATATATATATATATATATATATATATATATATATATATATATATATATATATATATATATATATATATATATATATATATATAGATAATAAATACATACCATACAGAAAAATAAATATTTCCATTCATAATATCATTGCGCAAAAGAGATAGATAGAATAGGTTGTTCCTTCCAGTTTCATTCATATTTAATGAATGGGGCCATGAGCTTTAAAGCTTTAGTTCGATCTGCCTAGCAACAAGTGGTATTTGTGAACGAACGCCTATCACACATGATGTCCTGGTACTTAAATTTGGAAAACACGTGGCTGAATCATAGATAGGTATGATGATGATGTAATAAAATTTGTATGAAAGTTCGTTTGTTTGTTATTTTATGTTAAAATATATATATTTTTTGGTATAATTTTATACAATAGTTTTTAATGTTCAATTTATCACACCAGTTTATTGTACTATATATAAATTAAAAGCAAATGTTTCCCTTATATAAAAATTTTAACTACTATTATTATAGAAGGAAATTATGTTATTAATAAAGCTAACCTATTTTTTAAAAGGTCCTTTACGCTCGTTTACAAGAATGGAATGACGATCGATGGCAAAATGCTTAAATCGATCAATTTATTCAAATATATATTAAACATTATAGAATACAAATACATATATCAAAAAGATATTATGACGTAGCGTAGTAAGAAAGTGTTAGTATGCGCTATAATTGTGGATTACATACATACATACCTTCACGCTTGATCCATAGCGCGATAGTCGGAATGGACATAGCGCCAAACTCTGCGGTCCCTGCATACTTCTTCCGCCTCGTCCACTGCCATAATTCTCCTCATACATGCTCCCCGAGGGGTCTTCATACTTTTTATGTGACCTTTCCAGTATATTCGACACTGTGTTTACGAAGGTCATCTGAGGTAACCCCTCATCTTTATTGATTGTGGATTAACTTTAAACCTTTTAAAGTTTAATTTTAAAAAAACATTATGAAAAGATCACGATTGGACTGTAATCAAAAGGCTAGGGTTCCATTCTCACTATATTCAAATTTTTATATATCTCTTAAATAGTTTCTCATTAACCAAATATTTTCTCAAATAACTAATTTTAGATACCATGGCAGGGTAAAGCGAACAGAGATGAAGATAGTTATTAAACGTTTAGACGAATATTTTCTTTGAAATCAATTCATTCCCCCGAATTGGCATCGAACCTACAACGATCGTGTTTACTGTCAATATTTTTATTGTAAAGACAAGACTGTTATTCTAAAGCAAAGATACAGACAAACAGTAGATCAGAAAGCTCAAAATGTTGATTTATAGGGTGGCCTTCCCCGCCTTGCAGCTTTATGCAACAGGTAGTTTTGAAAACCATCTCTTATCTTGTTATTATGTCCTAGTAAATTTAGCGAGAATACACGTGACTTGGCTTGTCGGTTTTTTATATAATTTTTACACATAAATAAAGGGGTTTGTATATTTGTTTGTATAGAAAATCATATATATATATATATATATATATATATATATATATATATATATATATATATATATATATATATATATATATATATATATATATATATATATATATATATATATATATATATATATATATATCTATATATATATATATATATATATATATATATATATATATATATATATATATATATATATATATTTTTACACATAAATAAAGGGGTTTGTATATTTGTTTGTTTCTGTTTATATAGAAAATCATATATATAATAAATACAAAAGTCCCCTATTCTCATTTAACCAACCAATTGGACAAACACATCAATTTGATAAAGTAAAATGAGTGATGATTATGATGATATAAATATCTTACGTCTTTTTTTTTTTTTGTAAATATAGAGCTTCAAATTATTTGCCACATATTGCTATATGTGTCCGACAATTAGAAAAAATTCTATCCATCTCTATAATATTTATTTAATTGTATGTATGTATGTATGTATGTATATACGTATTTATGTAAATAATCTTTAATTATGCATAATTATTAATGTAATTTAGGATTATTCTTAATGTACAAATATTATGTATGTATTGTTATATATTGTTATACATACATTTAAGTTTTTACGCCAGCCATAATCAGTTATCTTTTCATTTGTTGAAGAAGAGATCACCTGTAGTGAATAGTGAGGCCGCCTTTACACTACAATTATTCTATAGTTCAATTGTTTCTTTTCTATTTGTATTTTATGGTGTTATATTCAATAAATAAATAAATAACCTAGTGTCCAGACACTCCGTTCCCGATTTTTCGCTCAATTGTTCGAGACATGTCCAGAATGAAGTAACTCAAAGGTGCATTATATCTCCTTACCAGAGAAAGCAAGAAGAGAATGCAGTAAATCGTTTCACCAAGCGGGAATAAACCGCGACCGTCATGTCTCGCGTTTTTTTTTTTGTAAATGTACTAATTTATTAAGTTACAGAATTACTGCTCATCATTTTAAATTAAAAATAATATTTTTATTAAATATAAGTATTATTTTTTGAGTGTTTATTATTCGCAATTTGATTCTAACTCAACTTAGTAATATTGTTTTTAGAAAATTGGGTTGGATTGATTTATCACCGCTAAAGCTAATAAAACTATGTTGGTATCTTAGAAAAAACTGGACAAGAAATATTTTTTTTAATTATGTCAACGATTTGGCATATATTTAACATCTTTAAAAATTAAGGAAAAGGTAATAATTTTTTTTTATTAAATATATAAAAAAATCAACGTATCGCGATTGAAAACCGCGTATCTCGGATACCCAATAAATTAAAGTACCGAGTAACAATCTCCCTACTTATGTGGTGGCAACAATATATTTTTTTAATGAGCGTATAACTACAATTTGTCTACAAACGATTCATGATTCATTCATACTTTAGGCACTACTACTACACCCATACTAGTTTTATTACTGATTTATGATTATACGACATCTACTACAATTTCAACAAGTGGTATTCAAAAATAGCTCCTAAAGCTTTTTGGTGCCCTAGTAGCTATTATAAGCTCGCACGTGACGTGGGGGATCCATTTCAAAAAAGGAACGAACAGACATGAGACGACTGGCTTTCTTATTGGCTGGATTGCAAAATACTCGTAAAGAAGAAACTTAGAAAAGTTACTAATTGGTACTTAAAAGCTTAACTAGATACTTATAACTTATAGCTTAGCTTAAATATATAAACTATCTTTAAGACAATAATGTGATTTTAATAAAATAGTAATAGTAATTATGTATGTGTATTGAAACTTATTTTTTTTATTTTATTATAAAATAGTAATAATATTATAATAATATTCATATAATAAATGTTACATGTAATTAATACTTATAAAAGTTAATAAATATTAAAGTTTATTTAAATGTTAATTAAAATGTTCTTCAATATGCTTCAAAAAGTATTTATCTGCAAAATCCAAAGAAAAAAAAGTTTTCAAATGTACATATTATTCTATATTATTCGAATATTTAATTAATTCTCATATTTTTTTATAAAAAGTATTTAATAAAAAATACGAAGAGAAAATATGTCACTTTAATAAAAAACACTAGATCGAACTTAAGCTACATAATCACTTATACATCGAAGCGTAATCTCCTTTGATCTAATGAAGGCCTGGTATTTCTACCACAAGATTCACGTGCTTTTGAGCTTTTCCCACGACGCGACGGCCGCTTTTTGTGTAGCCAGATGCGAGCTTTTGTGATGAATTAAGTACATTTTTTAAATCTTTTTCAATGACGAACTTGACATTTATGTAATGTACCAACTCATAATTGTCATTACAATTAACAGATTATAAATATATATATATATATATATATATATATATATATATATATATATATATATATATATATATATATATATATATATATATATATATATATATATATATATATATATATATATATCTTCTTCTTCCTGGCATTAGTCCCGGCTTTTTGCCAGGGTCTGCCTTCCGACTAAGACCAATCGGTCCATATGAGTGGCGAAGTGGTTTTTTGTGGAGCGATTGCCATCTGACCTCCAAACCCATTACTGGGAGAAACCAAGAAAGGAAAGGGAATAAGAGGCAGAAAGACTTGGAATATAGGGGAGGGACACCACTTACATGGATTGGATCGGGTTATGAAAGTGGTGGCTCGAGGTCCCGGGGTCGCGTACCCGTATGCCGGAAACCAAATATCGGACAGATAATTGGCTGGACACCCTCTGAGATATATATATATATATATTATATATATATATATATATATATATATATATATATATATATATATATATATATATATATATATATATATATATATATATATATATATATCTATATATATATATATATATATATATATATATATATATATATATATATATATATATATATATATATATATATTTATGTAGATTCTTCCTATAATTTTTTTTCAAGAATGCCGTCTAAGCGTCATTTTACATTGATAATTAATATACATAATTATAAAACCATACGTATGTATTAAATAACTATAATGAAAACAAGATTAATTAATTGCATATTTAAGCGTTTTATTTATTTTTTACACTCTCTATTTTCCTTGTAAATTTTTGAGGCATTGGATATTGAGTGGTTAGAGTTTCTGATATGGTCATACACAATATTTTGATAGCTACTTTTTAATTATTCACGATTCTTAAAGTGAATATGATATAAGTAAAAAAGGAATAAAATTAACCCCACATACTTAACGATATTCTCCTACTGGAGAGGCCACAACTCAAAAGTTGAACAGATGTAGTTTCCTTTCCTTTTCCATCACAATATAAGTTGTAATCTTCCATCTCTGTTACACAGCACTCATCTTTGGAATTGCATTTTTATATCATAGCAAAAGGTCGTTTCGAACTTACATCAGATATATATTAAAATATCCTTTATGTGTTTCGAAATTAGGCGTAAAATCGTTTTGGACTCATTTTTGGAATGGGGTTTGAGGGTGCCTGTACGTAAAAGGGGGTTCAAACTCAATGTACATTGAAAAATCTATTTTATTTTTATGGCGAGTAAGTTGCGTTTCGATTGCAAATTCGTTTGTGCAGTATCTCTAGAATTGTGATGTAAGGGGTTTTCAAATTTATTCTGTCTGGGTTAGGGTCCAAATTTCAACATAGGCTAGACTTTTAGGTGAACTCTTCATCGTTTCTGCTATCCTAGTAGAGATTGCCCTTTAAACACGTGACGTCAGCATGAGTCTGAAATCAACCAATGGACTGAGAGAGATGATTGTGATGTCCTCTTTTTCATTTCTATGAAACAAGAACAAAAAGACATGAAATAAGACGTTAACTCCATATAAAATATCGTGGTATATTATTGAACGCGTCGGTTCGGAACTTAATTTATTTATTTCCAATAATACGTTTAAGGCTACCTTATTATTAATAACATCTAAATATAGCACCTATTAATATATATTTTTTATCGATTTAGAAGAAATAGAAAAATATTTTAAACGTATCTGTAGTTAGTTAGTTTCTGTTTTTTTTTTTGTTATTTTTATTTTACGAAAACAGTTACATAGATAAACTTAAATATGTTCTCAAATTAATACCCGCATAAGCTATAAAAATTCGAGGAAAATTCCCAATAAATGTCGACATCGACAATACCCAGTCCTTATTTAAAAAATGTCCCAAGGCAATCGGACTCGTTCCTACAAAGAATATGAAAAAGTTTAGCTAAATTATTAAAGATTTTTATAAATAGCGTATAGCATTGTATATTAAATAGAGTTTAAAGAGCATCTAAATAACGAAACCAATTGTGCTCCATATTAAAAAAATTTAATCTGATGAATAATAAAAAAAAATCTAATAATTAAAGTTCAGATTTAAATCAGAATACAGCCAATCCAGACATACTCGTATTATTTAATAAAGAAATGCATTATTCATTAAAACTGTTAAAATTAACGTTGGCATAACGAAATACCAGTAAGAAAATTATAAGGCAGGCAATAAAAAAGCGGGGTATAGCGTTCCGGCCATTCAAAGGCCGACGGCAGTGCCGTGACGGTTGCCAAGAGACAATAGCTTCAAATACTTAATGGTGTATGTATTTCTCCATAATAACACCATTCCGTTTAACTGCTTCTATTTTTGCGAAGCACAAATGCTTGAGAATTTATTGTATTGGCTTAAAGCTAAGTCCGAAGTGCTTTTCAAAAATTAAAAAAAGTTATAAGTTATGGCTGAAACGAGTTCAGCATTTAGCTTTTTTTTTTCGGAGACATATTTTAACAGTAACGTAAGCTAAAAGCTTAAACGTTTTTGATTTTGCAATATTATGAGTTTTGTTTCGCTTTCCATACAAATGACAACAATATTATTTATTAATATTTTAAACACTAAATTTATGATTAATTATTTACTTAAAGTGGTAAATATATATTTTATATTAACATTATATTATATTATCTAATAAATGATAGTAGTTTGTACTAGTTGTATATTTTAAAATATTATATATATTTCAATACGTGTAATACTCTATAGACAGTATTGTATTAGAATTATCAGTACAACTAAAGTAACTGTACAGACAAAGAGAGTTGCTAGTATAGTCTCATAAAATATATATTAATAATTCATAATATATAGGAAAGCTATAACTTTGAATGATCTTTACTAAAAGAAGAAATGTCACAACAGATTCACGTTTTTGCATAAGGACGGGGTGTAGTTACATGTGCTAGGACTTTCACTATTTAATTTTAGCTGATAATCCTAAAAAATACGTGTAGACTATAGATAAATAATGTTTTTTTTTTATCAATATTTGTCTATTCAATAAATAAGATCTGGGATTCAAACATTTGCTAGTTACCTTCTATTTCCCATAAAAAAAATATAATATTGAATTTGTGCCAAAGTCACGTTCAGGTATACATATATAAAGTTGTTCTATTATCTGTATTACGCTCGTAAAAAGATAAGCATACGCCTCCATCGGTAGTATGATATGTTGCATATGACAAAAACATATACAGCATATATGTGATAGTGATACTACCTGTTACTTTATATATTATTTAATATATAAAGTTTATATTATTATAAAAGGTGTAAAATATTAAGAACATTGAGACGTCAATAAGTAATTGTAGGTTCGAATTTCACTTGTGACTAAGTGTTTTAATTTTGTTGGCTCGTTCGTTCACTTGTGACGTCAAACGTCTCTAAAAATTGTTGTAGCGATTTTTTTATTAATTGTACCTACAAAAAATATAAATTTACAATAGTTTTTTTTTGTGTGACGAAAAGAAGTTATTTTGTTTACCATGGATCCATGGGCCTTCACGGGCCATGTAGCGCTCAGATCAGCGTCTGGGACTTGTCACACAAGTGCAGGTTTAAGGGGCCCCTTAGAAATGCAAATCCTGCTTCAACAAAACGAGGTAAAGGGTTAAGCTCCGTGACTCAAAACCCAATACCTCGAATTCCGGCAGAAAGCGGAGACTGTACTACTCTCTACTTAGCCGATATGAGTCTGGAAAAATTTACATTTCTAGTTCTTTCTAGTTCAACGGGAATAAGTTTGGATTACACTGTGTGCGTTAAATTATGCGATTTATATGGACCAAAAACGGTCGAATCAAATTCAATTTCAAATATTTTTATTGATAGTATACATAAGAATACATGATTCATTTTTTGAAGGCAAAAACATTACCACTGGTTCACTAAAGTTAATGCCTCAGACCTGAGAAGAACTGGCGCAAGAAACTCAGCGGGACTTTTTTTTACAATTATACAATTATTTATTGTTTTTTTTCGTTCTATTGCCTTTGAACTTTAATATTGATACTATGGATAATAGAACAGATGTGTGACAGAAAATAATTATAATTATTAGTTATACAAATTCTATCATTCTATGACTTTGATTTTAGTTTCGATACACAAATGCTCTTGTTGTATAGACTAGAAGATATTCAAATTTATTTATATTTGTAGTATACACATAAACTTATAAATACATGATAAAATATTGTATAGATTTATATATATATATATATATATATATATATATATATATATATATATATATATATATATATATATATATATATATATATATATATATATATATATATATATATATATATAAATCTATAAAATATTTTATCATGTATTTATAAGTTTATGTAGATACTACAAATATAAATAAATTTGAATATCTTTTAGTCTATACAACAAGAGCATGTGTGTATCGAACCTAAAATCAAAGTCATAGAATGATAGATTATATATATATATATATACATATATATATATATATATATATATATATATATATATAATATATAATATATAGATAGATTATATATATATATATATATATTATATATATATATATATTATATATATATATATAATTATATATATATATATATAATATACTATTTGTAACATATAAATGAATTTCGAAATCTATGTAAACTACTTTAAGACGATAACATCTTTGAGCACCTTGCCCATTTTGCTAGTAACATAGATAGATAGATTCATGAAGTCTATATTTACCTCGTGTTTTGACAGTTTGTAAACGAGACTGAGGTGACATAACATGTTCTAAACACACATTCCGTTTGAGATTTCAATCATAATCATTGCTTGTAGACGTATTGTTATTTAACAAATCTTTTTTGAGTCTTACGAAATTATCTTTTTCCTTTAAATTATATTATATATTATTATATAAATCAACAGAGAAACGATTGTATTGAACCTACAGCCATTGTACTTTCAGTAAAGACTATGCCAATTTTATCATTATTCAATAAATAAGTCATTAATATTAAACCTTTTTTAATTATTAAGGCGAATAAAAAGTTCATTACATTTATTCGAATATACCAATTAAGTTCAGTTCAGAAGGCATTTTGATTAATTTAATAGTAACTTGCCACTGATGCTCTGGTGCTCTGTTTTTTTATAACTATCGATCGAATGTATCCATTAGTTGTTATTGAGCTTATAATTTATTACAATCTATATTTTATACAATAATTAATAATACGATATGATGTTTTCTTTAAATATTTGAAAGAGTATATTTAAAAAAATCTTCTATATTTTACTATAAATATATTTTCTGTGGGAAAAAAGATAAAATTGATATAAAATCAATCGACACTTAACATTACAAGTACAATTCAACGCACAACAATAGTACGAATAGGTAACTTGCATAACAATAACGTGAAAGGGAAAAAGCCGATACGATTATAAATAGCGCGACCCACTGTCCACTGATATGATTCGAAGAAAAACTGAATAGAAGAATCCGCGGCGACAAACGCCCAGTCCGCCCTACAACATTTCGCGCGCTAGTCGGCTTCGCGCGACTCGATAAAAACCTTCAATAATAAAATCAAATCCTATTGACAGATTAATTTAAAAAAAAAGAAAAATCAATATATAGTCTATGGTATGTATTAGTGATTTGTGTCAAGAACAATGCTATCGTGTCTATTGAGAGGGACGTTTTGGCGGCAAACTTGGGCGTCATCGAATTTGACAGATGAGCTTCGCGCGCTTTCTCTTCAGGTGCGTTCAAGTAACATAGATAATCGTGATTAATGATTTTATATTTGTACCTGGCTAATATTAAACGAGACTGCTTCATTTCATATTGTAATGTGCCAGTATATTTAAAAATAATATAATTAATAGTGCGTATAAGAACTGTGTCAATTCAGAAAACACTACGACCCAGTTTTGCTTGAATTACAACTCTAAACTGAAGAGTTCACATAAAAGATCAAAGCGTTGAACGTCCACTTATAAGAGTTGATTCGCATTATTAATTGTAACAAAATGCAGAGATATATACTTTTTGGCGCGAAATGTGATTTTTAATTTGTTTCCGAAGGAAGTTTTGTTAGTTATGTTTGGTTAAGTGTGGCGTTCACACGTGGATTGCGCTGCCTGTAATTATTTGTACGCGCCGCTATGACATCTTGTATTAATGTCCTGTGGATAATAAATTGTGTGTGTGACAAATCTATTCGGAGCTATGGACTCTATGTACTGTATTTCATGTAAAACATGCATAGATAGTGCTTGAAATTTGAAAATTTTCATACTAAAATAAATTCTAATATGATTTTGCGATTTAAACATGGATATTTTATGAGAAAGAGACATTTTATGAGAAGATGCAGTGAAGGCTAGTGAATGAGCGTCTATTCGTTAGGATTAAAAATTTGGTAAGTTTATCGAGATAGTTCATTCTTACGTTATGGCATAGGCTTCATTTGTCCAAATATATAGTGAGCTTGTATTTTTACTATAATAGATGTAAGCTGTAAGGTTTATAAACAGTCATTTAAAAGTAGTTTAATATATAAAAAACAAAGTAAATTTACGAATAATATTTATTTGAAAGTACACATATAGGTTTTTTTTATTATACTTATATTTAAATATAAATTATCATTACGTTTTTCCATGCCTTGGTTTCGCGTAGGCCATATACACGCTGAACTGTTGTGAAGGTCGTAGAATAATTCAATTACGCTAAACCACAAGTTTCGCAAATTATTTCTAGCTGCATAATGTGACTTATATATTGTATAACTCTATCATGTAAAATTACATTTAAAATTCTTATATTTTTCGGTCTATATTTTATTTAAAGATAAACAAATAGATAAAATTTAGCATTCAGAAATTACCTGTAAATACGGATTTTGTTTTAATCTAGATAATTTACTTACATGCTATATATATATAATTAATTTATATATATCTAATTAATTTACCGAATTACTATATACACGCGGCATTACACACATGTCTAATTTTCCATGTGATATTATTCAATAAACAATTTATTTTTAGTAAGTAAAATAGAAATTTAATGTGCCTATTTCTTTTTAAGGTTCCGTACCTCAAACGTACAATACGTAAGGTATAAGGGTATAGGATCACTTTATTTTCCGTGTTTCTGTCTACGTGTCATGATTTTATACTCAAAATTATGTTTGCACGTAATATCTTCGTATCGAGCTTATATTGATTAATAATCTATATTATATAGGCTAGCCACAGGACAAATCAAGCCTCTAAGTCAACACAATCAAAAGATACGGGCGTTTACGCTTAATTTTTTTATATTTTTTATGTAATTCACCGCGTAATTATGATTTTTTTGTAATAAGTTAGAACTCACAGAACAAACAAAACATTTAACGTTGGGATGTTATATAATTATATCACAAAAAAAACCATTATAAACATGTATGTCCATACAAAATGATTGCATACGGTTGTTGCAAATTTAGGTTTGTCAACTACAAAAGTTGTATTTACCGTAGATTTACAATCATCAAATTGATACGGAACCCCAGTTAGGCGTATATGAGTCGTAGTTGGCTGATATTTTCTATTAAAATTACTACGGTAGCAGTAGTAGTCAGTTGATGAAAATTTTTACTCACTACTAGGAGGAGGATTTCCCAAAATTTCTTTATAAGCACGGGAGATAAAATGAGGAACTAAATGATAAGTACATAACCCATGCGGTATTAGATGGCACACGTAATAAAATACAAGCATTTTCACGAGCGGATGTCAAACCCATAACCGGACCACTCTTAACGGTGCGACTCCATAGTCTATATATACCAATGCCCACATAATCAATTTTGTATGGTACAAAAATATTCTACTACATATCTACTGCCCACTGTATTTTTTGTGACACAAACATATACTACATTCCACAGACAGACGGATTGATTAATCAATCTGTCCCTTTACTATATGTATGTAGCTACATATAAGCTCAACGTCTCTGGTCTTGCTAGACGTTCCCTTGAGTATCGTAGACCCCAGTTATATGCTACTGGGCTTCTTTTCCTTGTGACATTTATCGATGATGTTGTTCGTTTCAATTTAAAAATAAGCTTTTTTCACCAAGCTTTATTCATTCTGTTTAACAGTCTCAAAGATCTCATTTCGTTAATACATGCAGTTTTCCGTACAATTTAACTTTTAATTTGTATGAAACTTTTTTTTACAAAAGTTACACAGTGGGCGTAAACGAGGTTGGCCCCCGGAGTGCCGTTTAGTGGTTCGTTAGCTTTATCAGTTGGGGCTTTCTGCTCACTTTTCTTTATGGACGTTCGAATTTGTTTTAATTATACAAAAAGTCCAGGTAATGCTGCGCTATCTTCGATCGCAATCATAATCTTCTGGAGTATTAGGACTGGACTGCTGGAGTAAACTTGTACAATTTTTTTTTCTCATTATGAGCCAGTAATATAAGCTATATAATATCACGACGATCTATAGGAGCAGAAAATATATGTAAAATATTGCAAAATCAAGAAAAAATATTAATTTTGTAAGCTTCTATTGCTTGCGTTGAGTAAACGAATGTAAATGAATGGATATAGAATATGTCTATTTTTTAAGATTTTTTTACTATAAAAAAACTTAATAGTACAATTTTCTTCTATAAAGATCTTATAAAATCCACATCTTATAAATAATGGATTTATAAGTATAATATTAATCTTTATTGAAATAATTACATTTACATTTAACGTCGCTCAAAGTCAAAGAATAACTTTGGGGATATTACAATTTAGAAATAACACTGGAGCGAATTAATGATGACGTGGGGGGACGTGATCACGGGGCTGGCTGGTGGCATATTCGAATGATTAGATTTTTTTAACTTTCGTAACAAAATGGTGTGGAAATAACATACTAATGATGTCCACATCCTTAGATACAAATTGAGGTACATAGATTCGATTCCTAGTGACAGAGATACTGCAATAATCTGTCATAATTTAAATTAAGCTATGTAAAATTTGTAATAAACCATTTGTAATGGGAATATTGAATGTAATATTTACCTTCTTTACTTAGTGTGACTTTAGGTCACGTGGTTTTGGTGAAACTGACATAATATTTTAAGAGGATATGTTTTGTCAGCCATCGTATCATGTTGCCCACGAGGGCGTAGCGAGCGAAATACTAATTTATTATATTAGTGAATAAAATATTAATAATAATATAAATAACAATAAAAATTATTAATTTATATATTTTGCCTAAACAATAAAAATTATTAGTCATATAATAATTTATGCTTGCTTTATTTAAATGAAATTTATTTAAATAGAATTTTACATTTATTAATATATACATATATAGCTGAAAGCGCGACGTAAAAATCTATTTCCAATAGTCTATGATAACAGAATGTAAATCGTTTAGATAAAGACGTTCGGCTTCTTTGTGTTCATGGTCGATACATTGAAGATTTTTCTGAAGATTATTTTGATATCTAACAGTTGCGTGACAAATGAATATAATTTGGTTAATTTTAAATTTAAATTACACTTGTTAGCTGTGTTTATATTTGTACATATTACATACTATTCGCTACTCGTCATTTCGTTCGTGTAGATTTTTGCATTTATCGTCTAATCTCTTAGTCTTATATCAGAAGTTCCGAATTATTTTTATGTGTCACTGAAAAGTTTCACGCTGTATCCCGCACATAGCAGGGTAGGCAGAGGGAACCGTAGTTTGAAGGAA
>JAXRJS010000095.1:97500-387500 GCA_037127375.1 Dione juno
ATATATATATATATATATATATATATATATATATATATATATATATATATATATATATATATATATATATATATATATATATATATATATATATATATATTTACATTAGATTTTCTAAGTAAGGTGTCCTATCAGGTGATTTGTTTAGTACAATATTATATAACACTTAAAAATTAACTATCCTTATTTAAGTATTATTTAAATTTATTTACCTAACTTATTTTAAATGACAGTGACAAACTGTAGACACTGCATAAATCAGTATTTCCTTGTCTATGAACGCAACCAATCTGTCATCTGTCAAACTGACATAACAGTAACGCGCCAAAATGAATAAGATGGTCGCTACAAATGATCTAGTGCATTAGTAACTGGATACATTACGTTTACATTTCTATTAATATATATTCTAAATTACTTATCAAAATTACTGTGAACCTGTTTTCGCTACATGAGTGAAATGACTGACTGAAGTTTTTTTTAATTAAAAAAAATTGTTTTCTATTCCATATTGACTGGACAATAGTACAAAAGAATGTTTATTTTGGTCATTTCTACAAAGGTTTTATATTATTTTAAATATTAATAAAGCTATACATTTGTTTTGTATTCAATAGTCACGCTCGAATGGCTAGACCTGAAGAACTGAACTAAAGTTATACATTTCTTAAGAAATATACTATCAGGAAATTTAAAATAAGTTTTAATTCATATATAGTTGAATGGAGCACAACATTTATCTATGTGAGTTTTCAACAGTATAACACAATGAAGCTTGCAGTTTGGTCAACTGCCCTTTGTACCGAACACAATAGGTGAATACAATATGAAAAGTATATAAATTTATATCAAAATGACAAAAGTAAAGAAAGGAAGTATTGTTTAATCAAAAATCGTAAGCTGCAGCTTAGCGTAAGCATATGTGCAATTTATATTTAAAAAGTTCAGCTTATTAATGAAGTGTAGAAGTTATATAAAAATCGGTCAAGTGCGAGTCGAACTCGCGCACCGAGAGTTGGTAATTGTAGGTTGACGTAAAATAGACAATAAAAGTTGACAAATTCTAATTTGTTCACGTATGCACCAATTTTATATGAAGGGAACTGCATATATAATTTTGTAATAATTTTCTAAGCTGTAAGACGTAATCCCTTACATTTTTTTTAATTCTAACGAGTCAACGAGAAGTACCATATAAGTATTGTTTACGTTGCGATTTTTTTGGACTCCAAGAGGCTTTAGACCTGGATATTTGGAATTAAATTACGATACATCTACATAGTTTTGAGTAAAAATCATCGACAAACGGACACACAGACAACAACGTGATCCTATAAATGCTTTTTAAGCTTTTTCTTTTGTGGAAACTCTAAAAATAAAAAAAATCGTCACACTGCATTACTTAAGTAAGTACTTAATAGATACAGATCGCACCTAGCTTAGTATATCTAAGTCTAAATTATATTTGTTACCTTAATTTCATAAAATCAAAATTTTATATGTTTAATTTTCAATTTAAAAAAAATCTGAAAACGTTTCCTAATAGCGGTCCATAGTAGCACTATTTTTTCAAAATATAAAAGAACATTAAGGGCACTAATGTTCCAGAATAAATCCTCGAACAGATGATGCTACAGTAAGTTTGCAGAAGTTATGCAAATCCATTTGTCATTCATCTCATACAACGCTGCAAAGTTGAAAATTTTCAAAGTTTAACAGTTTATAAGAAAATAACGCCACTATTGTTTTAACCAAGTTATTGTTGCTAGCTTACATAAACTAGATTATACTGACAGTTCCACGCCGGTATATATATATATATATATATATATATATATATATATATATATATATATATATATATATATATATATATATATATATATATATATATATATCATGCTTGAAAAATAAAGATGATCTGAGTTTGATTTTATTAAAAAGTTTCTCCTATGAAAAACCAAACACTTTATGTTAATAATAACATATTTTCATTCACATTTCTTTAATATTTACATCTTGTATTAAGAGATTTTCATCTATCATAACCATATTTTAATAAATTATGTAAAAATACATAATTATACGTACTTTATTTCAGTGACAAAGTAGATGTCGATAGATATGCTCTACTTACTGTCCACAAACTGTATTCAATCGACCGTGGAGAGCATAGCCTTCAAAATAATTATATGAATATTTTTAATTTTTGTCTCTATTTCCGAATTCGGAGTTTTTATTAGATCAATTAAGATTTATATTAACAATAGTAAAAGCCAGCTGGTGGTGGCTACCCCATGGACCCGAGAGTGGAGAGTTATATATGGAAATTGTCATACATCCCATGCTTCTTATGGAGATGCTGATTCTGCTTAGTAACGAAGAAATGACTTTTGGGGACTAATCTCGTGGAGGGCGAGTTACTATTCGTGTGAGCTACTAAATTTGAGGCTATTAAAAAGGCGGACCATTAGGCTCAGTCAATAGCCTAGTAGGCTATCGAATAACGCTAACGGACTATGACGGTATGTACTGTGGACTATATGGTGGTATTTCATGTTTCTATACATTTTATAAGTACTTTAAGAGGTATGTATATACAGAGAAAGACTAGCCTCTCCTACTTAGTATTATAACGTCGTCGTGACCATACGCATTGCGGAACAATGTTAAGTAGATAATTACAAAACATTCATTTAAAGGTGTTGGTATAGTGTTCCTTTAGTTGATCTGGATAATACATGCAACCATTTAAGTAGCATTAAAACCTACTTTATCTTACTTATAAACATGGCCACGTCATTATTAAAGCTAAGCAACGCTGGGCTTGTACTTCTAATATGGGTAATAAGTTAAAGAATGTCTTATTTACTTATAAAATATCTACGTTTCTTGTAGAAACTATAACTAGGAGGTGTGGGTTCAAATCCACCTATGATCTTATATGTTTTCATTCAGTTTTTTTTTTTTTTCTTTTAGTAGACTCACTTGTCAAATGTATATTCTCAGCGTTAATCTTTGGGTCGCGGTATTTTGTAAAAATATCCTTACAGAGATGCTAACAACATAAATAAGTAGCCGTATGGCTTAGGGGTCAAAGCACTTGGACCGTTTCCATGAGGCGCGGGTTCAAATCCTGCAGGACTTAAACTTTTATATGTTGGCTTTAAGTACCATACACAATTCGCTTTTAATAGTACCAACGTACCGGACCATTCAGATTCGTTCTAATTTTTAAATACATATTACCTTTTAAAAATTTGGATTCATTTAGTAAATCAACTTAGGTATGTATTATTATCTAATTTAAAAAAATATATATTTTTTTGTAAATACACTTTTAGTCATAAAATTATATTAATTATTAATTTGTATTTTTTAGTGTTCATAAAATTATTGCTAAAATTTTTAATTTTTGACGGTATATCCCACATATAGTAAAAGTAGAGAGAGAGAGAGTACCAATTGTTTAGACACTCCGTTTTCCGCCAAATTTTCGAGACATGAGAAAATCAAAATACTTCATTCCCCCATGTGGGAATCGAACTCACAGTCGTCGCGTTTACAGTCAGACGCTGTAACACGCCACATATATATATGTAAAATAATGAATATCATCCATAATTAGCTAACAACGTAATGACAACCCATCGATCAACTAAACGATTTCCCATGACAAAACCAATGTTTACTTGAAGTTTATTCACCATAAATTAGCCTAAATCAATAGGATATCATGTATCACCCTACAAAATTTCCTTTCATGACAAAGAATCCCTTAAATACTTCAAAATATATTACTATCTATTATTCCATAGCGCGTATAAAGCCCATGGAATTTGTTCTAACAATGATGTAGAAGTAAATTTATGCCCCGTGTTATCGCTGGGTCGAGGCATCAGCGGCATAAATCCTATGATCTTATTTATCGTGAAAAATCGCACCCCAAGCACTTCGGCCGTTGCGGAATTAATATATACCCCTAACACTAAGAAACAGCATTTTAGTTTGCCTTATAAGCGATACATAATAATATATTGCATCAGTTATAGACTGTTCTCTTATAGAATTTAGTAATAGTAATAATATATATATATATATATATATATATATATATAATATATATATATATATATATATATATATATATATATATATATATATATATATATATATATATATATATATATATATAATATATATATATATATATATATATATATATATATATATATATATATATATATATATATATATATATATATTCATCTTAAGGAATGTCATCTCGTCATCAACACCTAACTAAACTGTAATTGTGCTGTACAAGTACAAGCTAAGCATTTGAGGGAACCCAAAAAAAACCTGTGCATTTATTGTTAGTCACTCGCCCACTACGTCACGATGGAATCTTCTACCATAATGTAGTTTAATTTAGTTATATTTAAAAAAAAGTCGATAAAATGTACTATAAAGCACTTTATACACAATAAACCTATCTTTTAAAAAACTATATTAATATCTATATCTATGTAAATCGTTTACACCACTTTAGTTCAAGTCAATTGAACTGACAAAGAACAAGCGTTTTCGATAGTTGCGCGTGGGATTAGATACGGGTCATCGCGTGAATGGATTCAAAATCAAATGCGCAGTTCCATATCCAATAACTTCACTTTTTATGTGTTATATTTTTTTTAGAGCAGATTGTTAAATTGTCTAGTATAGGAGCGGTTTACTGTAGTCTGATGTATGTGATTCAATTCCTATTGAGAGGAAGGAATTATTTCCATTTCCTCGCTCTTGTATGACAGGTGGCATTAAGGACTACCGGTACACCGATAGTGTCACAAATTCGGGTGAATAATTTATTACATCGGTTAATATGAAAATAGTTTAAAGCTTGGTGTTTAAGATTTTTGTTTTGATTCCCTAAAGATAAATCTCGTATATATTTTGATATTTATTCATATATTAGCTTAAAATGCATTTATAAGCTGATATTTATTTATAAATATATTATAAAAATACGTGAGTAGGTAACCAAGTCACGTGCAATTCGTTGCAGCTACTAGGGGTTTATAAGCTACAGACAAGTTTATAATAATTTAGATGGGTCGACCCCTCCCTAGGTGGGGGCCACCGTAGCTGGGAGTCACGTGCACTTTCCGTGTGTCAGTACCAGAAGTGCATAACATTCGAGGGGCTTATTCGTATTACGGCTTATTGTTTTTCTATAACCAATTTTATATGGGAAAAAGGTAAGGAAAATAGCCTAAGTAGTCATTTTGAAAAAAAAAAAAAATACTGGCTGTTAGTTTAAAGCCTACGCAATATATTTATGTAGAGAATAAATGGGTTCCTTTGACCCCATTGACTAAAGCGTGAAAATTGGATGAGTAGTGCATAAAGGCGTATGCGTAGACCACAAGCGGATTTACCAGCAGGCTGAGTAGGTTTGAGCCTAGGGCAGTTTTCTGGGCGGCATATTCAGGGACCGATTTTATTATAACCTCAAATAAATTAAAATTATTCATATATGATACTATCTCACAGATAAGTCTGATAGTATAAGATGCGCTTGGAAATATGATAATAAAGGTTCAGAACGTTTAAAAACATAATATGAGAACTGAGCCACAAGGCTATATTTTCAAAATGTGTATATCCATCACTTGTACAAAGAGCGATTCAGCACAAGAATACCCAAATAATTAAAAATGGGAACGTGAACTTTGTTCTAACCAGCCTACCCTACTAAACACAAACAAGTGTGATGAACAAGAAAGAAATGTACACAGAACTGTAATTACTCTGCCATAGAAATTATAATTAGAACGCAGATTTTTCTTAATTATTAATTAAAAAAAGAAGTTTCTAACCATATTTCTAAAAAGACTAAATTTTTCGTTAAAAATACCTCACTCTATAACAAATACGTCGTTATCTAACGTAATACCAACCTGTAAAGAACAATTTATTTGAATAGTAAAACTATTGAATAGTTAAGTTGGTAGCAACAATTGTGGCATTGTGGGCTTCTCGGCTAGGGTTTAGCCCAGATACAACAGTAATCGATTCTAACATTGAACTGATTTATGATCACAGTTCATAGTTGTACGCTTTACAAATAATTTACGAGTGACATAAATTATAAAAGATCTTTGCCTTCTACAATATTCGTTCACAGTGGATAATATTTAAGATTTCTAGTTTCTAGAGGCACTTCTAGTTCTGTTATACAAAAATATGTGTTGTTTTTGGTAATTTATTATATTTTTATAGCTCACCTATTAATTATTATGGATTGTGGCAGGAGGAGCTTTTACAGAAGACAAGTGAATTATTAATATTTTCCTCTTAAAGAGGTTTAAAAGACTAAATTTTTGTATAAATTTAAATTACATTAGATTTTTTTTTAGCTTGAAATGTAGCTTATAATTAAATTGACATTACGTTTTCATTTAATTTCCTTTTCGTCATAGTAACGTGATCGTGAGTCTCTTCTCCTCTCTTCGTCGCCTCGAAACACCTTAACTAAACTGAAGAAAGAAGAATCTGATTGTGCTTGAATGACTATGACGGGGGAATGATTACGTATATGTACTTCCTTTGTTCTGGTTAGATAAATAAAAAAAAAAAGTTAGGTAAAAATATAGAAATAGTTCTGAAAATCCGATATAGATAGATAAAAGATAAACTCGGAACACTAGTAGATCATCATATCATATTTATTGATATATCGAACTTAAGCGGGCATTTGCTTATATCGTACAGTAAATATCAAACACGTAAATATCAGTCAACGGAGATGTCAACGGTCAATAATTATTTTATTTATTCATATTCGATTAGGCTCTTACTGTAATCTTAAGGATATTTTATAATAGAAATAAAAATTGCTATAGCTGTACCAACAAATGTAAGCACATTTCGGCAACAATAATACAAGAGGTAACAGAAACAACAAGAATAACTTACTATAGAGAAGTGCTGCCGGATATTAAGCTTGCTATACATGGATGGCGTTGAATGACATATTTGGGATCAAAGTCAATATTTGTGCACGACCCTTCTGTCATCGAGACCTATCCTGTTCTTTATTGTATAGTAATGATGATAAGTAAAATCATACGTCACGAATAAAAAAATCTATTTGTCATGTTTACGTAATTCATTTTCATAAAAACGATAGAAATTACTAATATTTGAGAATATTTTATTCTATTATATTCTAGAATAGAGAGTGTAGTTCGAGATTATTCTCGAAGCTTCTAAATTTCGATCTAAAGACTATTTTGACGTAAATCTGTGCAAATATGCTTTTCATTAACATATTATATACAACATATATAAACAATATATAATATACATAGATCTTTTAAAGCGTAACCACATTCTTTGTAATAGTAGTTGTCTGAACACCTTTAGATAAAAAGGAGGACAAAAAAAATTGGAACAGCGAAGAAATTTCAAAAAGACATTCTCAAAGAGCAACGCCTGTGTATTACGAGTACGAGAACTAGATGTATGACAAGGGGACCACTTTTTCAGCATATGATTATAAATAACATGACTTTTTTTTGCGTTCTAGAATAAATTCTAGTCCTGACAAATGTACTACTGCTATTTTCTATTTTTACTATCGCCAATTTCTCAAATAATATTAATATTATACTTAAAAAATCCCGTTTAAATTAAAGTAATGCTCATATTCTCTTTGTAAAAACTATGCAATTTATTCGATAAAATCTTTTATATAATTTAGCTTCACTTGCTAGAAATGGACGTAATTAAAATATGTACTTTTTGGTTTCTACGAAAACCTCATGGAACGACAGGACGACAAATATTCCATATGTCAACTTAAGTTTTAAGCTATTATTGTGTCGTAATTTAACTTTATCGGTCTTTATAAAAAGGAAGTAAGAAAATTGTTATAATTTCCATTTTATTGAATAATATACCTATGCGTGTCGGGACTGTAAGCTGTAGTATTATTTAAATTCATTAATTTCTGTCAGACAAACAAAAATTGTGCTGAATGGATTTTTAGCTTCTATTATCGATATATTAACCGACTCAATAATTATATTTTTTTTAATATTAATTGTACAGAATTGACTTTTCTATCCTTTTATTATATAATATAGATTTGTACAAGATAGAAACAAATACAAATGAAAAAAAAAGTTATAAAATTATATTGCACATTATTTTTATATATGATTTTACCCAGAATATTAATAAATTTCAATCAGTCACCAAAATTTATTGGCATTTAGGATAATCACATTATCTATGAATTATTACAATAAATATTTATGAATGACAAAATTATTTTTATCGTTTCCTTTGTAATTCTAGTGGGAAAATGCCGTAAGCCACTTCAATAACTCATTCTGTTGATCTATTATTCATATTATATGCAGCCTAACTAGAAGGCAAGAAACGTATAATAACAGTAGCTTAAGTAGAGCTATTTCTGATAATTTTGGGTATGCGATATTTATATTGAAAGAATTTAGGTCATTTGGCCTTAAGAAACGAATTTATTTTCGAGCTGTCGACATGGCAACATTATTTCTCATAATATTATAATAATTTAGTAATAATAGAATAATTTAATAATCAATTTAAATTAATTGCGGCCCGACGTGACGCGGGTGCACAGTATCCACCTGTCCATCGATTTTAGCGATGGTTTGCGGGTTCGATTCCCACTTGGGGAGAATAAAATATTTAAATTTTCTACGCTCTGGTAACAAGGCAAAAGCGTAACGTTGAGCTCCACCACTCTACACGCAATGCTCCAGAATGTGAAAAGCGGGAAATGAAGTGTCTTAACATTAGGTTCCTTGAGCCAACAGTTTCCTCTGCCTACTCTTCTATGTGCAGGATACAGCGTGAAGCTAATCATAATAATAATACATTTATTTATTTTATATTTAAACAGATTTCTTATTTTTTAATAACTTCTAATAATATTTTTTTTTTATTTTTGGTGGTCTTTTGAATAAATATTAAAATGTATGGCCATCGTGAAAGTTGACGTCACACCGTTGGGCCACACGACCTTTGTCTATATTATAATGTCAGTACTAAAACAACCCACGCAGAGCTCCTACTTTGCTGAAGTAGATAAAAGGATTAGCAGCTAAAAATAAATCTTCCTATTGTATCTATGCTAACATTGGTCCATAGCATTTTTATTATTGAACTTACAGACAGAATAAAGTTTTATATTGCAGTAAACTAGTACATGTTATTATGTCAAAATTAGGTAAATTGTGTTATTTATACATTTCATAATAATTTTTTTTTATTTCTTTGCGCTAGGACGGGTAATATAAATATATGTTTCGGCAGAAAAAAGACTACGTCCCCGCCATTATTACTAAATTCAATGAAGATACATTAAGTAAAAGGAATTTGAACTACATATAATCTAAGCCAACGCTCACTTTACGAACCTAATGGAAAAATCGATGGAACTTTGTTTATTATGACAGTGTTCTAAAACTATTGACTTAAATACTTCACTGAAAAAAAAATAACTTTGACTTTGACTTTGACTTTAAAATAAATTTAATTTTATCTATACACATTTTTATTTGAATACACGCATAAATAAAATAAATCAATGATTTGTATCTTTAATCTTTTATTGGCTTAATATTTAAATTTAAGATATATATGGGGAGATATATAAGGGATATATAATTAAATTTAAGAGCCTTGATGGTGCAGTGGCACAGGTTCTGGCTTTATGCGCAATGGTTGTGTGGTCGATGCCTACTGGGGGAAGGAATTATTTTCACTCACTTACTCTCCTAACAAGATAAAACGCGGCGTTGAGATTAGGCACTCAATGCACAATGTCTTGAAAATTTGGTGGAATTTGGGGAACAAAATGTCTGAACACTAGGCTCCGTCCCTCTGATTTACGGATTCACTTAATCAGATGACCACATAGAGATTTTATAAATAGAATAATTGTGTCACAAAACCGATATTCGTCCAAAAATCGACATTTAAATATATGATGAATAAATAATTGATATTTATTAAATAATATTTATAAAACAAAATAATAGCTAATAATAAATCTGATAAACTATCAGAAAACTAATTTGGCTTAATAACTATATCATACAATATATTCGTGATATCAATCACATTAGTATATTTTTATGTGGTAACAAATAGAGTTATGTTTAAAAATATACAAAACATAACAGTAATCGTAAATCGTACGAGGTATTGCGTACGCGCATCTATGATTATTACAATTGTACGTTACAGCTACTAGAAGCGAGATTGAGATGAGCGATTCTTAAATAATATGTTTTTTTTTTTTAATAATATTATTTTAAAAGCTGCCCTACTCGAGAATTTATATTTATATTTTTAACCGACTTCAAAAAAGAGGCTACCATTTTGACATTTATGTATGTGAAGTGTGCGTGTGCTATCTTGAAAGGCGGAAAGAGGGGAACAGAGTGTCTTAACACTGACTTACCTCTGCCTACCCTGGTAATGCCCGATACAACGACTCGAATCTTAAAGCTAGGAACAATATATATTTTTTAATAAATTTCTCGATATTACTTACTTATTATACGATAATAATTTCTGCAACTTATTTTATTTGAACCAGTTATATTCTAGCTGATGAGACAATTTTGGTATCATCAAATATATTTTTTATTTTTTAAAGAAAGTTCTTATTATCTTGTTATTGTAGAAAGGTTACTTATTTACTGACTTTAATATTAATTTTCTATATTGAACTGTGCAAAATCTCTTAAATTCAATTTAAATTATTAAAAGTTGTATTCGTTGATTCCGTGGCTTTTTTAATATTAACATCAAGCCCAACAGCAATTTGTAGTTTATAGGCAATAAATCCGGACGGTATAATAAAAACTTATGCGTATACGCACGTGGTGAAATATGGCTGTGGCTTTGGAGTGTCGTTTTTGTACAAACAATTCTAAAAATTCTATTACTACGTAGCTATTTATATACATTTTAGACTTTTAATTGCACCCGCTACTGGTTTTGTGCGGGCTGTACGTTCATTGAAATCCAAATTATATTTACCAACCATTGTTAATGAAACTTGCAACAGGTCAAGACACTCCGTTCTCCGCTTAGCAGTCAACTCACCAGACAAATACAAATAATTCAAATACAGAACAATTACGTCTGAATGGAGAAATTACGAACTTTAAACAATCCCAATAACAGTTAAAATGTTAGTTGGACTATGACTATGATTATGATCCATTGTTAGATGTTCCAGATATTTATTTATTAATATTTATATACAATGAAGCACTTATTACGTTTAACAATTTTTGCTAAGCATTTAATTTTTGCTGTCGGTACTACTAAGATAATACATCAGGTGTCTCCAGAATGGAATGTCAGGTGGTCCAGTCTTCAGAATTAATTATAATGTAGATCCTGTCTAGGCCTATACAACAAAAAAGATTAATTGAAATCTGTCAATCAACTTAGCTGATCGATTTAACAATAAAATTAGACACACAATGACAGGTACTATTAGGAATGACACAGTAATAATGAAGAAGATCGTGCTCAGCTAGTTTGGCACGTCGAAGGAATGACTGATGAAAGAATGGTAAATATATTATATATATATATATATATATATATATATATATATATATATATATATATATATATATATATATATATATATATATATATATATATATATATATATATATATATATATATATATATATATATATATATTGTCTCAGTGACAAGGGGGGTAGGGAGAAACCTCAGTTGTCATTCGAAAAGAGTATCAATAATACCGAAGGACGATCTCAGAAAAAGCGTGAGCACAGTGACAGTGGACTGTGTGACAGTGACAGGTTGAATGCAGGAACAAAAAGGCTGAATGCTAGTAATAACAGTAATATATTACCATAACGCTTCAAAATTTCAACAAAATGTAAAACAGAAAGGAAAATACGAGAAACCACTTATCCACGCCCACTCGTTGAAATCAAAGCTGACAGCTCAATACTAGGTAATTGTAAAGAGTGGAACCTCAAAGGCAGCTTCAAGTTAGGAGCGCTCAGCTGGGTGCTGGCCAAACATGTAGAATATCGAATTTGCATATTACATATCCTACCTCTACTCGTATTTTATTAAAGACCCTCGCAAAACTCTTAAACCAGGCAGACATATAAATTGCCAGCTAAAGTGCTTTAAAATTAAAATAAGGATTTTTGACCACATTAGGCGTTTTAATATAATATTTGCATATTCTACATAAAACGAGCAAATGTTTTTTTCTTCACGCAGTAGTCAAGTATCTATATAATAATGTTGTTAGTCTTATTAAAATTAGAAATATAATTCTTAAAAAGTGTATCCATATATTCCAATACACATATATTACTTTTACAAGACAGAAAATTGCTAAAAATATAGAATAAAAATATCGTTATAATATGCCTACATTTAACGTAACGGGTATTTTTTTTGTATAGCAAGATTAAATTAAAGTATCCCACGTTAGTGTAAAACACTCCATTCTTCACTCTCTGCGCGAATTTGAGTCATTATGTGTTAAGTAGCGTAACTCAACGCCGCATGTTGGCTCATCAGGGCGAGGAAATGAAAATTATTTATTTCCTTAGTGGGGATGGAATCCACTTCCAATCATGTCTATAAGAAGACGCTGTCCCGCTGCACCACCATCGGCATAGCAATATATGCTATAAATATTATAGTTACAAAAATAAACCATAAGATAGTACCATAAAAATCTAGCTTATAGACAGACAGATATAATCCTTTCAAAACTAAGAGACAATGCAAGATTCACTTAAGACAAAGTGCATTTTTTGGTCCACTGCTCCACTTGCATAATGGACAACCGGGAAATAAATCCTTACGCTTTGTTTTACTACACAATAAGAATGATATGAAAATATACATAAATAAAAAAAATGATAAAAATTCAATAGTTTTATCCTCAACTAATGTAATATGTAAAACTGCATTTATTAAATTTAAAATAATATTCTAGATTGATTTTCGCCTTCTTAGTTACTATTCGTTACCATATAAATTCAATAACAGAATGCTTTCTAGTGCTACCCAGGCATAAATTACCTGGTACCACCTTTTCGGTCAAAAATTATAAAATTTCAAGTTATATCAGATCTTATTGCACTGTACTTCTGCCCAACGCTAACTCTGGTCTAGCATAGCAGAAACGTAATGGATTTTTTTTTAAATAAGACTATAATATATTTCAAGGTTGTTTATTATTAACAATGCCGAGCCAAGTAGAAGGACAAGTATCCTTAAATGCTGGGCTAGAATGTGCCAAATGAATATCTATAAGCTCAGCAATTGGTAAGAGTTTTGAAGCCAAGTTTTTCAAAGTTTCTATGACATGAGATCCAACTTTGTCTGGTTTGGTAGTAAGCACATCCAACATTTTCGTTTTTATAGCAAAGTTGATTGTGTTACGGAGGTGATACTGAAATAGAATCTAATATATCACATCGTCCACTGCTGGACGTAGGTCTCCCCCGAGGTATATAATAGTCCAATATTTTCATTAAATAGAAACCAACTGAATTATAGTATTTAAGTTAAATAATACCAGTAAAATAATACCACCATGGCGCAGCGGTATACCGTCTACCTGTAAACACGATGATTGTGGTGGCCCCGGAGAGAATGAAGTATTTCAATTTTTCTCGCTCTGGGAGCAAGACAAAGTGCGAATGTGAATTCTACCACTCAACACGCAATTTATCCAGAGGCGGAAAGTGGGGAACGGAGTGTCTTAACAGTAGAATCTCTCTGCGTACGTTACTATATATGCGCCAGATGATACGCATATGAGCAGAATCAATAAAGAGATGAAAATGGGATGGCTTTTACAAAAAGAAAAGTTAACCCCTTCAGAGCTTTGCCCGCTTAATCTCGGATTTACTCTAATCTGCATATATTGTACATGTAAGCTTTTATTTTTTTCGAATAACCTTATGTATAAAAAAGTATAATTTTTTTATCATTTCATCTGGGAGAAAGGCACTTGCGCGCGGTAAACGTACACACCTACATATATGTTGCTCAATTACCTCATCTACCTTACCAATGCAAGTGTCATAAAAATATTGAAGTTTCGGCTAAGGCTAGGGCATTTGGCAGACACCTCAACCCTGTGTAGGGACAAAAATAATTTTGTGTTCAGATTAAAGAAATCATCGGAGCTCTATAAGCATCTAAGACTCACCAAAACACATATTCTAGAAAAATCACATGATGATATTGTTACATCACTTCCAAAAGACAGAAGCGCCCCAGAGCTTGAATCAAGACTTCAATTTCATAAACAATTTATGATAAAGGTGAAAATGGTTAGGATCAAATAGGAAAGTCCAAGACATAAATATAATAAAAAAAATTATTTGTCGAAACGAGAAAGATTGTACAAGTAAGTAAGGTAGTATAAGGTGCGAGTATTGGTTTATAAATACACAGTGAGTGGCTAACTATAGGAGAACTGAGACTGGTCACTGTTCAAATTTAATCTAAATGCATTTCATATTAAAATAATTTAGTTAGATAGGATAAGGCTACTAATAAATGTTGCTATATCTATAAGAAGCAGTAAAAACATCTTGGCATATGCTGGTGGGGCGTAAGATACTCTTAGATAAGTGGTCAATACTCGCGGCCCTATGACAAAGTACTTGAAATCATACGTGAAGCGGTTAGTCTTTCAGTAGCAAGAGCACAGAGGAACATAAAGACCAACAAACGATTAATAGAGGTTGTGAAAGAAGGCTCATAAAAAAACTCACACAAAAGCCTAAAATTATTTCTCAATTTTAGGCCTCTTATAATGAACACGTATGAAAAACAGTAAAGAATCCATAAGGATGTTGTTGTTTCGTCATCCAGACCAGATGTCTTTATTCACAAAGCCTAAAAGGTAATATTGGTACAGTTCCATGGGATACGAATATCCCTAAAAGTTATATAATTTCAAACTTAACAAGTACTTGAAATTAGTTACGAATTGACCAGGAATAGATATAGAGTTAATCTATATGCATTTGAAGAAATTTAAAAAATCTATATCTAATCTAAAATCTAATCTAATCTAAAATCTAAATCTAAAATCTATATTTTGCTAGAAGATCTAGCCCTATCTAGAGCTATTACTAATTCATTTCTAGAACGTACTTCAAAGGCGGGACCAGTAGATTTCGAATTTGGTTAGGTTAGTGGGAGGAGCTCGGCCAGTGGAGGTGAGTGTCAATGCATTTTAAAGGGGCTTCTAGGGGTCTCAGACCTACACTTGGGTCACAAGTCCCAGGTGCTGCTCGGAACTCCTCTTCCTACAACGCAATAGGCCCAATATCCGCACGTAATCCATAGATAGAATGCTAACTAGTTCCTTATCTATAAACTTTATAACAATATATTCTCTTTACCTACATATCTAATAGATTATGTGTACTTTTTCGAGCGTGCCAGTTGAGCACAAAAGATTATATGTGTTGTATCACAGAGTTCTGACAGTGTCATCTAATAATTTGTCAATAGAAACAAATATTAGTCGAGTGATAATCGCGTACCGAGATTAACGTACCAATTTCATAATTTAACAAAAAAGTAGAGAAACTTAAATTTATTGTATGTTCTACATAAATAATGTGGTGATTTTTTCGTGTTCCCCTAAACTTAAGTTTCTCTTTATTTCATAAAAACCTTCTCCTAACAATAATTAACTCTACAAAAAAATTACGAAATTGTTCTATCTATTAGCGCCATATGAAATGACCACGGGAAATAGAGATTAATTTTGATATAATATATATATTACTTGAATAAGTAAAGTGACTCCGATGTGAACAGGCTTCACTTCTAAGTCCTTGAGTTTTTTCACGAGTATTTTTGGTGTTAGATCATCCAAGTTACCCAGCTCTGCAATCATCCTTGGAGCCTAGTTAATGTTTTAAAATTGAAAAAATAAACATATTAAATGTTAATATATGTAATGTATATAAATTAAGTATCATACACAATATATTATTTATTTAATAACAGAGGTCTTCGGGGTATAGTAGCTGTCTTTGGACACAATTCAGAAAAGTGTTTTTTTGTATTTCTCTATGGGGAGACAAAATGCGTAGTATTTTTTTTATTGTAGAATTATTGAGAGGGTCATCTACTAGAGCGTGGCTTCTGTCACAGAAAATATATATAAACCCTATATAATATGAATATTTTTTATTATTGCTTTAGTAATTTATCTACAAATTACTAAAAATATGTGATTAAATGACAGATTTCATGGTGACAGAGGAAGGAGAGAATGAGGAAACAGATCATACCACCATAAACATTTCCATGGAAAATGTTGTCAAGACGATAACTGGCTCTGTCAAAAAGCTATCAGATCTCATATAGAGAGTTTCTTAATCTACATGTTCTGATTGTACCTAAAAGTCCCAATCTAAAAAGCTTGGCCATTTCTGGAAAGTATATTTGAGAAAACTCATATAAACTTCCACAGCCTAATTTAAAGGGTAAGGGAGAATTGGTTGAGAATACTGAACGATATATTTTGATTATTTACAAAATGATCTCTAGCATAGAAATTTGTGGAGATCGTATACAAGCTTGGTATTATTACTTCGGTACGAATACTATCTCACATAGCAAATTTCATCTTTATAGAATTTTAACTTCTGAAATTTGATGATTAACAGTTTTTCAAATCTTTTTGATATAAATAAAATGTAAAATATAAGAGTTATCCAAATGAAACTCCATATATTTAATAAATCTGCTATTGGCATCATAACCACCAAATTTAGTTCATCTGGTATACCAGATTACGTGGATTATAATTCAAGACCAAGTAATGGGTGTTTAGAAAATGACGTAGCTTTTTGGGAAAAGGTAAGTAGTGTCCCCTTGTGCTTCGCTTGGCTCCTCTTTGCGGGGCTCCTACCGGGGCTCCCACATGTAAAAAGATTATAAATTGACAGTACTTACAGTAAACATAATATCATATAACCTAGCGCAAGCATGAAATACTTGTATATCCGCCATCTGGTCATGTATATCTTTACTTTCCACAGACATATAGTAGCGGTGCGCGGTATCAATGCGACTTGATGAGCTGGAATTGCGTGGCAGATCCTAGAAATATCCATTTACTTTTAAATATTCTTCTACATTTACCCTTAATAATAGGTGCATTGAAAATATAATTTACAAAGCTAAAACAAACAAAAACCGACCTTAGCTATGTCAATGAGTTTCATGACGAGAGCTGAGTAGACGCGGCGACTGATGGCGTCGGTGCGCCGCGAGCGGTAATTATCCACTTCCCTGGATACGATCTGTGCGTTATTATGAAACGGAACCCAACCGCTTAAGGGCTTTAGTTCCTCAGTTTTAAATTTTATGTTTTTAATTCAATGATCAAATAAAAAAGTATTTCCAGAGTGCGTAGTGTCTCACTAAAATCACGATGGTTATTGGTTCAATCCCAACTTTTCCAAAAATTTGACAAAGCGCAGCGTTAAGTTCCCGCCACTATACGGCGCAAAGAGGAGAACGGATTATTTTTATACTAGATTCCCTGTGCTTACCCTATAGTAGGGTACTGGAAAAAGGGGGCTGGAAAAAGTATGAAGCTGATTTTTTTATTTTACTCAGGCTTATTTTGTAAGATGAAAGCGATTAAAATATATATTAGTTAGGCAAAGTTTAGTAGTAGTGTTTTGTAATAAAGTAATAATTTGTTTTTAATTAAATTATTTATTAATTGCACCTAAGTTTCTAACTACTGCTATTTGTTATTTATATTATACTAGAAATAGTCCCTCATATTTGAACCTGTTGTATGTAAAAAAGCACTCAGGATTTATAATTTTTTTCGTTATTTGTTCCGCTTCACACTTTATCCGGTATATCGCGGAACACGTGTCCTAACACAGGCAACAGCCACTTCAGGTGCCAGAGCGCGGAAATGAAAATAATTAGTTGTCCAAGCGGAAGTCGAATCCACCAGCAATGCCTTTATATTCCACACTATCATACTGCGCCACTTGTTAAAATATACTATACTATACATACATACCGTTTAACAATATACTTTATGAGCAATGACATAGTGCGGTTGAGATACACTTGATTTTCCTTTTTGAGGTCAAATAGCAACTCTTCATTGAAACTAGAGTCCTGTAGAGCTTCAACAATCGCTTTTGCTAAGCGGCGGTTTTCTTGAAAACCTGTCTATTAAATATTACAAAATATTTATTAGATATAATATATCTTAAATTACTTTTAGTTACGGATCTGTCCCATAACGAGCACTTGCGCTTTATATATAATATAATTATAGAAGTATAGATATGTCATTTTATATTTACTGTCATAAACAGGTTAATAACAAGTACTGAAAGCAAGCGTAATAAATAATAATACAATAGTATTCGTAATATAAAATATATAGAAATATAAGGCGAATTTTAACAATACTTTATTGCACATAAGAAAAAAATAATTACAATTCATTACAAAGAAAACAGCTAATATACATAATATAATATGCAATGCCGGCCTTATAACTAACAAGTCATCTATATATATATATATATATATATATATATATATATATATATATATATATATATATATATATATATATATATATATATATATATAATATATATATATATATATATATATATATATATATATATATATATGTGTGTGTATATATGTGTGTATATAAATTGACAGTAAAATAGTCACCATAGCATTTGGTACAGGAAAGAGTAATTTCTAGACGGAAACGGAGGTGATGGGAGTGATGGATGTTCAACCCCAAGAACTTAAATCTTTCTTTGAGGTACGATGGACAGACCGGATAGTGTAAAAGACACAATAGTGTAAAAGAGAGTAAGAGATTGTAGATTCCGCCGGTCTTTAACAGTTTGCCATTTAAATTGAGCGCGGTATTGTGTTACGTGATCGAACTTTTTCAGTCCAAAGATGAACCTTATTATGAGATTTCACATCCGTTCAAATTCAGTAAAAAAGTTCAATAAAATATTGAATTGAAAAGATAATTTAATTTATCTATTTATAGTTTTATTTTTATTTACACAGTATACAATAAAGTCGGTGTACCAGTGTAAATTTCGGTATTTAATTTTAATTAAAACAAAGTGATTCGCAAGAAATATTTATATATTATGTTAGATCCAAGCCGAGAATACCATATATTTGCAATATAATATCGACTACCCAACACAACTAACTAACTGCTTAAAAATATAAAAGAAAATGTAACAAATGCTATATCAATGCTGCAAATAAAGATTGGCACAGTCAAGTCAAAAGGGGCACGTCTCAAAGTGTCAATGGGACAGTCAGGCTGAGAGTCGGCCACTTGGACGGGATGCTGCAATCGATAGGTTACAGACGTCACGTGAAGCCTTTTCAATGAAACATCCATATGAATGTATTTTGCACATAAGCTATGTATTGTTATCTGGGAGGAATATGGATTTTTTATAGAATTAAATTTTTCAATAATTTATGACCACTAGCTTTTTTTAATTACAGCTTTTAGATGACTGAACACAGCACAACTTTAATAACGCAAAAAAGCCTCTTTAATCTTTGTGAACTGCCTACCGTACTTCTACGTAACATATGATATCAGACATAACGAAGCAAAACAACAAAAATAACAAAAAAAAATAACCGACACAATTAAAAAAAATACAACTTCACTCAAACAAAAAGCAAAAATATAAAAGGAAACTCATAATTACATATAAATGTAATTTACCTCCTGAAACTTGGTACACACAGTGCAAACTGTGCAAAATAGAATTGCAAGCCTTATCGCCATTACGACCGCAGTACGCTAACTGTCCGTGTTCATTCCCGCTAACGGGCATACAGGTACGTTCGGAGTAGCCAACGAATTTTGCACATTTAAAATTCCGCACAAGGAGCTGGCCTAGCTCGAGCCAGAAAATTTTAAAAATGTATATTCACAACGTCTCACTTGAAACTTATTTTAAACTTCTCCGCTATATAAAGTTTAGTTTGCTTGTTTAGATATATATATATATATATATATATATATATATATATATATATATATATATATATATATATATATATATATATATATATATATATATATATATATATATATATATATATATATATATAAAAATATATATATATATTTGCATCTTTTTTAAATTAAGTATAAAAATATATTTTAAATGATATTATGATACAGTCGTGGTATAGTGGGGCAGTGACATATCCTCACTCGGTGGAAGGAATGTCATCAAAAGGAATTTAAATGATTTTATTTACCCGCCCTTATAGAGATTACGCGGCGGTGAGTTCTGCCACTCAACGCGCCATGTCACAGAAATTGCACAGAAAGTTGTGTACGGTGTGTCTCAACCCCAGATATCCTTAGCCAGTAAGAAATTTACATAATTAACTTCTTGATTACGTTTTATCCATGTCTAAAAGGATCCACATCCACCATCCACCAACTCAATAAATGGGAAAGTGAATAAATTTTCAACTTAACATAGATTTATCAATCAAAATATAATATTACCTAAGAATTGAATTTTTTTCTCTAATATATTTCTAAATAAATTACAATAAGTATATCCGCAGGAATATGTTAGTATTATATTTGAACGGCATAAAACAAAATTTCAGGTTTGCACTGTAAGTAATAAAATGAGATTGTTTTTATGTTGCCATTTCGTTGCGCTGCCTTGCTGTTATATTTTTGATGGTACCGTTTATATTTCCGTTATAAAGCCCAAAGGGAAATTCCTCTTTGCTTATTCCAGACGTTGCGTTAATTTCGCCAAAACAACGGCGTTATTAGAAGAATTAACTTAAAAGCTTTTGTTTTTTTTTTTTCAATTTGCTTTTATTTATTATTTAGTCGGCAGTAACTGATAACTATGGAAATCATTTAGTTATTCTATTATTGACTAACTCGAAGGAATGCGTATGAGGACCTGAAGTCATTCAAATATTATAAGAATGTTTTGACGGGGAATTCCCCAGTACCAATTGGGTTTATTAATTTTTGGGTTATTATCATGGAGATCAGTCAGAACAAAAGATTTATTCAACTGAAAAATAATGAACACTATCGAATATCAGTCTTTCGTCGTGTAACTTATCCGGCGAATCTCCGACCGCGACTTAATTTCCGCCGCTTTTCCGTCAAACAGAATTCGTTTACTTCCCGTTACACAAAATATAAAATGTTTCATATTGAATTTCGATATGAATAGTTTTTTTTCTGAGAAGGTCGGCTCTATTCTTAATGATTGGATGAGCTATATGTGCCTCGGCCCTTATTAAAATATAAACTGGAAGTAGCGACTAAAACTAGAAAAAAATTAGTATGCAGATAAGAGAAAATAGGGTCAAGAAAAGCGTAAAGCTTTTTATTGGACTCACCGTCAATCCTTTGAGTGTCAAACAAGTTACAAATTATATATTTTTTTATTTCTTGATATTCTCCATATAGTAGGTGGTGACGTTATGCGTTATACGACGTGGTGATGTTATACATTAATCTATGCCTATGTATGGGTATATTTTATAAAAATGAAAGTGATCGCTGTATGCACATTAAGTTTTTTGTTTTTTTTTTTATCTTCACGCTGTATAGCAGGCACACGCCGCATAGCAGGGTAGGCAGAGGGAACCGCAGGCTCGAGGGACCTAGTCTTAAGATTCCGCCTTCTAAGGCATTGCACGACGCGGCACTTTTTGCCTTATTGGAAGAGCGAAGATGAAAATATTTCATTCTATCTGAGTGGGAATCGAACCCTCAAACCATCGTGTTTACAGGCAGAGACTGCCTCTGCACCACGATGGTCTGATATTTAATAAAAAACAATTCAAATGTATAATATACAATATATATAATATATGTAAGATAGATAAAAAAAATAACTGTAATTGGGGGCATTTATCAATGTCTTTTTTGCCTGTTTGTCTATGCGTTTATGCACGCTAATCTCAGAAGCGTTTTTGAATCGGTTCATAAATAAAACAATTATATCAAAAGTACAATCCAAGCAAATATAATAATATTTGAGCTAATATGAGAACGTAGTCTGTAATATATGTACCTATACGTTTAATATTTCCAACAATAAGTGTCAAAGTTTTAGTAATAATGGTCAAAAATAATTACTGACTTTTAATTATCAAAATATAATATTAAAAAAACAATATTATTAATTTACAATATTATTTAAATATTTTGAAGCCTTGTATCACATTTATTTTAGACTTACTATCCGAAAACAGCACTAAGCTCAATAACTCACAGTGTCCGGGAGGAGGCTCTCAGAGTGCAGAGCGTATTTACTATTTATGTTTCCTTACTATAAAATAAATATATTTTAGAAGTTTTATTAAAACATGTATATAATTTAACATTAAATTTAAATAATATTTAAACGGATTATTTATTTGGCAGCGTTTTTCTGTAAGCGTTTTTATGATTATGGAATCACACACATACTTATACACACACACACATATATATATATATATATATATATATATATATATATATATATATATATATATATATATATATATATATATATATATATATATATATATATATATATATATATATATATATATATATATATATATATATATATATATATATATATATATATATATATATATATATATATATATATATATATATATATATATATATATATATATAATTTTGATTTCTGGCTTAAGAAGTAGAAGATTTTATTTTCATATCATTGTGTACAACAAAGCAGACATTAAAATGATAAATTTGCTCTGAATAAGATGTTACGAACTTAGTCTTAATAAGATTAAGCAACAAGCAGTAAACTAACCGTTAAACTAAAAGGTCAACCGGAAATAATTGTTGGGTCAGTGAGGTTTATATTTAAATATTTTTAGTCATTTGTTTAGGAGGAAAGTGAGGAACGGAGTGTCATAACACCTTCCCTCTATCTACCTTGCTATATGTTGTATATAGAGTGAATCTATGCTTTGGAAATTGTTTTTCTTTATTTGACATTGAATTTTGACTTAAATTTACTTACTGCACTTAATCAATAAACTTTAAAATAACATTATAATATTATTCGAATTATAATTAAGAATTTACTTGCGCTCTATCACGGAAACTGGATGCATTAAGTACTCAACTCGTAAATAACGTCCGCATTAAATCAGACAGGAACTGTCTCTATGTCACCAAAAGTAATATTATGATACCATAGACCGTGCTGGCACTGTGAGTGAGGCTTAATGTATTGATATTGAAATATTCTAAAAGCTTATTTGTTCCAGTAAAAAGTAGCAACTTTTTCACATGTAGAGAAAAATCTAGTGTCAAGACACTCCACTCTTTGTTTTCCACCTGAATTTGAGACTTTGCGCACTTTATATTGCTGAAGCAGGAAAATTTTCGCTCCTCCGAGAGAAGTGATCCCCAAGACCATGGACCCACCCCCACTACCATGGTGTTAACTGTGACACGCTTTTAAACAGAATTGACATACAAATTATGGAGATCTTAGTATTTATTACTAGGTCAGCAGTAACAATCTACGTTGTTTATTTAATCTGTTTAATCATATAAAAAAATATGAAAAATCTGATTTAATTTCCAATGTTGCAATATAGGCAATGTCGCATATAATATATACATAAATTAAGTCTTAAAATATTGTCTTTAAAAAAGAAAAAAAAATCTGTAAATCTTATTTATGGCAAGTATAAAATATGTATTATACGATACGTGAACATTTTACGATCGTACTTATCACGCACGTTGCTCAGTTTTTATGACTTCAAGAAAGTTTTGACACTTCTCTGTGGTTTATCGTATTTGTATATAATTTTACGATCCAAAGGTTTAGAAATGGGAATTCAAAAGTAATCACTTATTCAATAAATAATTCCACGTTTTTACTTAAATATTCTCCAAATAACCGTACGCCCAAGACGTTGAGTTTCCTGACCAAACGTTATGCAATGTATCTATTATTGGGAGGAAAGAGGGTAATTGAGTGTCTAAATTCTGCATATCCTGGTAACCGGGGAATAGCGACGGCAAAAGAGCAACCCAAAAATAACTTGTTTCTGTACAAATTTCGTTATAATAAAAATATTTTCAAAACAAAGAAAGTATTTTCATTTCTATCATGGTCAGGATGTCAGATTCCTCGTATGCAACAAGCAGGTAGGACTACGAGAAATGGTTCACAATAGCGTTGCTAACTTTTTCATAAAGGTATAGATAATAAAACCGTGTTAGAAATACGTCGTCATCGAAGTGCAGTGGGTTAATTAAAACGAAGAGCAGGGAAATAAAAAAAAATAATTTCCCTGCTCCAACAAAAAACAGGAACAATTGGTCCTGGCAACACTGCTACACGGTACAAATCGTGGAGCTGAAGAATAGTGTTATTTAACACTAAAGAAAGAAAAATGTAATATATAAATTTAAACGTTTTGGGATTCAGAACTTGCGTCTCTAGGAAACCATCCTAGCGCTCTGACAACTAAGCTATATGTTCTTATCAAAATACGTCGAAATCGTTAGAATCTCTGTAGGAAGTATTTCTCAAATCAAGAGGAGCGAGTTGAAATCCTGCTAGACTCAAAATTATATACATTTTTCTAAAAATATAACTTACATAGGAATGTAACAAAAAAAAAGTATATATATACATGTATATATGTATGTATGATGAATGTAAAATAAATAACATTATTGTAAATATGAAATCTATGAAATTTAATGCTAAAACCAACAAAACAGAAACAAAAAAATATCGGTCAAGTGCGAGTAGTACTCTCACACCGAGAGTTCTGTATATATTTCAAGATTGTAGATATTCCGCTGAAGAAAATACTTATAAAAATTGACAAATATAAATTTTTGACGTACACGTTCGTATCCCCTCATTTTGTATGTAATTAGTTACAAATATAAGTTTGTAATGGTTTCTTTCTGCGGTAAATATCAAATTTGAGATTTTATCCCTTACATATACTGTAAGTCCTTACTTTCTATCAAATTTCATAAGTCTAGGTCATTGGAATACAACTAATAAGAGTCGACAAACTTAAATTTGCGGTTGTATGCACACTTTTTTTATGAAATGCTTATAGTGTAGTTATAAGTTTGTAATGGTTTTTTTTTTTTGGGATATATTTATAAATTTTTAATTTTTGGATTTTTCTCTTTGGCTGCCCTATAACTTATTGGCAAATTTCATAACTCTAGGACGACAGCAAGTACCCTGTAGGCTTCCATTATGCAATTTTCATACAATATGCAAAAAAATGAAGCATTAACGCTCATATCTTTTGATTGCGTTGATTTAAAAGTTTGATTTTTTCTGTGCTTGAAGATGTCATCGACTTGGATCTTTGATATTAATTTCAACTTGATCCTTCCACGTTATTTGGAGAATATAGTATTGACGCACACAGACAGACGGACAACTAATCCTATAAAGGCTTCATATATTTTTTTAAGGCACGAAACCCTAAAAAGACAACAGCGACTGACCATATTTTAAGCGAAAAACATTTCGTGCATATAAAATTCGTTCACAAATAGACTTTACGCATGACCGGTTCACGGGGTCAAGGACTAAGTGCCTGTTAAATTAATTAAGAAAAATCAATGGTTCACATGATGTTGTCCACATCCCGTCTGATTGATTGGAATCTTCGGCAAGGCTTAATTGGTTGTCATTACAATCTGATATAATCATATGCAGTTGTCTCCATTGAATTTATACATATTAAATAACTATAGGGCTAGATTTATATTATTATGATTGGATAAACAGATTACCTGTAGTACACCGTACTAGTGACATCGCTCTACGTCACATTAACTGTCAATCAATATTTGTCCTCAAATCCGTCAGTCTTCCATCGGCAGTGTTAAAATGATGCCAATACTAGCGTTTGGTATATACACGCGTAATGTATCCACTTTGAGAACAAATCAAGATGTTTATATGGACTCTGGTTATATTCTTCTTGTTTCTACTACTTTCAAGTCACATCAACGGATTTGCATGGAGGCATAGTTTAGGGTAATGTTTTTTTTTTTTTTTTGTGTGATCGCTTGTTTTGGGGTTTTACCCGCCATGCTAATGTTGCTTAGTTTCAATGGAGGTTATAGTTCTAAGTAACAATTAATATAAACAGTTTTAGAATTATAGACTTTTTTGAAATTTATAGGTACATACTAGTATTATTAATATTGGTGTTAATAACTTAAGTAAAGTAAGTTAAATAAAGTATGGCTCTAAGTAAGTATACTTTAGTGTTGTTATATTAAATGTAAAAAAAAATGTGTTAATGGATGTGAAATAATAAAATTTTAAACCCATCTCAGTGGCAGGTTTTATATATGTTTAGTATAATGTATTTCTTTTTACCAAATGGTGATAATTAATTCATTATAGTATTATGTAAACAAATCTTTTATTTTGGAATTTTCTTAAATACATACGTTTTATTTTTTTTTTAAATAATGTTGTAGATTTTCTATTTATTAATTATTACTATTTACCAGTTTTTGCCTATTTGACCCATGTGGTCAAATATAAATAACTAAGAGCTATATATATGCCATACAATATTCATCAAATTAGCCATTTCATTTCCATAAAAAAAAGTATAAGCTTCGATTATAGTATTTAATTTACATAATTACTATGATTAGGAAAGAATAAATTAAATATAGACCTAAAATCGATAATAATCACGAGATAAGTTCAATGACCTTAATATTTTTTTAATGCTAGCGCTCTTGAAATAAGCTAGAATATTTTAACAACTATACACATTAATTTATATTATAAGATAGATCTTGACCTATCTAGAACAATTATCCGTACAGTTACAGAAAGTACTTAGAAGGTGGCTCTGGTAGAATTATTTGGTTATGAGTGAGTAAGGAAGCGGGGTGAAGTTAGTGGAGGCAGGCGTTCGTGAATTTATAAATTTATATTTTAATGGGGTCCCTTATGTAAAAGGTCGAAAGGCACTTCTCTGAACTCCTCACCTTCCAACGCTATGGACCAGGCACGTGAACAGTGAACTCACTGCGATAAAAGAGAAGCTCATTTCTTTTATGAATCACATTTTAATTTGTAATTTATTTTTATGAGTAGAAAAATTGGGCTATTGACCTAATTAAATTACTGATTTTATGTAAACGTATACACATTTGTGCGTGTGCCAAACGCTGAAACCATTTGTTGCTAAAGCTGTCAGTTGCGGGATATACGACGCTGTTTCACAATTATCCATTCCTTGTCTTGGGTCCAGTTTGTGTCTGTAAGCGTTTTTACTTGATTCATATTTATGAAATGAAATAAATGTATATTTATTTATTATTTATAATTTTATCTGTATTTATTGGACGGTAAAATAAAAGATGGTGTCTTAAAAGTAATAAAATATTTTATACATTTTCGACATGTTTTTACTTTCTTAGTGTCGAATGATATTTTATAAATAATAAAACCAAACAGTTTCTTTCTAATATTTTTATCTATTTTGCGATTATATAACTTAACTGGTTATTTAATAATAAACGTTTCTCTCGTTTTAAATACCAACACAATAAAGAGGCACAAGGGAAAAGTTAATACTTCAATATTGGTCTCGTGTCTAAGGTCGCAAAATCTAATCGGATCTTTGATTGAATCAGGTAAGAAAATGGAGCTAATTTTGTGACTGGTCCTATAACTGCCATGATTAATGTTTTTGTTTATATTATTAAGGTTCCGTGCATCAAAAGAAAAATATACTCTTATAAGAAAAATATATCTTATATAATATTTAAGAGTATATTTTTATAAGAGTATACAAAAATATACTCTTATAAAAATATACTCTTAAATATACTCTCTTTGTCTGTCTGTTCGTCTCGATATGATCATTTTTCTCAAGATCACGTAACAATATGAATCTGAAAGTAATAACAAATTTCCATTTTCTTCGGTTACTTCAACGCAATTTAAAGATAGGAGCAGTTATGCTTCGGAATTTGATATTAAATTTGCCTCATAATCAAAACCTATAGGATAACCCCGTTAACCTAGAATATATTTGGCAGCAAATAAAGAAATAAATCTGAAAATTGGAAATGTATAGTTATATCACACAAAAAACTATTGAAAATTCATGCAGAATTAATGCATAAGTCCAGAAATTTAAGTTTCTTAACGCAAATAAGTTTTACTTCCCAAAATGGGTAAACCAAATGGGTATGGAACTCTTGGTGCTGAAATTCAGCACAAATTTTTAAGATTTTTCATATAAAGTAAAAGTGGTAGCTACTTCATACTTTTTATAAAAGGAAATAATGATTTATTAAAAAATACATATAATTAATTTAATCATTTGTCATTTGTAAGGTTAAATTATTATCTCAATTATTTATATAATAGTTTATGTGATATGGCTAAAATAAGAAATAAAATAAGATATAAAACATTAAACTCAAAATTGGTATAAAGCCATTTTTGTTTGACTTAAGAAATGTTATTAATAGGTATATTGTTTTTGGGTCAATGACCGTCCCATGTACCATCTTCTGAGCTGCCACAATGCTCTCATCCCCATAGAACAAAATGAGCATTGTAACATAAAAGATGTCGCTGTAAAGACAATTTGCGGTCAACAGCATTTATGTCATTTCAAAAAAAAAATCTTCTTCTGAGAGAACTTAGTGCTACTTTCTTCCTTTCGAAATTTAAAAAATGTCTTGTTATCAAAACGAGATAATGAAAAAAAATCTTTCACCGAGTGGAAATCGAACTCACATTTACAGTCAAACATGTAGCTGCGTAACGACGGCCCCACAGTCTTAGATTATTTAACCAAAAAAAGGTTAAGGGTAAAAATGATAGACATGCCCTCGCTCTTCCAGTTTATTGGAAGCAGATCTATACCGAAACCATTTAATAAGTGAAGTTAATATTTTCTATAAACTGTGCCCATTAACTTGCCAAGCCATATATATGAAAATTGGAAGCTAGTTTTACAAAATAAATCTATCCATACTATATATATTCAGGGAAAAAATATACAGATGTAAAAACAATATTATATTCTAATCTAGCTGGTTCTTTTGTCTGCCTGTTTGTCTGTTGCACGGGCACACCTTTTGATTTACGAGAGGAATATAAATAAATCTTTTTTTATTGTATAGATGTTAGGTCTGGTGACGATATATAGCAATCCAGCTTGATTATAAGAAATAATTAATGTTGCCATAACAAAAATAATCGAACATAGTTTTTTTTTATGATAAGAAGGCAAACGAGCAGAAATGCCACCTGATGTTAAGGGGACACCCTCGCCCATAGACATTTCCAACCTGAGAGTATGTGGATGCGTTGCCAACCTTAATGGTGGAGAAGATGACTGTATACACGACGCTTGAAAATCACTAAATTATATTGATTAAGGAAAACCTCAGGAGGTAGATCATTCCATAGCTTGCATGTACGCGGAAAAAAAGATCTAGACGCACGCACGTTAGATGCAAAAAATGCATCCAAACGGTGGTGGTGGTATCTGCTCCTTAGGCTATGGTGAAAAGAAGATGGTGGCACCAAATCAAATAATTCCTGTGAACATTCCCCGTTGTACAGTCGGTAGAATACCGACAAAGAACCAACGTCTCTCCGTACACTTAATGATTCTAAGCCATTTGTGAGTTTTCATCGACAATTGTAAATAAAAGACCTAGACGCACGTGACGTAGAACTACAAAAGATCAGCTAAACTGTAAGAAATAAGAAAATTGCTCTATGGTAAATGTTGTTGGCCGTGACGAACATTTATCATTGACATATGAAAAAAAAGATCAGAAACACTTTACGTACTAATTCAAGAGATAAATTAATATATACTTGATTATTAATATTTGTATATTAATATTTGATTACAATGAATTGGTAATAGGAACTCAGGCATTAAAAAGTTCATGCTTATGAAGCTGTAAAACAATAAAATGAAATAAATGTATTATCATATACAACCTCTTCTGAATATTATTGTTAATATTGAATATCAAATATATCTGTAATTCATTTTACGTCCCAGATCATATTACTTTCAAATACTTTGGGTTATTTACGAAAATTATAGAAAAAATTGTAATGTTCTTGCTATTCATAAGATATTTGTGCCAAATCTAATATAGATTAACGTACACATTGCCTTTTAAATATATCATATAAAATATATGTATATATTTGTTACATTTGCTTCCATTGTTCTCAGCTAATATTCACCGCGTGGTTAAGCTAATTGTAGAAATGCCATTTCTATAGCTTCATGTCTATATACAGCAAATGTTCAAATATGTCTGCGTTTATTTTATCTCCGCAAGCCTTTTTTATTTTATCCCTTTATTTTTGCCTTTTGCCCACTTTATTGTAAGTTCTGTGGCAAATCTGAATGTAAAATTTTGTTTAACCAAATTGAAAATATATAAACCTACTTTATATATTTGTAAATCTAAACAAATAAATAAATTAATATAAATGAGAATTAAAAATATTGTAGAAATTACATAATATGACAAAAATAAAAATTTACTGCCTTAATTGGGCTTTTAGATGGCAATTTTAGTTTAATTGCGCAGCAGCGTTTCGAAACAAGCAGCATTTCGAAACGTAATCGGTGGAAAGCGCACAGCGGAGTGTCTTGACACTAGATTTACTCTGTCTCTCCTGCTATATGCAGGAAAAGCACCATCTTGAAAAAAAAATTAATTTCACACTTCGTGACCAAATCTCTTGAACTGACATCGAAGTCAGAAAAGTGGAAGTCATTTACGAGTCTCGTATGACTTTGAATATTCTTTCAGGTACTATACTGTTAATAATAAAGATAATTGTATTCTATACCAATGTATTCTTCCTTTTTTTTGTAATGAAATGTGAGCAACTGTATCAACGGGATTCTAATCCGCCATTTTAGTAATATTTATCGCACACAGTATGCTTTACTTACTCTTCAATTGCACTGTTTTTCTTTTTTTTAAATTTCAATGAAATTAACGTAAAATCATTATGTCATTTGCTATTAGTAAATTATCTGTGGCTTAGTATTAAAATCAGAGTTGTATCAAATTGATCAGGCTATGTTATTTATAGATGCATTGTATTTCCAAATCATATTATTAATACAATATTATATGATATAAACATACATACATAATTTTAACTATAAAATCTACTTAAAAACAGTCCAGGTAAGTCACGGGATATGACTAGTTGAGTTAATTGGTTTATATCTCATGCGCAACCAGTAGGACAAGTTCGAAAGCATTACCCTTATTTGTTAGACAAGATTTTCTATTATTGATGTCAAATATGTGAACGCCTGAATTCAAAATGGTGACTTTAATTTGGTCTAAAACAAGAAGCTATATTGTTATACTTTTAATAATCATATAAAATTTTTCTTTTGCCTCTCGAAAACCGCCCAAAACCTTGACCGGTATCCAAGAGATGCGGGTTCAAAGTTCTATAGGTTTTCTGAAAATAATTTTCAATCTGTAGTATGGCATGTCTTAATAATACTTTAAGAACCTAGATTATGGTAACCAATATATTTATAAACCCTCTCTCCCTTAACCAGTCAAATCAATGGAATTCAAAATGAATCCATTTCCTGTTTTTATTGACTAACTAGTAAATTTGTTATATTGCATTAAACATTTAAATTTAAACTACTAGTATAGAAAAGGGACAATATCAGATAGCGATAGTCGCGATATAAATATAAGTCTTATAATAATAACTATAGAAGGCCCTTGTGGCGCAGAGGCACAGCGTCTGTCTGTAAACACAACGGTTTGCGACTTCAATACCCAATCGGAGAAAATGAATTAGATCATTTTCTTTGCTCTGGTAACAAGACAATAACGCGGCGTTAACTTTCGCCACCCAACACGCAATGTCGCGAAAGGCGGAAAGTGGAGAACGGAGCGTCTTAACACTAGATTCCTACAGCCTACGGTTCCCTCTGCCTACCCTGCTATGTGCGGGATACAGCGTGAAGCTAAAATTCACTACGCATAAAATAAAATTCATAATAATAACTGTGACAACCTCATGGCTTTTAAGCACACTTTTTCAACAGATACAACAACATCATATAATGAAAGTTATTATAGACTTTGTTGAGCAATAATATCGATATGGGAATCGTAGCATCAATTTTCGTAGCAAAATGTGTTCATAATGCTGGCTGGATGAATACGCTATCGAGAAGTCCCAACGAGTAGCAATAGTAGCTTGTATATGTATGGTAAAAATATGTACAAAATAAAATAAAGAAATTTCTTGTTTTTGAGAAGTTTCAAAACAAAATTGCTGTTAACTTATACATAAGTACATAATATATGTTAAGACGATTTTCTAATAATTTATAAGTTTATTGGACTTTTTTTTAAATTCTACTGTTAAATCGTATATAGATCATTGTTACCTTTTTATTTGACGACGATGAAGAGTGTCTGGTTCCAGGTATGTTTTTCAAACACGTTTATATTGTATGTACATGTATACACACATATAATATGGTAATAGTAGGATAGAATTGAATGTGGATTTGTCATTTTAAGCTGTGACTGACTGACTAACAATTATGAAGGATTCTAGATTAAAACTATAGCAACATCTGATTGCGTGTTAATATTTATATGTATAACAAATTAACTAGATTTTAATAATGTCTCTAAACACACTACTTGAAGAATTTAAATAATTAAAATTTATTTAATTTAATTTAATAATACTAACATAATTAATTTATTATTAAATAATAATATATAATATAACATAATTAATTTATTTTAAATAATGTCTTATAATTAATCGGGCACAAATTAAATTTTAAATACAAAATTCAAAATTAACCGATCGATCGTTATTCCAGTTGTTGTAGGCTCTCAATAGATGGCGCTACGGGTTCGTAGGTAGGCGCTAAGCTGTCAGTCTCACGCCAACTGCCCGATGGGAAAGACGTCTGGTGGACGCCCTGAGGCAGGAGTCAGAGCTCACAGAATAAATAGTCGCAGGTGATTTTGGAATTCGGCATGTCGTTACAATTTTACGCTTGCCTTGGTCGAATTTTATCTATTGGCTTTCTTATTGCACGCATGATCCGCTTCTCAGCTATAACTAATATTTATTTTCTATAATATATTTTTAAACTATTTTACTCGTTTTTTTTTTAATATAGATAAAAAAACACCGGAGGTTTTATTACAACACATTAAACATTGTAAACTTAAAATTCCTAATAATTAAGAACTATTATGAAAAGATTTCAAAATTATACAACTTTTAAATCTTATTCGAACTACCTGAAAGATTCCATTATACAATTAAGTTGTATAATATTTTTATATATAGTGATTTTGATAACTGCTCTCTATATCTATTAAAAAAAACCAAACGTCTTAATAGTTTCAATATACTTTATTTTACATTAGATTTTTTTTAAATAGAATTTAATAAGCAATTTCTTATAAACATAGAAAGATAAATCTATTGTCAATAGAATAATTATCAATTAAATAATTGTTTTAAATAAAAATGAATGCCTTTGTATTATATTGAGATATAACTAGCTCTATTATGTTGCAACCATTAAATATAAGCATGTAGGTAATTATATATAGGAAAATATCGAAGAATATGAAATGAAGAATGATTATGAAGAATAAGCTAAATGATGTGTGATGACAACAAATATAGAAAGTCGATCGTGGTTTTGTTATGGACTTATATCTTCAAGAGCGAAATAATATGTATTATTTTTAACTTCACGCTCAATCCTACACATAGGCAGAGGGAACCATAGGCTCAGGGAACTTATTATCAAGACACTTCGACCACTTTCCACCTTTCAAGGTATTGCGTGTTGAGTGGCAGAATTCCACTCGGCGCTTTTTCCTTTGTTTCCAAAGCGAATGAAATAAAAATATTTCACTGTCCCAGAGTGGAAATCAATCCCACAACCCTTCGTGCTTGCAGGCAGAGGTTGTGCCTCTGTGCAACGATGGTCCTCAAGAGCTTTTAGAGATATGAAGCTGAAATTAATATCCAGTATTCAGATCTAAAGTATGTTGGAACACAAATAAAAATTTAAATATGAAAGAAGCTTATAAAAAAAATAGCGATCACAATTATGATCTAAAAAGATGATATACATGTATATAATATATGACAAAAACACACTATGACGTAGGTATGCATAACCATTTACTATAAAATTTAAATAATGAGTTCTTTGGTTTTCACGTTATTTATACATATTAAATAAAACAATTTAACCGGATTAATTGCGTATATTAACATTCTTTGGAAACCTAACGTTTGGAATACTTTGCAGTAGTCCGTGGTCACGACTGACGGGTAGACTGAGGTGGCATTCGTCTGTCAGTTGATATAATTATTATATCAAACTACCGCCAACGGTTTCTGAGTTGCCTCACGTACTGCTCTGCAGAATGTCCTGCCCTCTGGTGTGGTGGGTTTGAGACTTTAAAAATTTTATAAGTCATCTCTATTGAAATTGGGATATTATTTTCAATAGCCTCGCGGATCATTCTGGGGATATATCTGTTTTCCCTAGCGAGTATCCTAGGTTTGATCAAACCTGATGTAATGGTTTGGGTTTGTCATTAAGTGCTCCACACACAGCACGACCTCAATACCAGCAGACTTCAATAAGGCCCATTTGACATCAGAGATGTTCCCCTTCACCCTAACACGGATGCTTCTCTTTGTTTGACCAATGAAAGATAAGCCACAGTCACAATCAAGTTTGTATACACTTGTACACTGGAGAGAGAGAATATTACATTTAACTGGTAGTAAAAATAGTTTTTATAGAAGCTCTTCTTAAGATGTTGCCGATCCTGTCTTCAACTCCCTTTACATATGGAAAAAGTGCTGGTTATCTCTCAACTGTGGGAGGCTTGTTTGTATTCTTACAACCTTGGCGGGGAACTGGCAGCTTGTTCTGATGAAGGGCATTTTCACCAGTCGAAGCTTGTCCGTAGATGTTCGAATTTCGCAGAGGTGGTGGGCTCTCTGTAACAAAGATTTGCCGACGGTAGATAACTGAGACATTAGATATATCTATAATAGTGTGGGTGAGTTCCCTACATACTGTGTGGCCTAATGTGCCATTGGGATTTTTTATAACTAAAACATCAAGAAAAGCTTAAGAATTATTTACCTGTAATTCAATTGTAAATTTAATATTATCATTAATAGGAATAGATGGTTTAGAAATATATTAATAATATCCGTAGTTAAAATTGTAAAAGTATCATCTACGTACCGCTTATATATTCTAAGTAGACAGGGTGCAGTGCTAAGAGCCATCTCCTCAAAGTCCTCCATATATATCTGCTATTACCGGGGACACAGGCGAACCTATAGCAATACCAGTACCCGAGGCTTCTCAGAAACCGTTGGTGGTAGTTTGATATAATAATTATATCTACTGACAGACGAATGCCACCTCAGACCCGTGACCACGGACTACTGCAAAGTGTTCGAAACGTCGGGTTTCCAAAAAATATTAATATACGCGATTAATCTGGCAGCTGTTTTAACTAATAAATTCAAATAAGAATTATTGTATTACAATTTAATTTCGAATAACAGTAAGAGACTGAATCATAAATATGTTTATGCATATATTCTTAAAATAGAATATATGCATAAACATATATTCTAGTTCTAAAAATGTTCTCAAAAGGTCTAAAAAATTATCAGTCATTTATCTATCAATTTCCTGACAGAGCAACACATTTTTATTTTTAACTGCCTATTCATTAGCAAATTATTTCTAGATCAAGGTCCCGTTTAACAATTGTTTACATCATACTAAATCTGTGCGAGATGAACCTGTATTAATAGTAAGCCACACTTCAACATTTATAATTCGCTCGGTTAGAATAAAAATAACAATCGTGATAAATTAATTCTGTTAAAAGATCACTTTTTCTTGTTTTATTCTTAAAAGCTAGCTTAAATTTCTTTAATTCAATTTGTGAAGCGAATGTTTACATTCACATGTTATTAAAGCAGTCTATAGTCGATTCAAATACGGTATGTTTAATAATAAATAGATATATTACCATTTCACTAAATACAATATCAATTTGTGTAAACTATATTTTTTTAAACTTTTTTCTATTATACATTTGCTTATTTTTCCCCGTTGATTTTAAGAAATTGTAATCAGAATAAAATATATCTGTTTTCAAGTTAATTTGTTGTAAATTAAGTTTACTTAATAAATAATCGCTTCACGTGGTATCCCGCACAAAGCGGGGTACAGGGTACAAGATACTCTATACTGTTCCCTAATTTCCATCCAATTTTCGAGACATAGTTTGTTGAGTGGCGAAACTTAATGCCATACTATGTCTTATAGTGTAATGGTAATGAGCCTAATTCCTTCTTGGGATCCTACCCGCAGCATTACATTATATCTTCCAGTATGCGATTTCTCAGAGTGGAGAACGGAGTGTCTGTGCTATATTGTGTATAAAATTCAAACTCTAAAAAATAATTTGCATCATAATTTCCAAAAGAACACCGTAACTTGGCATTGCATGTTTTATAGAAATTTACGATTTTGGAAGAAATTAAACATCAATATATATGTCAGGGGTAAAATAAAATGAAAATATACGACTTGGAAACAAATTTGTTTAATTAATGGACAAATTGCAAAATTCAAAGAAATTACTGAAAAAGATTTGTGTAAATTAATTGAGATAGACATTTGTAGAAATCTTTTTGATTGGACGATTTATGTGAGCTAAGATTATGTTTAAGGGCACTCTGCTGTTCACACTCGACGACAACTGGCCGATTTGGAGGGAATCCAAATTATAACTTTCTGGCTTTTTTATTTTATTTCAACTATCAAAGCTTAAGTATTAAATACAGAAGTATCACAGTCAGTGTTTTTAATGAAATATATATTTTAGACGCCACAACTTAACTTAATTTTGTTTTAAACAAGTACCCAAATTTTTTGATGAAAATATAAATATAATACGAAAATAACCAAAATTTTTACATAAAAAAAATATTTTCCTGAATTTCGAAATTTTTGTTGTCATCTCAATCTCTTGATGGACTTTTGTAAAACCTCGTTGTATGTATTGGATATGATTAGATCAGAAGAAAGAAGAAGAAGATCAGAAGAAGTGGATATATCCATCCATTCGCAGTGTTTCTCATGACGTTGCAGTTGAAAAAGTTTTTGGAGCAATGCCTGGGACTTGAAGGCTTTACGGACCAGCTTGGTTAACTAGCCTAATCAAATTTAAAATAACTATACAAATGCTATCTTATAAATACGATCTAGAATAAAAAAATAGATGAGAGATTTAGCTGACATACCTTCTCACATCTATTTCTAAAGCATACATATAAACTAATGTGAATGATGAAATACTGATACCCTTAGGAGTTTATATATGTCCATCACAAAAGTCTAATCAGGAGTTTGTTCTAAAATTAGGTAAGGTTTTTGTGTGGACATTTTAGACAAATCTCCTCTCATAAATTAAATTTATCATTTGGATGATTATTAAACTTTCCCATAAGCTTCATTACAAATCGAAATAATTAAATAATAAATGCTATTATAATATAAGATGTTGGAAAACAGGATTTGTGAGATTTTCTTACCATTAATTAAAAAAGTCAAGAAGTTATGATTGTCCATTGCTGTTGTTTAATTAAGAAAATAATTGAATACAACTTAAGCTGAACTTTTGACGGTTTGAGATGGTATCTACCAACAGTATTTATTTTTCTGGTAAAAGTAATTAGCAATTAACTTCATATAACTTGCGCTGGTTGAAAGCTAATTATAAGATGCTGTTAAGCTTTTTGACTTTGAATACTTTTGTAATTTTACAAATACTTTTATAATTTTACACGTTATGAGGCTTCTAGGATTTTAGAGGCCTCTAATTATTCTTAAGTACAATTGGTCAAATGCACTTCTCTGTATTTCCGTTTTGTACTAGATTGCTCAACTCTTTTTAGATATTTATTTAGATGATTACGGTAATGACCACCGCAATTAATCTAGATTATATCATTTATTTATAGTACTCTGGTAATAAGATAAAGCGTGCCGTTGAGTTGCACCACTCAACACGGAATGTCTCAAAAATTTGACAGAAAGTGAGTAACGGAGTGTAAGAAAGCTAGTTTCCCTCTGCCTACCAAACTATATGCGGGAAATAGTTATTTGAGTTATTTTAATTAGTAATCAGACAATATACTCGTATGCGTATCACCAACATATCAGAGGTCTTATTAGGGTTATGATATTAGGTTCCTCTTAGGAGATCGGGGAGGGGAACACACAATGTCTCTATTTAAGCGAAAAATTTAAAACGACGTGGTTTTAAAGTTATAATAGAATCGAAACTGTTTCTTAACCAAATACAATTGTGACGAAAGTATTAAACATCTGTTAACATTTGTTCTTTTACAGCTAGAGTGATTTCGGCTTCACTGACAGTCATTTAGATTTATCTATTCATTAATCGATCTTTACACGGTTGATGACCGTACGTGTTTCTCGTTTCCATTCAGAATCAAGTTTAGTTAATAGGTAGCTGTAAAAGCAAGCGTTGGGCACACGTTTTGTTCTATAAGTTGTAAACGGTTTACGACTTGTAAAAATTGTACTTTTTGCCGGTGAGTTCTGAGTTTCTTGAGATTGATCGATGAGATTTATATTATTTCTTATTTGTTTATAACTAATTTACTATGTGTATATTTTTGAACTTATAATATTATCTTATAAGCTGTTAAAAGCTATAATCTAAAGCTTCAACCTTGCTGTGATATATAATATAATTTATTTTCGAAGTTTAATTTTAATTTACGCTTATATAATTTTTTGCTAATCCTAATATAACTAATTATGGGCGACTTTTTGCCTGTTCTATATAAATTTGTCATAGCTGTTGACAATAGTAAATATTTTTAAGTCCAAATTTTATTTAACAAACATAAATCGTCACAGACACTGTCCATCCATGGAGATACCTCCGACATAGATAGTAAATTTACTAACTTCTCTATTTTACTTAAGTTCATGATATATTTATTTTATATTTCTATTAAAAAGTGTATTGTCATAAATTTTACAAATTAACAGCATGTAATATGTAGTAAAAACGGCTTTTTACTTTCCATAATAAAACATAAATACTTATCTCGATTAATATTCCACTGTTCTTCTCTAAATATATTAAATATCATCATCAAATACTAACAAATATTTCGTTTTAGGGAGTCCGGCGTGTCGTGGGGGCGGCGCGGGCGCGGGGGCGGGGGAGCGCGCGCGGGCGCAGGCGCGTGGCGGCGGCGCGAGCGGCTCGCGCAGTCACGCAGGCCCATGGAGATCCTCACCAGCCTGTATGCGCTGCTGTCTGGCGGGGTGAGTATTGTTTATATAATAGAAATTGTATATTTGTATATGGTTGAATATTAGTCATCAACATTGCGCAGTAGGGCAATGCTATCAATGATGACCAATATCCAGCCATTGATTGTAAGTAATTGTGGGTTCGATTCCAAGAAAATTTTTAGTCAAACGTTTTCCCCCAAAAGTAGAAGAACCAAGAGAACCAAATATAAAAACATTCGGTACTCCACAAAAATTATGATAATTTCATTTACGTTTTCATTTACGTTTGGCGAATTAGGCAGAGAGAAAAAAAGAGAAGGATATAGAGCCATAAAGGGAGAGGATATAGAGCCATAACCATTCAACTCATTCTACTTTTAAAAACTTGACCTTGATCGTCTTGAGTATCTCTTTTTCTTCCATCGTCAAACTAATAATAAGGTCAATTAAATCTCTACCGCTGTGGTGCAGTGGTATTGCGTCTGACTGTAAATATAATTTGATATCTTTGGTTACTACTTCGGTTTCCACTCGAGGACTTCACTGAGTTATTTTCATTTCCCCGCCCTGGTAAGACAAAGTTAGGCAAAAATGGAGTGTCTTAGCACTAAGTTCTCACTGCCTTTCCTGTAATATATACAATACAGAATAAAAACATTATATTCTTGCGCACGACGATGTCTGTCAATATAAATATTACATATTATTATAAATTATTATATATAAATAATTCTTTCGCCTTACACCCAAGCAATACAAACATCGCCATCATAAATATTTCTGATATACACGCACCCGGCTCGCGTTTACAAATCCATAAACAAAATAAGTACATAAACACATGTGACCTTAATCCTTATTAACGAAGCTGAGTGAAGGGACAGTTGCTTATCGCCACATAACATTTGCTTCGGTGATTTTAATTAGGTCGCAGATAATCCAAAACAGGTTGTACGTCCAATTATGTTATATATAAAATGTGTTTACGAATATTTTTTGTATTAACCTTCTATTATTTTCTAGAGATTACTCTATATATATATTCTTATTATGATTTTTGTCAACAGCAAGGTATTAATCCGAAAATCGACTCGGTAGCGTTTCGGCTACACTGCGGTGCTACAACGGCGGCGCTTCTAGCAGCAAGCGCCGCACTGACCACACGCCATCTTGTAGGGAACCCTATAGATTGTATACATACGAGGTAAGGAAAGTTAATATAATCCTTGTTTTCACTGGTAGAGAGAACTCATTTCTCCACTTCTCTTTTTTATTGAGTAACAGAATCAAAAGTCGCGCATCATGGTAAATAAAATAATTTTAATGACATTTCCCCTGGATGGAAGACAAACATATTGCTATTGTGTATGCAGTCACACATTAATAATTTTTAAGTATTGAATTACAATTTTATGTGTTATGCTTTTTAATGAAAGTGGCAAAAAAATTATTCCAGTCGTATTTCATATTTATCTTCAAAAAAAATTTCTTCTAAAAATCACTTTAAGGTGTAGCCTCTAGTTATTTGTGTGACTGTTAACTCGATTGGCGTAGAGTAAAATGTAATAAATACAAAATTTTCTTACTGTCATCATAAATAAATAAAAAATATTTGAAGAATAGCTTTTCATGAACTTTTTTAACCTAAAAACAAATAAAAATTTATATAATCTATTTCCATTGTTAACAATAACAGTTGCGTATAATTTACATTACATTGACAACTGTTTAGACGTTCTGCCAACTTCTTGACATGTTTAAAAATATTATAGTTTTAAAATATATTTTTCACACATGTATTGTATAGTTCCCTTGTATTATGTAGTAATGGAGCTACGAAGGTCACGAGTTTGATTTAATTGATTAGATTTATCTTCAGTAATAAATACAAACTATTTCGACTATAACATCATGAGTATTAAATATTTTATTAGCCCTTTTGTTTAATTAATTAATTATTAATAGTTTCTCTCTCTGTTTGTTAACCTTAACCTACACAAAAGGTATTAAAGATCTTATATATACAACAAATCTTATATACACATATCTCCTGGAATTTGCAAAGTAGGAAAAGCTGAGGTACAATAGTGTTTTTCGGTTTCCACTACGCAATACATATGTATTTTAGAGAATGTATTGAATTAAATAATCTAAAATCATCACGTAGAGCCAAACACCATTGCGCTATAATAGCGTTAATTCACTTACGGAACTGCGCCCTCTCTACGGTTAGTTGTAGACTGCACACACACTGTGTCGCTGTGAATATATGGCCACACGATATGCAATAGTTTCTTAGTCTTACAGTAGATGGCGTTGAATAATTATTATTAGAAAAAAAATGTCATTTTTATTGTATTTTATTATTTTAACTAAAAACGTAAGTATACTTCTTGATAATTTTGAAAATTGATGTATAAAATTCATTTTTATAGAATATGTTCGATCACATTGTAATTCATCACTACGGCAGCCTAAAATAGATGCTACAATTAATATTTAAAGTAAAAATTGATTATAACACATTAACGCACTGTTCTGTAAAATAATACTTACATTTTACAAGAAAAAAAATCAAACGTTGCCTATTTAACATAAAATATAGCTTCACGCTATATATCTTCTTCTTCTTTTTCTTCTTGGCATTAGTCCCGGCAAAAGCCAGGGTCTGCCTTCCGACTAAGCCTACTCCACTTTGCACGGTCTTTAACATCCTCAGTGGACAATCTATTGGCTCTCATGTCTTGTGTCACGACATCCAGCCATCGCTTCGTTGGGCGTCCGGGTGGTCTAACTCCAGGGACAGACATGTCAAGGCACTTCCTTCCAACATAGTTCTCAGATCGGCGCATAACATGGCCATACCATCTCAGTCGACGCTCTTGGAGCTTATCCGCTACGTCACGGACCCCAAGACTACCTCGAATGAATGTGTTGCGTATGCGGTCGGACCGCGTAACACCACACATCCATCTCAGCATCTTCATCTCCGTGACGTGAAGCTCCTGAGTGTGCCGAGATAATGTTGGCCAACATTCGCTGCCGTATAAAAGAACCGGTCGGATAATGCTCTTGTATATCAGTCCCTTGAGCTTGGGCGGTATTCTGCTATCGCAGACTACACCAGTGACCTCCCGCCATTTGGCCCAGGCAGCGTTTATACGGGCATGGATGTCATGGTCGATGCCTCCAGACTCATGCATAACGGCTCCAAGGTACCTGAACTTCTCCGACTTAACGGCTGGCTCAGGCCCGATATGGATGGTGCTCGAGTCCGGGTTCCCGCAAGCCATGTACTGGGTCTTCGACACATTCAGTTTGAGATCACCGTTCTCAAGCGCACCCTTCCAGGCGTTCACTTTACGCTCCAGCATCAGTCGGTTCTCGTCGATGAGTACTATGTCATCGGCATACATCATCAGCCACGGAGGCTGACATTGGATGTGAGCCGAGACAGTAGCCTTCTTTTCCTGAATCATCCCCTGCACCTGGTCATTCCACCACCATGTCTCCCTGTCGATGACACGCCCACCCTTAGTAACGCCAAGAACTCGCTTGCCCGACGCAATGATTGTTGAATGAGCTCGATCCCATGCAGTCTGAGCGGTCTCGGTGTTAGTCAGTAGATTTTGACTCTCCACCTCCGCCAAGAAATCGGTCTGCATCGGCCCATTCAACAACCACCACTTAATCCTAGGCTTGTGTTTTTCAGCTACTTTCTTTTTCGGAGTAACATTATAGTCGACGACAAGAAGGCGATGTTGGGCCGTCAGGCTTTCGCCGGTAATGAGCTTACACCACCGTCCGTCTGCAAATATGACACCGTCTCGTCAGCAAATAATCAATTTGAGTTGAGTGGGACCCGTTCTTATACGTTATAAGGTGCTGAGGTTTCTTCTGGAAGAAAGTTTTCACGATGGCCATATCAAACGCAATGCAATTTTTTCTTACAATACTTTCTCCCTCTGCATTGCAAAGACCATATCCAAAACCCCCGCTATATCCCACACAAAATAGAATAGGCAGAGGGAACCTAATGTCAAGACTTGTCGACTTGACTTGTTACTCATATCTCGATCCCACAGCCGTCATGTTTACAATCAGACGCTGTGCCGCTGTCCTATAGAGTATATGATGTCAATATTACCCGTAAACATCGTAGATTCAGTTCCAGTTCTATTCAACAGGGACATACCAGAGGACGTTCTTAACACATATTGCTGGATCCACTCTACCTTCACGGTGGCAGGCGAAGCAGGTGCCTACCCGGGAGTCAGAGGTGCTGGCACTGCGCCTCGGCGGTACGGGAAATATTATCAGTGGGTCGCTTTTATGCTCTTCCTACAGGTAAGTGACATATTTTAATGATAAATTTGTAAATTAAGAAAATGGATTCCTCAATATTTTAGATGGCAATATTAACGAGGCACTACTCTCACGTTTACATTTAATATTTTATTTCGGTCGAAATTTGATTTTATTTATGTACTAGAAGGTACCCGTAATACTATTCACAAGGACTTTATTATTTAAACCTAGCACTATTTCTATTGAGATTATTGGTACATTAATATCATAATTTTCTAGCAAAAGAAAGTCTGAATTACGTATAAGTGGCTCATAATATCTGTTTAATTATGATTAATGCTGTGCATTTGATTGATCTTCTCTCTTCTAACTTCTTATCTTTTAACACCTTTTCTAAGATTAACTTACAATTATGTAAGAAAATTTGATCTTTATCTTGTTCGATTTAAGACGCATTTTTGTATATATATATATATAAAATACTAGGCCAATAAAAATATTTTTATCATCATGCGTTTGCAGAATACATGACTTTTGATTGGCCTCTCTATTACGTATCACGCTATATAGTATGGAAGTGTTGGATTGACACTTTTAAAATATATTTTTAGACTTGTAGTAATTTTATATATATATACTTTCTGCATCTTGAATACACCTGTAAAAATCTTATTCTGATATCATTAAAAAAATTAAGTCATGATCAGTAAGTATAATGTAAATAACTATAAAATATGAATAAACTACTTGTTAAAGATCCCAATAAAATAATTTAAAACTTTTTATATTATATGTTACCAATCATATTACAAACCATTTCTAATTTTTAACGTACTTGAAAGTAAATTTGTAACTTAATTTACAAATAACGTAACGCTTCTACATTTTGTAGGCAGGGCGTCTACGTGCCGCTACGACGTAGCTTACTGCTACGACATGGTATATGAACATATTAGTGTAAATTTCAATTTGTTTTTATTATTATAAGTATGATGTTATATACTATTTATTTATTTTTTAAATGAAATACGAAAGTAATGTATTCACAATGTTCGTGTAAATATTTGTACAAGAAATACATATAGATGAAACTTTAATTTACATACCTGCTAGCTCTATCAGCGTAAACTTTTCAAGACACGCAAAAAACGTTAACTAGTATGCGAATTTAGTATCGATATTTGAAATACATAAATCTATCAGTACTTTAAATAAAAAAAAAACAATATTAATAGATTTATATTATATATTCATAAGTATAAAGCCGTGATTTCTCAAATCTAGTTCATAAGTAGTTATTATACTACTATAGCATTATGTTATTTTAGTTCAATTGCCAATTGCGATAAATATTCAAAATTGTTCGATCAAAAGTTCCAATAAATGTCATCGTGATGTAAAAAGACAGCGTCTGAGTTGAAGAAAACCCGATGGCCTACGTATTCGATACCCACTTGTAATAATTTTCACACTCTGGTAAAATAAGGTGCGGCGTTGAGTTCCGCCACTCAACAAGCAGCGTCACATATTCCAGCAAAAACATTTGTTCAAAAATTTGGTTGCCCTGTCTCCTCTTCTATATCGCATGATGCAACGTGAAGTTAATGTTCTAATATAAGATAATATACATACAGAAGTAGCCAATAACATTCAAAACAACTATAACATTTTAAATTAAGGCTTGCACGCTACCATATTGTAAATGTACCTAGGGTTTTAACTGGCTTCCCTATAGCCTATATATAAAATAAATGAATAATATAATTTTTCAAAAAATATAATTAACGAAATATCGATTAATTCTGATATCAGGTAAAAAATAACTTGTGATATTTTTCCGATTATTATTCGGTTTATAATGCAAAACAGTTTAGGCAGAGAAAGAATAGTGTCTAGACACTGTGTCCTAAATTTCCTGCCCGCTCTCCGTATACTCCATTACTTTCGGTATTGAGTGGCAGTACGCAACGCTGCTCTTTGTCTTGTTTTATCGAATCATCGAGCTTACAATCAGACAGTCTCGCTGCAACAAAGTGGACAAATATAAAAAATGATAACCTACCTACATGAATACAGAGGGAAACTTATCAATAAAATATAAAATATGAGTACAGAGGAAAGTTTAACACGCAACGTAATTGAATATTTCCAAATAAACATATGTAAATATATGAATATATTCCAAATAAATATATTCAAAAAAATAAACATATATTTTTTTAAGGTTTCGAATTGTGGAGTAGAATATGCTCTATCTACCTGCCTTGCTATTGATGGGATACAGCATGAAGCTTAATACAGATATTAAGTGGTTAAATTGAATAAAAAGTACCTAAAATCACCACAAATAATACATTTCAGTGATAAAAACTTTCACAAAGACATTTTGTTATAACATAATGACCATATATAATACAAAATTAGCAACCGATCGACCTGATTTGCTGCATAATGCGAGGCAAATAGGCCACGACCCCATCGAACTACCTGTCCTCATCTGTTTTAGCATCTATTTCTGGTTAGGCTTAAAAGTTCTTTCTTTTTTACAAGAAATAAAGCAACGTCTTGGAATTTTGTGTAAGAAAAGTAAAAAAAAAAAGAACTCTATGGCTTTTTCGGGTTTAACAATGTATGTATCTGATACAATTTAGTTGTATCGTAAAGCAGAGAAAATTACTAAGTAGGTGTAAGCAGAAAGAACTGAAGAAACAAAAGAACTGAACTAGGGTCAAGATAAGGTAGTAGTAGTAGTAGAGTAGTTCTCCATTTTCCGTCTAAATTTAAAACGTTGCATGTTGAAAGTCACCCGAACATGTACATGCATGCATCATTGTTTGAATTCTATCTCAATTTCATTAAATGAAATCTCGTTATTGGGTGCAATAAAATAAAATAAAAGAAACATTTTTCATTAATGTTAATTTTAATAAAAAAAAAAGATATATTTTATACTACATAAAGAGAAAGCAATTATTTTTAGCTTAGACTGTGATTTCTTATGGATTCTTATAGATAATGAAACTAATCCTTGGTACTGAGATGCTAAGGCTTAGTTACCACATACCAGTGCAGGCAGATAGATGCAAAGATTCTAGTGATAAGACACTCTCGAATTCTCGACTTAAATGACGAAACTCAACGTTCATTCTCCTTTATGGGGATTGAACCTATAAACATAACGTACAATCACACTTCATCCCACTCCGTCACAATACACTTTATGCAACGTACATAGGTATATAGGTTATTTTAATATCAATTAAAAAGTGTGTCAGTACCAGAATTAAAATTATGTTAATGATTACGACTGTCACAGTGTTTACGATTCACATATGGCCGCTCTACAATTCAGATGAGATGTAAGAGGTAAGATCTTGTTTGTACTGTCTTATTACTTTCTTTCTACTATGCATTTTCGTACTCTGAGACATCGATTAATGTTAAAACATTCCCTTTCCCGCTTTCTACCCAATTTTTGAGCCTTGAAAATTGTTGAACTCAAAGTTATGGAACTCAAAGCCCCTCTTTGTCACGTTACTAGAACGAGAAAAATTAAAATACTAATGAAAATAATAAAATTAAAAATATTTCATACATTAGGAATCAAACCCACGACCCGTAACTGTTACTTTGCAGACAAATAGAAAGTAAACCTAAAAGAACATAAACCTAAATAATAATGTAAATAATATTATTTTAACAAAAAAGTTCTTATATAATCTCTTACGAAGGCATTTTTTTTTCAGTGTATTGTCGGAATGCTTGTGAATATTTCACGTCATATAATTTTTAAAAAAATAAAGAAAACAATAACAGACGTTGCAATTACATTGCTGTCATATTTGTTGGATTTTTGACAGCATTCGTATTGCAACTGCGAGACGCGACGTGTTTACAAGAATTTTTAAAATAAATATATTTCATTCATAGTCTAGTTAGTTGCTACTTTTATTTTCTGGAAGCGTTAAGTAATGGCTGGTGGAATACTGTAGAAGCGAACCTTTCTAGCTTTTTGAATTATTAGTAACCAAAAAAAACTATACTAAACTAACTAAACGCAACTATATCAATTGCCTTTAGTGTCCGCTATCTGCATATTTTCGAGTATTTTTTTTGTTTGCATGCTATTGAAAATCGCTTAAGGTTATTTGAAAAGTTATGTTATATATAGTTATAAGAGTTAAATATAAGAGTTATCTATATTTGAACAAAGAATCAAAACTATTGGAAAAACTGAATTTAAAATTTTTATTTCATATCTTAGGATACGCTGGAGGAAGTAATAAATCACTATTGTTGCATCCCCCAAAAATGATATAGAATATATAGACTGAAGCCAATGTCGCACTTTGATTGACTGGACCAATGGAATAAAAATATTTTTGATATAAACGAACGCATATACAATTAAAAACTTACTTGTTAAACTACTACAGGATTACTTATAATTTATAAATAACAAATTAATTTGCTATTAAGACCAGTTATTTAATATTATAAAATGAAATAAGTTTACCATGATACACTTATTTGAGACTTACCATGAGACTGTGTAACTTATTTCAGAATATAAATGTATCAATACTAGAAATTTTTTTTCAATATTAGAAATCCGCGTAAGGCTCCCTTTTAAACCGTACCCAGTTCAGAATCTTTACGATATCTGCATTTAGATCCAGATGTCAATATGACAAATTCTATTCTTGAGTTTTGTGGAAGCCGTATATTAATTGTTTACGCTCTGTAGTTGACTCATATAAGAAATTAACTTACACCAGTGGCTTCACATATTTTGTGCTACTTCAAAAATATTTTGAATTTAATTTTTAGAGCCCAGTGTCAAGATATTCCGTAAGTCATCCGAACTCTAATACCACAACTCAACGCCGCGCTATTTCTGAGCGGAGAAATAGAAAGCAATCCACCACAATCCGCTTTTACAATCAGATGCTGGAACATCGCCATCATTACCATAAGCGATTGTTAACTCAAACAAATATATATATATATTATACATATATGTGTAAATTATTATTATTATTGTATTATTATTATAAAATAGTGCTAATCACTTATAAATTCACTAAAAATAAACTTTAATTCATGTTAAAATATGAGAAGCGTCGTAAGTCTAGTTAAAAAGTGAGTGGCAGATGGCGTAACCGGTTGCTACGAGTATGTCAGTTGAGATGGGGCGCGGGAACATCATCAGTGCGAGTATATGTGATGTTAAGCAATTGTTATTTCTATAGCTCGATACACCACTCTCGGTGATTCCATCGTAATGTTGTGGGACAGCTTTTGACAGTAAAAGGAATCCTTTCTATTGGTTCGATTCCCTTTCGGGGGAAACATTTATCTTAATTTTTTACAATGTTTTTGATTATTGAGGGCGTTTAATTGCCACCACACAAGACTTTGAAACGAAATGAATTTTTAAAATAGTATATTGAAAATGAAGAAATTACATGAAATTAAAAAAAAACTATACCTCTTAGGTATAGTTGCTAATAATAATTAATATTTTGCTATTAAAATGTTATTTTTAGAATTATTTCTCTTAATACGGACGTTATTAATATAACTAATAAGTTAGTTATGTGTTAAACTGTACCAAAATGTGTTAAACAACAAATACATTTTATTATTTATGATATCAGTAAGATATTGAAGGGTATCACGACTTTAAGTGTAATGTAAACGGTTATTCTAACTCCATATTGATATTTGACTGCATTCAAACGTTCAAATTTCCAGTGGCTCTCTATTCTCTATTTGATTTGCTGTTTTAGAGAACGTCTACATTATTTTCCATATCTACGAGAAATCTATTCTAGGTCTATACATTTTTTTTTCTTTTTTTTTTACTATTCTCCAAATTTTCAAGACATTGCAAATGTTGTACATATGTGCTAATTTTTTTTCATCTTTAACATACGGCGAAATAAATAATATAGCTTAGCTTATGTACGCTATGTCTTTATTTTAAACTAGGTCTGGGATTATGCTAGCTTAATTGGCTATAAAGCTTTGTTCATCTACAACTATACTTTAAAATTTATAATAATTATACATTACCTTATAAAGTAAGAGTCTAATGGGCTATATGGAGTATTTGAGCCCTTGTTTGATATATATATATATATATATATATATATATATATTATATATATATATATATTATATATATTATATATATATATATATATATATATACACATATCATCTCATTTTGCAAGATGATTAAATTAATCTAAATTAATATTATAATTTGAAAATGTATTTATCCTTACTAAATAAAAAAGGAAAGACGAATGCATTTCACATACATTTATCATTGAATTTCACTTCGTAAATTTCACTGGCAACACTGCGGTAGAAATTAACATTAGTGCTGTGACTCAAGAAAAAGACAAACACGAAGCTTAAAACAAAGTGAAGCCAAGTATTTGCGAGTGTAACGCCGATATGCCTTACAGCCAGATTTAATTATCAGATTATACCTATTCAAATATATCTTCGAAGAGGTCATAGTTCTCTGAACTGTTTAATGAATTATGCTTATATTTTGTTTATATATTTCCGTAGAATGTTACTATTATTGTAAAAAATATCCTATATAATTGTCTTCTGGTGAATTTAAATGAATAAATAAATTATTATTGATTAGTTAGGAGATACTTGGAAAAATCAGAAATTGATGTGTCAAATTGCTTTTCCATGCTAGTGTTTAATTATATATAAGAGTCTAAGTCGATCTGCCTGTCTATCGTATTTTGAAAATGTTCAACTATGAACTGTCAAGGGCATATTAGGATTTGTGTCTTGTACAAAAATATGACGAATTAAAATCGTTCACAGCTCGCGTGAGCTTTCCAAGTTTCTTTTGAATAAGGTTTAGTTGTAAGCAGATTTAACAGTTTGATTGATCGACAGAAGACGCTTTTACTTAATACTATACCTATAAAAACTATCAATTTTATCACCCATACATCATATCATAAATTTTGCGGCCGATTCAATATTTATCGACGTTTTGATAGCGTAGAGTTTCATGTATGTTATTTGTGTAAATAATATTAAATTCACGTATACGACTGGGATGTCATAATTCTCATTACAATAAACCTGGCTACCGTTAGAGGCGTTCCGAAATAACCTCCCGGCAGAGTGACGACGGAGTCGAGGTGGTAATTTTAATATGTTCATAAATGGTATGTAAACAGAATTGCGTTTCATCAGTCGACCTAATAACTTTAAATATTATGATGTTAATGTAGGCACCGAGGCAGTGGACGTACGTTGCACACGCGTGTTCAACTTAAATTTATTAATAGATTGCACATCGCTCTGTATGTATTCAACGTAAGGAGCTTTTCTGTGTGGCCGGCGGCCAGTCGACGCGAACGTTTCGGCGCGACGCCCGCGCCCTCCGCGCGACTCCCGCCAAAAGAGACTTGTCAAAGCCGCGCGATTTTTTTTAAAGTCAACTTTTTGAGTGTTCAGACAGCGGCCTGTACCGCCGGAGTCCGCGGAGCTGTCCTCGCTCGCGACACGATCAGTGGGTGCAACGTGTTAAGCGTTACAGTTAATCGCCGCGTAACCGTGTTTCAAAAATAAAACGTTGCCGATTCGAAACCGGAGCACCTCGAAGGTTAATGACAAAATAAAAAGCGTGCATTAAATTATGTGTCTGAGCGACCGTCACTGGATTTCTGCGCTTTATATCATTCTCACGTGAGTGTATTGTCACGTCGGTTATAATTGAAAGTGTTGAGAATATTCAAAGTAAACAATTTAATAATTTTAATATGAATTATAAATATCTGTCATCCATTACATTGGTCAATCGTAAAGATGATAGAGCGTATTCGCGTGTAATATTTCCTTAGACTCAACAGACTCACTGAAACCACGTAAATTCACTAACTGCCTCATAAAATAGGTAAAACACGTATTTTGGCTGAAACGTATTTTATAACCCTATACGCTCGTATAATCTAATCCTTAGGAGTCACTTAATTTTTTTTCTTTCAATTTTGTTGCGAAACATGCCTCGATAATGCTCATAGTTCATCGCACGAGGCATTTGGACAATGTTGACCCATATAAGCTGAGTAAAACGGTCGGCACCGAATTACTATGTACCACAACATTAAACACCCACTAATCATGTTTTTCAAACTACACATCCGGGTATAACTCAGATTTTGTCTTTGCCTTGTTTCAACAACTTGTATTTTATTAGCGTCATATAGGTCACTAGTCACTAAATATTAAATTAGAAAACTAAAAATTAAATAAGAAACTTTCATTTTAATAGTAAAAAAAATCAGTCTAATGTCAAATCACATTACAAATACATTTAATATAACAATTTTATTAGTTTAAACGAGTCAAACAAAATTTTGATAAAAGAAAATTGGCCGTATAAAAAGCGAAGAAGTCATTAACACCTTCTTGATTGTATCTGTCGTCATATTTCACTGATGTAATTTGGGTAAATATCTTTCTTATCTGTGGTCACTGTTTTCGCGCGCTTTTCACCGTTGTAATGGCGGAGTCGATTGATGGCTTGGTGACGCGTACACTGATTGATATAGAACAAATGTAGAAGGGTTTAATAATAATTGTTTAACACAATCATAAAAAAAAACAATTTTGTGTATATATTTATTTATTAATATATATATTACGTGATCATATATAATATTATTTATATATTTAATAGGTAAAATATATATTAGATAAAATAAAAAAAAATCGATTTACTCTCAATATATTGCACATAGTAAATAGTATAAAAAAAAATCGAAAGCTCTCTATCAACACCAGTGTTGTCGGTTTGTCATTAATAACGTCTTACTTTTCCCATGCGACCAGTTCAGACATTTTTCTTTGTAAACACTCGTATATACCGCCGAATCAGTTCCTTTATACATTCGAATGAAACTACATATGTCACTGTACAAAGCCATTGTGTTTTACTCTTTACATTCAATTTGAAGGCATCGTGGCACAGTGGGCCACTACGTTTGGCTGTTCTGTAGCTGTGAGTTCGATTCCCACTCAGGGGAATGATCATATGTTAATAAAATTAAGGCCGTTGTGGCGCAGCGGTACAGCATCTGACTCTAAAGGCGATGGTTCTGGGGTTGATTCCCACTGTAAGAAATTAATTAATTTCTCTTTCTGTGAGAAACGTACAACAATTGCCCTGCTTTATGCAAAAGATGTATAAAACTAAAAAAAAGATTTTTATTGAAATAATTTTTTCAAGTAAAAACACTGTAAATTATGCACAGGGCTAACTTTAGCGGACGAACTCAATTGGAATTAAATTATTGGCAATAATTCAAATGCAGGAGTAAGTAACTCGCAAGTAGCCAGTCCGAAACGCTTCCACTTATTCCATCCGAATACCTACTCTAAAATAAAACTCTTAATGTACTGATGCCTTAATGATTATTTTTTTTTAATATATATATATATATATATATATATATATATATATATATATATATATATATATATATATATATATATATATATATATATATATATATATATATATATATATATATATAAGAGCTGCTTTATATCATATTAATCGTTTCGATGTTGCCTACTGTACCTACAGCCAGCGCTACCTCGTGAGCTTTAAATATGTATTGTATCAATAACTCTTAATAACTCTTAATTGTAATTCCTTAAGTTATTAAACTGACTTGTAAGTTCGATTTCCACTCGGATAGCATGTATTATTACATTTTTTCTCACTGGTAACAAGATAAAACGCGGCGTCGAGTTCCACCGCTCAACACTAAATATAAATCCAAAATGGGCAAAAAGTGGGGAACGGAGTGTCTTAACACTAGATTCCCTCTAGGTACCCCAATAAAGCGGGAAATAGCGCGAGGCTATTTTATTTTCAAGTTAATAAACAGCGAAAATGAACTCTAATAACTAGCTACCTTGCAACAAAGCATGTAAAAAAATACGCTCCTCACATTCATCGCGCCATTAATTCTGGTTAAACAAAGATAATATCAATATATGATACGAAAATATCATCAATATAACAAAATAATGTTCTACGATACAACCGGAGTGGGTTCAAATGGTTTTTATTACTGCCTCTTTTATACAATTCGTATGTTAGCTCGGACGTTGTTATTGAGTTTTTTTTTTTTTTTTTAATTTCATTTGGTGTTTCAAAATGAATATAGAAAATTATACAATTGCAGTTTTACGACAACAAGGTCTGGTTGGGCACTGTTTGTTAAAAAAAAAATACTATTCATTCTTGAATTTGTCAATACATACATAGAAAGACTTCTATATTAAGCATATTATTGTAATAGGAAATTGGAAAGTTATGTTAATATTAATTAATTCATTATCATATTAAATAATTATTGCTATACCACATTACATTAAACAAACATAAGGACACTACAAATAAAAATAAATCTACAAAAGTCGGTCTTATGTCTTAGTAGCTATCTTGTCTATTTGAGTATATCCTGTAGGACAAAAGGAAGGCAGGCGGTTTAATTACGAACAGTACAGAACTATTAAAATATATTATATATTTAAATTTTACATATATTCCTCTATATATATTACATATATTCCTCTTATATTATATATTCCTCTAACAAGAAACACTTGAATAGTCGCTAAGCAAAATAAATATTTGTATGTTTGTATATTATTCTATGACACGGAATAATGTTTCATAGCAAGATGATTTTTATTATTATTATTAGTATTAAATATATTAGAAGGTATTTTTGTGCCTTAGCGCATTCGGAACGTATCTGATCAAAGGTTCTTATTGGTATTCATTTTGAAACATAATTATTCTGTATAAATTCTCCGTTCCGGATATGGCGGAGAAATAAATAGCGTGTACTTCATAGTATGCGCAAATTAAAATATGTAAATTAAATTAATTCATAATATCCAAATCACTTTAAATGCTGCTTGCTAAAACCTGTTCGTGATCAGAAAATTAAAAAAATGAAGATGTATATTAATGACAGAATCCCATAAAAATATTGTACTGATTATAACACCTCAAAACTTTACTTTGGGTATTATTAGAATCTATATCCATATCTCGCGCTTCAAACATACTACTGTACCATATAGGCGTCAGATTATCTACTTTTAAATTTTACTGTGTTATATTTTAAATTTTAACGATAATTCAGATAATAATACGGAATTCACTATTCATATTTCTCTGGACATAATCTACAGGTCGAGTTTAAACCACTGTGTACATGGATTAATTAAATATAAAATACCAAAATGTATATTATTATATTAATTTCAAGATCAGTGCAATAAATATTTATACATTATGTTACTAAATTGTCTTACCTTACCTTACCTTACCTTAACAACTATTTTTTTATAAATTAAGGTATAAATTTGCACTAATTACTCTAAATATTAAATACGTTACTAATACAATAAACATATCCAAATAAACAAAAGCAAAATTATATTTGAAACGCGACATTTTCCCTTTTGGTGTAAGTTTCATGCATATAGTAGAATCATTAGAGATGTGTAGTGTCTAGGCACTTCCTTCTCTGTTCTATCCAATTGAGTGGCGGAACTCAACGCTGCATTTGTGTTACCAGAGCGAGTATAATGAGAGAGAGAGAGAGAGAGAGAGAGAGAGAATAATTAAATTCCCCAATCGGACATCATCAAGACCCATTTAAAAATGAACGCCTATTAATATCGTATATTTAGGACATGTTATACGGCTGAAGGGTGATCATAAAACATAAAAAGAACAAAACCGCAGGAATGCCCAACGCTTCATACGAAGAGCTATGGCACGGCGATAGCGTAGGGTAACAAAAATACGATTGCAAACCCATAAATCAAGATCTACGGGACCGTAAACGTCCGGGTTGGTACCGTGACGCAAGCGCAGGTGCCACCTACTTATTTTTGGATATTTTAATCTTTACTATCTGTATCTGTACGCTCGCTGGAAATATCTTTTTTATCTGTTTCAAATGAAACTTTTTTGTTGTCTGTTTTTTGCGACGGTAAGTTTACTTTTGTCAATAAAGTTTTGAATAGAATGTTCAACGTTATGTAAAATATTGGTATGGGCAGTGAAGCTATGTGAATTAAACGGGAAACGGCGTGATTAGGATGGAGTATTCTCTGTCTACCCAGTCATGTGCAGGATAAAGCTTGAGGCCAAGAAAGTAAGTTCTGAGACAACATAATATTTTGATATCCAATCCATTTTATCGATTTTATTTTTTAAATAAACTTGACATTTCAAAAGTACCTTATAAGTAATTCTTTTAAACTATTTTCAAACAGACAAAGATACTTAAGACTTTTCACTACGTATTTAGATGTGTGTGCAATATTTTAAGCTACAGCAAAACCCACTTAGGACGATTTCACAGTGACGCGATGTCTTAAGCGGGAAAGGTCAAATTTAACATAATAATTCGTATATATAGGAATTGAATTACATGTTTAAAATGCTGTTAAAAAAATATTATTTTTTATTACGCGTGCAATTGTTGTTAGCATGATCGTATTAAGCGGGTTCTAATGCTGTTTTATCGTTTACATTTTAGCAAAACCTTAAATTTTTCCATATGTAAGAAAATATATATAAATATATACATAACCAAACGAACATATAACGTCTCTTAACTGGCTTAATTGCACAACAAGATGTATATAAATTCTCATAAATTTTTATATAGGTACACCTTTGTGAATAAAGAAATCAAGATAAAATCGTCATGTCTAAAAATATTGAAATAGACGATATACATAACTGCTTGTTTAACATAAAATAATGATCCTCTAAACGCTGCAATTATCAAAACATTACGATTTAACTGCGGATGTTGGCGCAAAAAGTTTATAATCCGTTTGAAGCGATGAAATCAGATAGAACGTGTCATCCAATAGGAGCTCTAGGCGCGGCTTACTACTTGTGAATTATTTTATTTTCTTACGTAAATCATGTTAGTTTAAACTTATTTTCTTACGCAAAATATACTTAACGAAAATATCTATGTTAGTTGATCTCACCGTCACCCCTAACCCTACCATCATCATTATTAGAATCAGTCTGTCCTGATCAGCTGTTCGACATAGGCTTCTCTAACGGTTGAAGAATTGAGCTGAAAACGAGGTCAGTGACGACTCGATCTCCAGCTTTTATTATGTAATGTCTGTGTAATTAACTATTATATAAATCAATTTTTTCATTATTCCATCATCCCAGGAAGAAACCGGAAGAACTATGCATTTGACAAGCTTATTAAGCTAACTACTTACATACATAACAAATGAAGTTATCGTCAACAATATTGAGAAAAATAGCTGTATCATGAATATTCGAATCGTTGAACCGGGGCTGATAGGTCAAATATTTTATGTTAATACAGCCCTTGTGGCGTCTCCGGGTAATTTGCATATAGTCAATGAAGCAAAAATTTTTTAGCTTCTCGATAAGCGTAAAATGAAGTGCGGCATTATCTCGCTACTACCGCAAGTTTTGGCGAGTTTCGTATTTGGTCAGTCGATTATGAAAATTTTGCGATACAATTAATTTTATAAATCAAACAGTATTTTAACCGGATTTCTTTTTCACATATATTCTATCTCTCTCTGTAAACTCTACTTCCTTATAATCTGTACTAAAGAACTAAACTGAACCTTCACTACTGCGAAAGAATGATAAATCCTATATCTCTATAATATAACTTGTGGATTGAATTAGATTATAATCACGATGCTATTAAATGGGGATATTATTGGAACATGCGCTATAACAAGATGCCACATGTCACATTTATATCACGACATAAATATGAATTAGATCATTTTATCTTAACACATCGTCCGGGGTGTCTAGGTCTATCGTCTTTTACCACAGAATATGTCAAAATTATGATTCGCCATTATATTATTTAATGACTCAATTGTAATATTAATCATTTATATGAAATTGAATGTATATAAAAGTATAATCATAAATTTTATAAATAATTCATAAATAGCTTGATTATGATTAGTTAATATTAAACATATATGTTTCATCTAGTCTAGACAGGTAGAGTCGTCAGTAGAGACATGTTTTCTAATATTATAATAAAGATTCTCGGTAGTCTCATAAGGAAGGCGTGGAAAATCGTAAAATGGCTGTAGTTTATGGTTTTGACATCCTCGTGGATAATGAACGGTGAATTAATGGAGAACGTTAAACTTGTGACCGACTCTAAATACTATTTATTACTTTTACTTGCTTTGCATAGTATTAAGGTTTTTTTTTAATTTACACGTGGATTGCTTAATTCGGAGAGGATGCTCTCCTCTCCTTGCTCATCTATCTTTAAACAGGAATTCAAAAATCGTTACTTTTATATATTTATTATGTTTATGTTTTTGTCCTTCGGTTGAACTAGATAATCTTAGAATATTTTCACTTTGAATAGTCCACTTTTCATAAAAGGCATAGATTACATTAAATCACGTTAATCATTTCAATGTAACCTGATGTACGTGAAATCCGAACACTTAGAAAGTGTCATGTATAATACTAAAATCTTGGCTATCTCCATTTAACAAACCATGTTTCTAACTTATACATTATTTAAATTGTTATATATCTGTGGAAGAAAAAATAAGACTCTAGTATTTACGACAAATTAATAAGAGCCAAGCAAGAACGATCAAAAAAAAGTAGAGTTGCGTCCTAAGTGACTTTTCTGATCTTATTTTGTTATTTTTAATGTAGCTACGCCACTTTTCCATCTTTGTACTATCTTCCGCCTAAAGTAGGGTAGGTTGAAGGAAGTTAGTGGCCAATTTCCGTTTTCCGCCTAATTTTCGAAACCTTGGGTGTTTTTAAAAGCCGAAACTCAACGAAGTGTTTTGTATTGTTTTTGCTTTGTCTTGAAAATAGTTCATTCACACGAGTAGGAATTGAACCCACAACCGACACGTTTACATTAAGACCTCACAATACCTCAGCCTCTCATGTAGAGAGGATCATCATCATTATCTTTTGTCTACACTTATATTGCCCACTACTGAACTTAGGCATCCCACAAAGACCCCTACGACAGTTTACATTTGAGTAAAGTTAGATTTTAGATTATTAATTCTAGTTTCTATTAAAATTTAAAACCAAATTAACAACAGAGAAATTTAGAAGAACTCTATTTATTTTCAATAATAATGTGCAAGAGATTTTAACTTACTTGAAAAATATATTGTGAGTAGGACGACCTATTTCCGCTTGTATTCGAAGGATTTATAGAATAATTTTGTGCTACAATAGCCTTCTATAGTTAGCATACAACTTTATAGACTCTTGTAAGAACCTTTGACTTAGATGCAATCTTCATGTATTATTTATAAACTTCACTTGTGCTCAATTCCGATATAGTTCTTACTTTTAATGGCATCTTCAAGAGGCTTAATGGTAAATCATTTTATTTCAAGAAAAAAATGCAGTCATTAATAATATTAGAAGCCATCACGGACGTAGTGTAGCAGTGTCTGACTGAGAAAGTGGTTGTAGTAGGTTCAATTCCTATTCAGCGAAATAAATTCTTTTCCTTTTCTCGCTTTGATAAGACAAAGGTTTAGCTCCATATAATAAATAATATTCTTCAAATAATATAATGAATCCTTTGTTTAAATACGATATTGATTGTTTTCTCCTTACAGTTCATGTGACTTCCATGATATAAATAAATCCAACATGTCTCTTAACAGTATATCTGTAACCAACAAATATTATAGAAACATACGCTTTAAATTAACATTTTATTACTGAAATACAAAATTTTAAACTTCGCGGCGCGTTTCCATCAAACTGGAGTGTTCTCAGACCTAATTGTAGAGTCAATTGCTTTGTAATTCTTTCTTTTATGTATAGCCTCAGAAAATCAATGAAATATTAAAGCTACGAAAATGTAGCTACACATTGTTATTATTTTTAAATTACAGCTGGAGAATTTTGTTTTTATTGGGGTAAATTTGTAGTACAGGCAATCGTGATACAGTGGTACGATGTTTGCTAGTTCGATGCCTACTGGAGAATAGAATTATTTTCATTGTTTTGGCCGTCAACTTTTAGCATGTCAAAATTTTGAGCTGACAGTAGAGAAATTAACATAAGCTCTAACAAATTGTGTTAACTAAAATAAAATGGCACATTTTACTTTCGTTTCGTTAGCATATGAACAAAGCTTGTTTAATGAAATGAATGAATGAATTTTATTTTTATAACTGAAGCTTTCTATAAGTAAGCTTCTCGATATTTATAATTATGTTTTCAGCTTGAATGATAGTTATTTAAAATACAAATCCAATGAGTGCCATTGTGTGATATAAATAGGAATGCATTATAAGGACAAGATAAAACAAAACGCGGTCGTTAGGTATAGAATTCATGTACCTACACTATGCCCATAGATATGGTCGTCGAAATTTGTATTGATATTAATTAATTAACTAATTAGTGCATGGATTGGAAAACTACACTATGTTGCTTTAAGCATTTTGTCCCTTAAAGTTCCACGTCAGATATTTCAGACTCTTCCCTTTGAGCAACCTTCGCTTAGGCATCATTTTCATATTTTTTATAGATTAACTAGTCTGTTATAATTACACCTTAGGTATTCTGTGCCATATTATATGAATAGATTCTTTGGCCTAATTATATTATGTCATTTTATTCTGCCAGTCAATATCCAATTTGAAATTAGTCTAAACTAATTCTATATCACCAACTAAATCCACAAATCTGTACTAAAAACTGAAGAATTTTGTTTAATTGAACTCGTTTATCTCCGGAGATACTCGTTCGAATTAAAAAATATATATATGGATAGTCTTTTTACTGAAGGAGGCTATAGCCTATAGGCTGCACCTTAATCGTTTCTATGTAACCCACCGTCAATGTGTCATGTTTCATACACAATTTTTAATTATTTCCATTGTACTATGCGGGCGCCATATTGAAAATCTATTCTTACTATATATAGACTATTTAGCGACACTTCCTTAAAAATTAATCCAATTAGAAGGTATAAACTAAAAATAAACCTTTTCAAGTCCTAATTGGATTCACGCATACATTTTGTCTGCGAGTCACGTTCCTAGTACGGTGGGCGCATATGGCTTACATATGGCAAATTGGCCTTTATGTTAATTATTATAAGGGCTATAACTAATAATCTCTTATCACACCATGATAAGGGTTCTTATGTTATCGTGAGCAGCGGTATCACAGTTTGAGTGGCACTGGATGTGCCTGAATGTCAAGATGTATACACTTGCTGGTTTCGAACCGCTTTTTCGTGGGTTGACTGTTTCATCTAGAATACTTTGACATCGTATGTTAATAATATGTTGTCATTCTTTCTTGTTGTAATTTGGAAAAAATCGTATTTACAGGTACAGCTTACCTGAACGCAAGATTAAATAACCAAAAACAAAAAAAAAACCAAAAAAAGAAGACACTATATATTTTTAATGTACATTCGGAATTGACGAAGTGTCAAATAAAAAAAGGCAAAAAATAAAAAAAAAAAAACAATATTATCAACTATTAAATACCTGAAATAGGTCACCTTAACTGAACGGCCAATACTCCGTGTCCTATCGCAGAACGGTTGTCAAGCGTCTTTTGTTCGGAAAAGCGAATGCTCGGAAATTAGGTGGCTAGGAGCTAAGTAGGCAAAAAGACCGATCTGTGCATCGAATGAGTGCTATTGTGACTGCATCGTGCTGCCCTTTTGAAGGACAATAATTACATTTATTATTATATTATATTTGTAATATAAAAAAGTATTTGTTTAGAAATATATGTTTTTGAACGTTATAGGTTTATCTTCTTCTTCTTGGCATTAGTCCCGGCTTTTGCTAGGGTCTGCCTTCCGACGAAGCCTACTCCACTTTGCTCGGTCTTTAACTCCAGAAACAGACATGTCAAGGCAGTTCCTTCCGATATAGGTCTTAGGTCGGTGTATAGCATGGCCATACCATCCTCATGGCTATATCGAGGAGCTCTCAATTCAGCCATCACGGTGTCTGATGCTGCAAACATTTTAACATCTTTATGCATGCACGGTCTTTAACATCCTCAGTGGACAATCTATTGGCTCTCATATCTTGTGTCACGACATCCAGCCATCGCTTCCTTGGGCGTCCGGGTGGTCTAACTCCAGAGACAGACATGTCAAGGCACTTCCTTCCGATATAGTTCTCAGATCGGCGCATAACATAGCCATACCATCTCAGGCGACGCTCTTGGAGCTTATCCGCTACGTCACGGACCCCAAGACTACCTCGAATGAATGTGTTGCGTATGCGGTCGGACCGCGTAACGCCACACATCCATCTCAGCATCTTCATCTCCGTGACGTGAAGCTCCTGAGTGTGCCGAGATAATGTTGGCCAACATTCGCTTCCGTATAAAAGAACCGGTCGGATAATGCTCTTGTATATCAGTCCCTTGAGCTTGGGCGGTATTCTGCTATCACAGACTACACCAGTGACCTCCCGTCATTTGGCCCAGGCAGCGTTTATACGGGCATGGATTTCGTGGTCGATGCCTCCAGACTCATGCATAACGGCTCCAAGATACCTGAACTTCTCCGACTTAACGGCGGGCTCAGGCCCAATATGGATGGTGCTCGAGTCCGGGTTCCCGCAAGCCATGTACTCGGTCTTCGACACATTCAGTTTGAGACCACCGTTCTCAAGCGCACCCTTCTAGGCGTTCACTTTACGCTCCAGCATCAGTCGGTTCTCGTCGATGAGTACTATGTCATCGGCATACATCATCAGCCACGGGGGCTGGCATTGGATGTGAGCCGAGACAGTATCCAGCACTACATTGAATAAGAACGGACTAAGAGCTGAGCCCTGGTGAACCCCTACTGTAATCGGGAAGGGCTTGGTGTTGCCAACAGCGGTCCTAACCACTGAAGCGGAGTCGTTGTACATATCTCTGATAACCCCAATATAGGCTTCAGGGATCCCCTTGGATCGCAATGCCCACCAGATACACTGACGTGGCACACAGTCAAAGGCCTTCTGCAGGTCCAAAAAACCATGCAGAGCTCTCCTTTTTTCCTGTAAGCCTCCATCAAAGTTCTGAGGGCAAAATGGCGTCCATAGTGCCTGATCCTGGTTGAAACCCATACTGGGACTCAGAGACAGTACATTCTTGGCGGAGCCTGAGGCCGATCATGCGCTCGAAGAGCTTCATGGTGTGGCTCATAATCTTAATGCCCCTATAACTACCGCAATCTTGAACACTGCCCCTCCTTTGTAATAGGGATAATAAAGCTCTGCCGCCACTGATGTGGCATCTTTCCAGTATTCAAGATACGGTTAAACAGGTCAGTAAGTATAAGCACACCAAGAGAGCCCAACGATTTCCACGCCTCGATTGGGATGTCATCAGGTTCTAACGCTTTTCCGTTCTTCATCCGTCGAAGACAATTACGAGTTTCGTCACGGGTTATTGGAGCAACAAGTCCGAGGTTAGGAGATAATTCAGGAGGAAGACTACAAGACTGCTGAGTGTTCAGCAGCTCCTTAAAGTAGCTTCTCCATCTCTCCTTCACAGAGGCATGACTACAAAGCAACGTGCCCCGAGAATCTCTGACGCAAAGACATTTTGTAATATCCTGCGTCGCTTTATCTCGAGCACGAGCCAGTTTGTATATGAGCTTCTGCCCCTCCACAGTTTCAAGTTATCGTACAATGGCGACAAACTTTCTCTGCGGGCTCTGGCTACAGCTCTTTTGCTGGCCCGTTTCGCTGCTATGTACTCCAGTCTGTCTTCAGGAGAGTTGGAATGCTGCCACTCTTTAAACGCAGCCTTCTTTTCCTGAATCACCCCCTGCACCTGGTCATTCCACCACCATGTCTCCCTGTCGATGACACGCCCACCCTTAGTAACGCCAAGAACTCGCTTGCCCGCCGCAATGATTGTTGAATGAGCTCGATCCCATGCAGTCTGAGCGGTCTCGGTGTTAGTCAGTAGATTTTGACTCTCCACCTCCGCCAAGAAGTCTGTCTGCATCGGCCCATTCAACAACCACCACTTAATCCTAGGCTTGCGTTTCTCAGCTACTTTCTTTTACGCCGTACGCCCTAGCCATACCCAGCTTTTTGTCAAATCGGTCCATATGAGTGGCGAAGTGGTTTTTCGGGGTAACATTATAGTCCATGACAAGGAGGCGATGTTGGGCCGTCAGGCTTTCACCGGGAATGACCTTACAGTTGGTCACCCTGCCTATATGACACCGTCTAGTCAGCAAATAATCAATTTGATTTGAGTGGGACCCGTTCTTATACGTTATAAGGTGCTGAGGTTTCTTCTGGAAGAAAGTGTTCACGATGGCCAGATCAGACGCAATGCAGGTTCTTAGAATATTTTCTCCCTTTGCATTGCGAAGACCATATCCAAAACCCCCGTGAACACGTTCATACACCTCAGCAACCCTACCCACGTGACCGTTCAAGTCCCCCCCAACTAAGATTGCTTCGGTAGACGGTATAGCGAGTAGGACCTCTTCACACTGCTCCCAGAAAGTCTCCTTTTCAGCCGCGCTACAACCCGCCTGGGGAGCATAAGCACTGATAAGTTTGTGATTACGCCCTCGATCAGTACCTTTATCCGCATCAAGCGGTCGCAGCGACGGTCAACTTCAAGAAGCCCATTTTGAAGCTCTTCAGAAAGCGCTACCGCTACACCGTTTTTGCCCGTAGGTGACCCAGTGTATATAAGGCGGTAACCCTGCCCGATGTTACGAGACTTATTGCCCTTCCAGCGAGTTTCCTGAAGGAAAGCACACTGGATCCGACGTCTCATGAGTACATCTGCGAGTTCTCTGCATCGTCCGGTTAGAGAGCCAATATTCCATGTTGCAAAGCGGAGTTTCCGTCTGGGTACTGACGTCGTTAGCCGTGCCCGTACTTGACACGGTAGCCCTTGCCCCCTTATTCGCAGGGTAGAGCGATGTGCCTGCGCGTCGTTTAACGGCGACGCCCTAGCCATACCCAGCTTTTTCCAAATCGGTCCATATGAGTGGCGAAGTGGTTTTTAGTGGAGCGATTGCCATCTGACCTCCAACCCATACTGGGAGAAACCACAAAAGGTAGGGAATAAGAGGCAGAAAGACTTGGAATATAGGGGAGGGGCACCACTTACATGGATTGGATCGGTTATGAAAGTGGTGGCTCGAGGTCCCGGGGTCGCGTACCCGTATGCCGGAAACCAAATATCGGACAGATAATTGGCTGGACACCCTCTGAGAACCCTTTATGTTCAAGGATATATATTTATAATGTATATGTGACGCTCGCATAGGAGCAATCACGTAATGTTGGACGGTAAACGGAGCACAGAGTGTCTTGAGACTATCCTATTAAATGCATAATATTCTAATAAACATATTATTTTTATATATTTTGATGATTTTTAAAGTGTTAATCCACACTAAGGATAGAAAAAATACTTAAAGAAAACATAAAAATTTTGAACGCAGCGGGATTCGAACCCGCGCCTCATGGAAATCGTCCAAATTTCAAGTTCTTTAAGTATATAATTTTATATAGACATTTCAATTCTCAATTTAGAGCGAAGTCATTCAAAAAACTGAGTGGTGAATATGAAAGAATAGACGTCTTTCTATATATGCTTTATCTACGTGCTAAAATACAAAATAAGTAGATAATCTTAAAATTTCATATTTCACTAAACTTTATATTATTATTATATTATATATTTGTATATTTTTAAATCTAAATACGTTTCTTTTATATCAGGTGTACGTATTTGAATAGAAATGCATATTGCAAAAAATAGTTTGTATACATAGAATATTGTTTATTTGGCTAAGCTTAAGACTATCAAAAGATGTTAAAAAAAAACAATAAAATATTCATTGAAACCTATTCTGAAATCTTGAAAATAAATAAAAAGACATAATAGGTGCATACATTTTTAAATATCACAAAACATGGCCACCCGAAGGACCATGTAAACTGGCAGGACTTTCATAACAATTTGAATTTTTTAACTTCAGTAAAATATTAAAAAAAAAGAATAAAAAATCATATAATGCCTGCATTCATTCATACACGAACAAAGAGTTCAACTTCCGCTTTATTTTTTTTTTGTTGCAAGCGAGCTTTACGAACTGGTCGTGTCGCTGACCGACTGTAGACTGTACTCTGTAGACCTATCGCGGTATTGCCATTGTACAACACTTTTAACTTTTATTAAAGTACAACTTTTAAGTTTTCTTGCACTAGATGATTTTTATAAAGGTATATTATTTGAAATATCGCTTTTGTGACTTGTCAAATGGATTGTCGGTCGCTGCTTTGTGCGTTACACATAATTGAACAGGTTTTCATTATAGTATTCTTTTTTTTATATTTCTTATATATTTATATCATTCTGGAATACTTAATTGACATGACAGCATCCAACGCTGCCTTTAGTCTTATAAATAATCTATAAACATCTATTGGATTAGGACTTAAGCCCACATTCATCGGGTTCAGAATAACATTAAAAAAAAAACAAATGAACGAGTAGAATCACGTGAAATTCTAGTCCAAATCACAAACCTTGAACACCCAAAGCCTTGATAGTAACAGAAACCGTGTTACATATTACAATTATTTACAATCGTAAATCGAGCAACAAATGGCCAGTTTATTTTTTCTTCAGTAACATTGATCGAGACCGAAACGAATATTCGCTTACCACCGCTGAAAGCGTATCGCCAGACGTGCTATTTAAAAACTAGGTATATCAATTTAGGTATACTGTAATATCTGCCTAATGATGTTTGTAATGCAGTTAAACCGCGAAAGATTTTAGTGTAGAGTGGGTTGCAAGCTAATGTGTGTCTTCTCTATAAGTTTTTTTTTACAGATTTTTCGAGATAGAATAGATATTTTTTTGCATTTCAATGTACTCGTATATAACAAAAATTAAGAACAACCACCAAAATTACCCCCTTTGAGTCTAATTTATTTGCCAATATATTTATTTTAAAATTTAATTGGGGAAAAACCTAGCACTATCTAGCTCTAAAAAATGTATGTATTTTAAGCTATTCATACGTACGTACAGTACGTAGTCACAGTATATATTTGTAAAGTGCAAACAACGTGACAATGATAGCCAATTCTAATAATAGCAAGATGAAAATAGAATCTATACTTGGATGACACTTAGCAGCTACGTTTCATAGTTGACGGCGCTTTTTAACTTTCACCTTATAATGTACAGGATAGTACAAGTGACCCGGAAAAATCAATTTACCGTAAAAATTAAACTTCTTTTAATAAAATTTATTTCATAATGTAACTTTTATTAATTCTAAAGATATTGAATGATTACTCTTCTATTTTTAATATGTTTTAAATATATACATCACCCCAATTTAGATTCGAACCCACGATCATAATGTGTGCAGTCTGGTACTTACATATTGGTGTACAATGACGTCATTATATATATGTACGTTATAAACAGTTACAACCATTACTCTTTCTCGCCTACAGCTCCAAGTACGCTAGGGATAAAGATATAGCATATACAATTTAACAGCTCATTTCTTCACAATGCCGAATTTAATTGCCCTATGTGATATATACACTAGTAAACCTTCTGTTTCTTGGTAATACGCTACGCACGTGTGTAGCGTTTAGAAAATTAAACATTCAAAATATCCAAAATGACTTAAACTTATTGACGCAAACTCAATAAATACGTACGCTCATTAATCCATCTCTCGCGCCAGATTCAACCCGAGATTTTTTCCAGTGAGAATAGCCATTTACAAATAAATAACTGTGTAATGTATTTTAGAGTAAATAGCGTGTAACATTAACTTTGATACTCGCGAAGAAATAAGTTCATAAACGTCTGTTTACGTTGGAATAGCATTGAGTGTGTTTTAGAACAACATGCTCGTGTTAAGGTTAGTTTTGACATATGTTTGTATGTAAGTATATATGTATGTATGTATGTATGTATGTAAAATGTAAAATGGTGAAAATTTTGTTTATTTTTACTTTCACGCTACATTACGCATATAGCAGGGTAGGCAGAGGAAGTAGTGTTCTGTCAGCAGGTTTCCACCTGCTGACAGAACACTACTTTCCCCGCTTTCTATCTAACTTTCCAGACACTGTGCGGTGAGTGGTGGTACTCAACCGCGCTTTGTCTTGTTGCAAGAACGAGGAAATGAAAATAACAAATTGTCCCGAGCGGTAATCAAACCCACGACCGTCGCGTAGCTGTGATGCTGCACCACGGCGACCTCTTACAATTGATTTTGTTGAATATACAAATTATGTAAAAGAACCTAAAATGACAGATGGTATGAATTATGGAAAAATTATTAAATTGACTCATTTTAAATTTTAATCGGAAAAATCGCGTGAATTTTGCGTATTCGAAAATACATTTTCGAAAGTCCGATGTTTCTAACACTCTACAGTAGTCCGTGGTCAGTTACACACTGTATTACCTAAACATACGCGATTAATCTCATTTATAATGTAATGTAATTATAATTATAATGTATAAAGCTTTCTTATTCACAAACGGCTTTAAGCTTTCTAACAAACACATTTTTATATTTATACTGTTATACGATAGGATTATTGCCGGAATTGAGTGATTTATACACTACTCGTCACATCAAATGTAGGTCGGTTTTGCTTACACTTTTAATTTATAGTACTTAAATTACTTTATATGTATTAAAAATTATAAAAATTTAAAAATATAATTTGTATATTTAATATTGTAACTCTTTTTTTGTAAGTCTAGTCTGTTCTAGTTCTTTAGGATAATTTAACATAAAAATAATATATGAAGTACAGTTTTGTTTAATCCATTATATGACAGGGCAGGTATAGAAAATCTAGTGTCAACACACTCTGTTCTCCGCATTCTGGTTGACACCAGAGCAATGAAATTACAATAAATTATTTAGCCCGAGTATATATATCACCACAAGCACACTTACACTTAACTTAACCACGACAGAATCCAATTTAATCTAAGGAGTAAAACTCAATACGTTTGTTATAGTGACATAATGAAGTGATTATGCAATTATTTTAAGCATGAACGAATATGAACCTATTATTATCGTTGTTGTATACTAATTTTATTACTAAGCCATGAGGTCATCATTCGCAGTGGCACAGCATCTGACTGTTAACCTGACAGCTATGAGTTTGATTCCCTCTTGAGGGAATTAATTATTCCCATTTACCACGCTCTTAGTAACAAGACAAGGCGCGGCGTTGACTTCCGACACTCAACACGCAATCAGGGAACAAAGTGTTTTGACATCACGTTCCCTCAGTCTATCCCGCTATATGCGGGATTCAGCGTGAATATATTAATGGACCCGATCAAAATTAATATGCCAATAGATACAGACATCAGATGTTATTGCAATATTTCGTTTATTTGTATTTTATATGCCACTAATTTGATAGTTTGTGTAATAAATTTTAAACTGTACAGATAAATAATAAACTGTAGTCAAATGAGTGTTTCAACCGATATCTGACGTATTCCATGTTTCATCTCATTACGAGATTAATGTTTTCTACATAATAAATAACATTCAACAGATTATTAATCTATCTTCACATACTAAATTACACAGTGCATGATGGAGGACAAGAGGATGTCACTGTTTCAGTTGAAATTTATGCTTAATTGAGCTTTTATGATCGAGTTAGTTTAATATTTTATAGTAACGCCTTGTTTATAAAAATATAATAATATTATAAAGCCAAATAATTACGAGAAGTCTCAAAGAAATCTCGAGAGCTGTTGGTTTTTATTTGATTATTTATTTATTTACTTAAGGAAGTTAGTCATATGATCAAGCTAAATTGTTATATATTAAATCAAATATCAACATTAAAAGACATTGTAAATAACCCTAGTATTAGAACCATACAAACCAACCAACCAACCAACCAATCCATAGACAGATTGACAAGCGAATGTTACCTTCAATAGAGTTTAAAGCGTCATACTATTTACCAAACAAAGCTCCGGAGCTAACATTTCATAAAATGCACTGTCGAAAGCGGCTTCGAGTTACAACTTTTTTGTTCTCTTTTTTTTTGCAACTTTGTTTCATTAAAGTTCGATTTTTTTTCAAAGTGTAGGCTCGAGCCTCATTGTACTCTGTGTATATTTATCAAAGAGATTTCAACTTGCTATAATCGTCTACTTAAATGCACCAATCAATAGATGATTGGTGTGACATTGAAATTGTCTTAAGACGAAATTTTCTCGAATCCATTATAAAAGTTTACCAGATCCAAGAACACGATCGTTCAAAATGCCAGCATATATATTATATTTTGTTTTAATACCATATGAATCTCTGAGTAATCTTAGGCAATTATTCTATTGTCAGACACATAGGTACATATATAGTATTGAGGATCATAGAGAAGAATCTCCTTGAAGACTTCTAAAAAACAGACAGCGTGTCTATGGGTAATAATCTTTCGTGGATATAACATTTTTTCCACATTAATGTATCCCGTACAGAGCTATGACCATATGACCTCATCGCTCTTCATCACGTTACTTAGTCACTATAAAGTTAATTCAAACATACAACTAAATACAATAAAAGAAAGCTTCACCCAAAATCAGTAAGTATATTGATGAAAACATAATAGTCCGGTATAAAAAACCATAGGGTATTAACCCAATTGTGGTCTATTTACAAACGCGTGCGCATCTCATACATCACGGACATTGCAAATGGATCGTCTTATCTCGCCGTATAAATTGAGTTTTATTGACCACTCTCGCTGTATATGTAAGTATTTTCTTTTACATGGATGGTTCCATTCATAAGGTACTTATAGTATAAAAACTAATGCCTTAATGTCTGGTCGATGCCATTTTGTTATTTATAATCATGAATATATGAACGAAAAATGTTAATATTAGCCTACATTATAATTTAATTTATCATTGCCATAGTATATGGCATACAATTTGTTCTTGAAAAAAAATATATATTTTATTCTTCATTAAAAAATTATACATTTTTTTGGAGAAACAAGTTTTTTAACGACTAATCCACACTCATAATTCAAAATTAATTTAAATTTAGCCAAAAACTTTGATTTTGCACGAAAATTGTTTAGGCTTTATAAATACAGTTATAGAAAGTAAATAATACATATGCATTTGAGTAGACGGCCATTGCATCACGGTTATGCTATTATCATGTAAACAAATAAAGCTGGTTCTAATATTACTTCTAAAGTCAATCTACATATCTATTTAGAGCTAGTTAACATAAATTTAATTATAGAATTATTATTAGTACTACGCTGGTTTCATTTGGCATTTAAATAATCGACAAAAAGGATTCAATAGCGCGGAGGCACAGCGTCTGCCTGTAAACGACTGTTTGTGGGTTCGATTCCCACTCTAGGTAAATGTGAAAAATGTTCATTTTGTTCGCTCTTGTAACAAGCTAAAAGCACGGCGTTTAGTTCCGCCACTTAACACGAAATGCCTTGAGAGACGGAAAGCGGGGAACGGAGTGTCTTAACACCAGGTTCCTTCTGTGTACGGTTTCCTCTGTCTACCCTGCTCTAGTTGCGGGATACAGCGTGATTACATTGACAGATTACAAAAATTTACTTACCCAACGCCATATTTCTTTAGTATAATTTATGTATATTTCTATATAAATATAATAAGAACAATGTTTGTTTGGTAAAACGCGCTAATATCGGAAACTACTGGTTGAAAAAAAATGTGCCGACTTGTGTAACGTGTATCTGCTGAATGACACATGACGTGTCACACACAACAACTTATTGTTATTAATATTTGCCAAAACGAGCGAAACAATTAACTAAAGCTTCCTTCTAATTCCTTATAAAAATACAATGTGTACGTGTAAAAAATATTATTGATAAAAAAAACCTATGCTACTGTAGCTTTCGTATAAAACTTAAGCTCAGAGTATCTGAATATTAATAATATAAGCTTGAAACCTAATAATGAAATTATATCGGTCCATTGTTCAACTTTCGCCATAATGAGAAATATTGTATTCATTTTCTTTGAACGAGACTACTGTTATTAATCTTAATATTATTTTTACATTATTTGCTTTGTATATTGTGGTAGTTAGTATATTTAATACTACGGTGGATGAAGGTATAATAACACGGGTACTGTAAGCGCGATCATCGTGGGTTCGGTCCCTACTTGGGAAAATTATTATTTTTTTTAATTTCCCTGCTCTAGCAAACAAAACATGGCATTACCAACGCACAATATTTCAAATTTCGCTATAAAATATAGGATAGAGATGTGTTAATTGTAAAATTAATAATTAATATTCTTCCTTCCGATAGGTATTGCATTGTAAAATGAAGTTTAAAATTTTTTTTTTATATTTCATAAAAAATTTACTTGCGATAACATCCACGGATATTGTAGCACTATGTCAGAGATTTTTTTTTCTTTCCAAGAATTTTCTTCATTCCGCTATAATGGTATTCACTAATCGTTAATGTACTCTGTAACTTTTTGGCACTCGACCCAACCATTGAGTGAAATGTGTTCGTTCTTATCATACGTGTTTCCTTGCTAAAAGCTCATTAGTTATATATATTTTTAAATTTATATAGTTTTTTTATATTCCATATACATTATAAGTACATAAAAAAGATCGTTAATATCTAGAAGAGTGTAATGATAAATTTAAAATATTTAACAGCTTATATACGTACATTCGTTTTCAACCTTATGCCTTTTACGCGTATATTACCTGTGTTTTCGATTGCGTGTTTCGTCCGGGGGGGGGGGGGGAAGATTAAATAAATATAATACAGCCTACAGGCTGTATTGTTTCAATTCAAATCAATAGTTCCTGAGATTAGCGCGTTCGATCAAACAAGCTTGACCGTAATAGTACCGTCAATAATGTTTATCTAACGAGGAAACGTTCACTAAGTTAACATAATATTTACAAATATTATAATTGATAAACACAGCCGTGTATCAGTGTGTTGCGCAGGCGCTTGGCACGCGATCTGACGTCTCTGCCAAAGTCATCATACGGCTTTTAGAAACATTGCCTTATCCTTTTGCCATTTAGGTATTTGACGTTACTTTGATCACATATCACGTTTGCTATTTTGAAAATGTTATAATTGTCAATATAAAATATTCCGTTTTCCACTCTCCGTTAAGTCCGACGTCCGAGTGTCAGATCTCTACACTTTATCTTGTCTTACAAGGCCAATGGGAAGTCTATCGCTTAAGAATGAAATCCTCTTTAAAGTATTACTATTTACGACTACTGCATATATTTAGATATTCGAAATGCATTGAAAGAGCCAATAATGTTTTTTAACTAGTCATGCAGAAACAAATCCAATTACTGATCTTTTCTCCATCAAACAGCTTAAAGGATAAACTGGAGATAAACGATAATCCATGAGACCCTGAGTTTCAAGAGTCAGGTGCAGTGTCATTGTAACAAGCAGTAAGTAGCATTTATATGGTATCTTGTATTACAAGAAATTGTAGTAAGGTGTACTTAACATTGCTAATGATGTGAAGCGTGTTTTTTTTTTATATATGAGAGTGTTCTGCATATATTTTCATTACAACAATAAATCATTAGTAAATATTTCGAATTAAAATGTAATTTTTTGATTAAGTGTAGAGCGTGGTTTTGTTCTCTCTCTCTCTCTCTCTCTTTCACATTCATATTCAACTACTAGTTCGATTTTCCAAGCCCACTCTCATGGGTTTTCTTTAAAAAACGGTATAAAGTTTATATTGTATTATTTTAGTAGAAAAGGCTACGTATAAGTGATATGTTAGTTTTGCTTTTTACTGGTATCAGAAAGAAGAGATTCGTATCACTTATATAATTATTTATTTTAATAGAATAGATAAATATACTTCTTTTTGACTGAAAGAATTATTCGAATTTTCATATTTTAATGGGTGACAAGATTTCCATGAATATTTTGTAATACTATTAGTGTCTTGTAACTTGAACAAGCGGATATTACATTCATCGAGTCATATGATCCGGTTACTTCCTGGGGAATTATGAGTGTACTTTTCATAATACCTACATATGTATATTTAGAGGAAATCTTGTTTTACTTAGGTAATATCTACAACTTTTATAACTTTTTTTGGAAACGCTTATACACTTATATACTTTAGTAGTCCGTGTTTACTGACAATTATTCACGATTAATCCAGTAAAATAGTTTCATTTAAAATGTGTAAAAATTCCGATATTGCAAATGTCTTATGAAATATAATATTGCCATCAGTATCCCTTGTAAATACAAGAAGAAGGCAAAGAACCTGAGAATAGTTATGAAACAAAAACAAATTTAAATAAAAAATTACTTTATAAAAGTAAGTATTTATAAATTTGAATTGCTTTTAAAATATGCAAAATCTCTGAGAAATAATAGAGCGCTTAAAGTGCAGCCGTTCTTTTAAAGTGAACTAAGCCTTTTGTAGTAGTCTAACAGTTGGCATCTGACAGCAGTGGGCCGAAGTCACTGTTTATGTCAAAACTGTTACAAATGAAAACATTTACGGCCAGCAGTAATAGTCTTTGTATGACACAAGATACGTGTAGCTACATGTATGATATATGTATGTATGAATTTTTAAACTTCTTTTGTATATACGTTTCTTCGCCACCGTTAGTTTTGATATTCAAGTCTAATTTTTGGCACCATCTTAGAGGAATTGGGGCACATGTTCATACACAATAGTTCTATAAAGATGCTCATTGGTAAAAATAGATTTTTTAGACGTTTAACTTCCACAAAGCCGCGGCGTTTAGCGCAATCCTACATAATAAAATTGAAAATTTCTAAAGCAGGTGAAAATTTTATACGAGATTTCTTAACACTAATTTCGAGCTTAAAAAAAATTTAAGCAGTTAAATAAGAAGTCTGCGTTTTAGTTTTAAACAAAAGAAACAAATGAAAGGAATCTAATGAATGCCAATGAAATTAAATAGAACTGGCAAAATAGAAGATACCAAGCGTTAGTCACAGGAAGTGAAGGTATTGGAGACAATCTAGGAATAGCGGGTGAATCAGATCACAGCGCAGCTAATTTTAATTTAGACGTATTTACAAGTTTAAAGTAATAGATAAAATATCTACCGCATTTAGTATTGTATAGATATCCCTCCCACATTTAGGTAGCCTATACCTAGACGAGACCTTATTTTAAAAATTACTCCGATCGTCGCTTTTCGCCTATTATAAAGATACGAGCTCCATTGGTAAACTAAATTCTCTGCTTAAATTTCTTAAGGAAATTCGAAAAATCAATATTTATATATATATATATATATATATATATATATATATATATATATATATATATATATATATATATATATATATATATATATATGTATATATAATTTGAAACTTCCGTTACTAAGTGACTAACAGATAACGTACAGCCAAAACTACGCAGCTAACGAAGCTGAAATTTGACAATTAGGTTCCCGAGGAAATGTAAGAAGAACCCTAAGAAAAAACGAATTTTCACGTTTTGTTGGCCATGGAAACCTGCGGGCTACAACCTGTATTAGATATTATTATTCTTTTTTGTAAGATTTCAAGTCACATGTAACCCATCCATTGTAGCGTAGGTTTGTGCTACGCTACAATGACGTCAATAGATTTTAAAATACACATACATTACTTTTACAGTCATTATTTAGCTTATTTTAACGTAATTACGGACGATAAAAACTTCAACAAGTGGCCTTCGCAATAATTTTAATAAGCAATTTCCTATATCCTCATCAATTTTACGATTGCTTCTAAAAGTACAAAGAAACATGTACATTTTTATAAGATAAAAGTGTCCGACAAATCAAAAATATTTGAATATAAGCTTGGTATGTAATCAAATCTCTTCTATTTCATTTGTTTGCGGTATTGATTGAATACCGGCTATATATGAAATAGAAGGATAGAAGACCGTCGTGGCGGCGAGTTTGTGGTTCGATTCCCACTTGGGGATAATTAATTATTGTCATTTTCTTCGATCTGGTCACTGGACAAATCGTGGCGATGAGTTCCGCCACTCAACACGCAATGTCTCGAAAGGCGTAAAGTGAGGAACGCTACGTACCCTCTGCCTACCCTGCTATGTGTGGGGTACAGTGTGAAAGTGGAGAATGAAGTGTTTTAATACTATATCAGGCTCTCTATGTCAGCCTGCTAAGCGGTAGTATTAAAATGAAAATCATAAAGATATATTTTATTGAAAATTTACATATATAACTCTGATTCACCTAAGGCACTGGTCAACGACATATGAAGTTTTCCCGTTAAAAACTTTCCTTTTACACATAAGCCCGAAGCTACAACAGCTTTTTATATGTGCTTTAGTGCCGTCTATCTAGTTTGTAAATCAATGAGCTGTATCGATAGTAGAAAATGCATTTATTATTAGAAAACGGAATTTAGTAGAATAGTTTATTTATTAACAGTCGTCTGATTACATCGAAAGTTTAGCTTACTCCACTTTGAGAAATTTCAATCAGGTTTGATATAGTATATGTATAAATATGAAAATTACGTTAAAAGAAAAATAATAAATATATATATATATATATATATATATATATATATATATATATATATATATATATATATATATATATATATATATATATATATGTACGAAGTCTATGGCCAGGAATGGCCAGAATTCAGTTAAAATAATTTTTTAAAACGCTAGATTTACAACGTCGTAAGGATTTTTGGTTGAATGCACTCGGAATTAATATTGCAAAGGAAGACCCTTCAGTGCAGATACGTGCATATTGCAGTATGACTAGATTGTAAGAAACTTTTGATTTAGACATAAAGTTCGGGCCCTCGGCTCTTTGCGATATTTTGAAATAATTTGACAGCTGCTGTCATAATTTGAAATGTGTGTGTTTTTTAATAGAATTTACAAACAGTTTATGAGCTAGAACGTCATAATACAGCCTATGAGCTAGAACGTCATGATTTTTATAGTTTCACGCTCCTTCCCACATAATATTTTCTTCTCGATTTTTCTCGTCCAAATCGAAGACACTGCATGTTGAATGACCCAACACTAATAATGCACTCGGTCTCACCCGAATTGGGTAGTAAAATAGTTTTAATATTCCCCTGAGTGGGAATCGAAGGCACAACCGCCGCTGTTCCAAAGCGCCACTATGGTCTTGTATATTTTCATATTTACATCATAATTTTCACATAGATCTACAAATATTGACTCACAATATAAATATTACAAAATTGAGCTTTATTCAGAGATAACGTGTACATTAAAGGTACTCGATTGTGAATTATAAAAATCAATCTATTTCGATTGGTCGAAGGTCGCTCCGACATAAAACAGTTGCAGATCAAATTAATGATTATAAATAAATAGTACATTATTTAAAAAGATATATTGTTTTAGATATTTCGGGGGGTAACGTGTGGCCGTGTTTACTTACGTATAGTGTTTTGTTTACTTTTTTTTTAGACATCTCCCACGTTTTCTTGTGAACACCTGGTGTAATGGTACATACATATATACGTATATTGGGGATTCTAAACACTACCTAATATATATATACAAAAAATTCATATATATATATATATATATATATATATATATATATATATATATATATATATATATATATATATATATATATATATATATATATATATATATATATATATATATATATATATATATATATATATGAACTTTTTTTTGTTTATTTATTTATTCATAAGCCATGCGATTACAAAACTATTATTCATTTAAATACATGAGCTCTAACAGTCACAAAAATATTACTGCCGGTGCTTAAATTAGGTTTACCCTGTGCTATAAGCACCGGCTACCTCCCAGTGTCACAGTAAAGTGATTGGAGTATATATATATATATATATATATATATATATATATATATATATATATATATATATATATATATATATATATATATATATATATATATATACCTTCTAATCTATACAACCTATTCACTACTATAGAACTTAAAAAAATCAAAAAAAAAACTAAAAAAAAACCTATGACTCTTAAAAAGCGTTAAATATAATAAAAACGTCACACAATTAACACAAAAATGGGCCAAGGACGAAGACAATGGCAGGCGAGATATTTTAAATATATATAGTCTACTATTAAATAATTTTTCTGTCACACGTCCGCCAACTTGGCAACCGCTGGTCTCTGTAATTAGATAGCATTATTAGCATTATTCATTCAAGAGAATTGTCACATGTATCCAAGCGGGTAATTTATTTGGGAATACGTTTAGTACTTACTTTTTTTTTTAATTTGACTGACATGTTTTGAATACACTGCTTTTAATAAAATATGTCTTCTGTTGATATTTGGGGTTTTGGTTGACTTAGAGCCTTAGAACATACATACTTAACTGATATTTTTATGTTTCTTATAAATATATATCGTTAATATTTTTTTTATTTCACATATATCTTTAATTTTAGTGGTAAAACATTTAGAATATAGTAATGAGTACACTACTTTAAAATTAATATATGTATTTTATATAATCATCTTAAAAAATTAAAAAAATACATCTTAGTAGTAAATGTTATAAAACCAATACAACAAAATTGCTATGTTTGAAACTCTATATAACTACCTGATATTAATTCCAAGGTCCAGTCCACCATTCATTTGAGCTGAATCATTTTTGACATGTCAGTCAGTCAGTCACCTTTTATATATTTAGATTCTTATTCATTCAACCGTCTCGTTAGCCGAGTGTTTAAGCTAATTACAATACAATTGGTATAATTAGTTGTACAGCAACACAGTTGATTGGCCAGAGAGAACTCTTTAAAATAAATACATATAATTTAGAATAAAAAATTCCAAATTGATTTGACTATGGCTTTAACGATAATTATAACGTTTTAATTTTATTAATATTCATTGAAAAAATGTTTTTTTTTTTGGCTTAGTAAATGTGTACTTGGGATGCGTAATCGATATTTGTTCATAATCGATAATTTGAAAACTTTTTACATCATTCGGTCTAGTGTAGTGTAACCATAGAGACTAGCGTGTGAGTTAGTTTGTATAATGTCACTGACAAATCGATTTCCGAATTAAAATTATATCCATAATCTACAAAAATTAAATTGTAAACATTTAAAAGATTTTCAAAGTTACCCCAAAACACGGGAACGAGCTCCTTTATTCACCAAAAACTGGTATCTGAAACTAAGAACCGGTTTCTAAAATTGAAATTGAATAAAAGCATTTTTGTAATACAAAAATTATAGACAACTTTGAGGAAAGTATTTCAAGAAACTTTCTCCATATTCCAGATGTAACAAGAATGTAAATACATTGTACCTACAAATGAGTATTCCAGAAGACTAGAGGTGATTAGCCCAGAAATAGTATACGATCGGATTAAAACTTTATTATTAGCAGGCATAAGGCTCAAATTCTTATACTTATTAGATATTCAGATTATTATGTATTATGGTATAACATAAATTGTGCAATTTCCTTTGCTGTAATAATTAGCTTTGCTTTTCTCATTTCGTGCTACTTTTAATGGTCTAAAATAAATACACAAAATTATTATTTTAAATGTGACTGAATTATTTTTGACATTTCTATCGCAGATTATAAATGTCTGGTTAGTGTTGGTTAGTGTTACAAGGTTTTATATTTCTTATGGTAGTTAATATAAATTAATTTTGTGGCTGCCATAGATATGAAATATAATGAAAATGTTTTGAGCGTTTTAAATGCTTCTCGTCTATCAGCTTATATTATTATATTCGTTTATATAAAAGTCTAACTGAAATAATATTATCATGAAATAAGCAACCAAAAATAATGCGTGATTAATTAACCTCATTAGTCTTACATTAGTCATCTTTGCTATTGATTAAATTTTAAAAAAAATATTAAAAATTAATATCGTAAAACTTACAGAACATTAGAAACATGTCAAACTTAATCGTAAGTTCACATCAAAGAGATGCGCACGCGCAGGTGACTCAAATCATTTCTTAGTATCGTACAAATAGCTTACAAAGAAGCTGTCCAACGCGTAAATAATATGATAAATTGGCGTTGTCATAATAGCGTAAATCATGGCATGATCGTTGAAAAATATTCAATTTCAAAGAAAATCTGCGTTCAATTGCCCATACGTACATGCTTCAGCAAATATTTGGTTAACGACCAAAGAACAATTTCAAAATTCATATTCTTCAAATTTGTTTATTATATCTATATATATTTTTTTTAAATATCGCTATTTTAATATTTTTTGTAAGAAATTAGTTCTAACTAACGCACGGTCGCTTCTCGCTCTATTATATCACTATGAATCACATTTGTATACAATTTATTAGATAATTCAACGTGTTCTATAGATTATAAATTCAAGAGCATTGAAGCTTGTTCAAATATTATTCTATATTATATTTGAATATGAAGCAACTATGTTGTAATATACAATATTGATTCGATAATAAACAATAATGGCGTTTGCTTTGTGTTAAACTTCACCTCAATGTGAACACGATTTCAATAAAAGTACTGATACCTATTCTGATCCCGAACACCTATAAAAGTTTTAATGACTAAGGAGTATCCAAGAGGAGGTTCGAGTCCTGCTTCAAAAATATACGCTTCTATCTTACTGGGCCGACACTTTTCGCCCATTTTATATCGTGTACTAACTGAAGAACTTCACTGGGCAAAAATAATAAATGTTAACATTTGAGGCCATTCTAACGCAGTGTACCACTACTCTAAAAGTGTCTCATATTGGGTGGAAAGCGTGGAACGGAATGTTTTAATTCTAAGTGTTATATGCAGAATGAAGTGTAAAATGATTTCCAACTCCGCTCAAGCAATATCATTAATTTAATATTTTATTATAACATCGGTAGAACGAAAGTTTTAAAATATAAATAATAGTACAAACACAATATATTACTCAATTTAATCAAACCTAGATATATCAAATTCACGCTGTATCCCGCACATAGCAGGAAGGACCGTAGTCAGTAGGCAGGGGGAACCGTAGTTTGAAGGAACCTAGTGTTAGGACACTTGGGTTCCACATTCCGGGTTCCGAATTATTGTTTATTGAGTGGCGGAACTCAACGACGTCGCTTTGCCTTGTTGATAGAGTGGAGAAAAAACAAATACTCCCCGAGTGGGAATCGAACCCACACACCGTCGAATTTACAGGCAGACGCTACGCCTCCCCGCTACCACGCTCCAATACAATTTAAAACGAAATTACAAGAAACACAAAATTAAATGTACGATATCAATTTATTATTCTTAACAAGCCTAACTAACGGTGTTTAAATGACAGATTCGATGTGACCGCTGAAAAATTTAAACGGCCACCTACGCTGTCATAATAATATATCCACACAATTAACCTGACAAATTATGTATCATGTATCTTGAAGTTTTTAAATGTGTATTATTGCATATAAATTGTTCATTTTTTTTTTTTTTGGCACTAAGGTGCTAAAGATGGACATCTCATAAGTCTTATGTAAAAAATCTATCGATATGTCACTCCTACTTAGTCAGACGCTAACAATGAAAATAACTTGTATCAACCGTATTTGAATTTGGAAGTAGTTAAATAAAAGTAAAAAAGTAGTTAGGTTAGTTAAAATTTTAACGCAGCAGGATTTGAACTTGCGCCTCATGTAAACCGTCCAAGCGGTCTGACCACTAAGCCATGCGTTCTCCAAATATAATTTTTATTTATGTTATTATGTTTGTCGTTGATTTTTGTTCTCGATATATAATTTAGTTTTTTAGTATAAAGTCAGTACTTTTTTTTTAATTAATTTATGGATATCATAAAGCCTTTTTACATTTCGCCCTTTATTGACTACTTCTCCAAAGACCACTCGGCTTATATAAAATAATATAAATATTGACTAACTATAGCAATTGAAATAGGTCTCGTTAAAGTTAACTAATTTATTTGTAAATAAAGTTGGTAGGGCTTTTAAGTATTCAAAAGAACCGGCTTAAGCCTACTTGAAGATATCATGTTCTGTTAGACGCTGCTTCGTGGAAATATTTTTATACTAGTTCTACATTACATTGCATGACAATTATATATATATATATATATATATATATATATATATATATATATATATATATATATTATTTACAAATACGTATATATTGTACAGTTCTAGGAGTATTATTTTGCAAGTGCCTGGCCTGTACTCTAACGTTTGATGACAATATCTCGCAAAGATTAAATATGCTCGTACGTAGTAAAATAAAACGTAAATATTGCCAATGTTTTTTTTTTCTACCTGTAACTGCTTTTTTTGTAATTATAATTTAAAAACTTTAACCCAGATTATTTTCAATACAGTTTAGAGATGGGCTCCTGACGATACAGGGATAAGGTATATCCTGGTACTGTAGTAAGCATAGGAACATTTTATTACAAATGAAAGTGTCTCATTCATTCGAAAGTATATTTATATATTATTGAAATATATAAAATATACTTTATATTATACATATATATATATATATACATATATATATATATATATATATATATATATATATATATATATATATATATATATATATCTATATATATATATATATATATATATATAGTATATATATATATATATATATATATATATATATATATATATATATATATATATATATATATATATATATATATATTTATATTTTTGGTAAAATATACCTTTATACTTTGTCTAAAGATATAAAATAAATGGAAAAGAATTTTATTACTTTTTCTCATCACTATAAATACAAGACAGTGTGTAAACAAGTGCCTCATATTCTTTATTTAAAAAAAAACCTAGCAACTGTCATATGATACTTACTATATATTTAAAAATACTACGACTTTTACGACTGACCTGCGGGTGACGCGGCAGCTCCGGTGAATCGACGGCAAACGTAAACTAAGTAAACGCATCTAATTACCGCGATTATTTCAAAAAGACCTTAGATTTATACTTGTTATATTTTCCAGGCATATTAATATTTCATAGTAATGAGTGAACATCTTAATAGGCTCGAGGTGCGCGCGCCTACCGCCGACAAATGACAGCGCGCGGCAATACAAAAAATTATGAAACGTAGAAAATTTGACATAATGGTATCGTTTCTCAAGTTCATAAAAATACCAAAAAAAATACATCAGCACAAAGACCTATAGACAATGACCACTGCCGTTATACAAAGTGCCTTACACCCAACGAACTGTAAGTGAAAAAAAAAAAAGTTAAAAAAAAGAGAGTTTATTTAAAAAAAAATTCTGGTGCTCCAAAACAATAAGTAGAGTAACTTATAATGTTAGTGAAGGTGGCTGGACAAAAAGTGTGTGAATACGTATCGAAGCGTTTAAAATGTTAGACGTTTTCCGCGGTTTAAAAAATCTTATTAAGGTGAACTATGTGCATATCGATTCGCCGGTGTTCAGGTTGCACTATTCGATTACTGTCATACTCCTTATATCGTTCAGCCTGATTGTGACCACGAGGCAGTACGTGGGCAACCCGATAGACTGTATACACACTAAGGATATTCCCGAGGACGTTTTGAACACGTACTGCTGGATCCACTCGACTTATACACTGAAAAGTTTTTTTCATAAAAAAGTGGGGGTGGAAGTGCCATACCCTGGTATAGGGAACAGCCGCGAGAAGGGTAAAGAGGACATGAATGACATGAAGATATACAAGTACTACCAATGGGTCTGCTTTTGCCTATTTTTCCAGGTAAGTTTAGTATAGTATAATTATGTACATTATAGTATGTTAAATATAATATATTTTAATTCATAGCTTATAAAACGAATGACTTACACTGAACCTAAATGAAAAATCGTCCTAAATGGACACAAAATTAAATACTTTTGTTCAGATTCAAGTAAAAAAAAATCATTGAATTTATTTTATAATATTATATATGCCGAGTATGCAAAATCCCGTAAATAGCAGCGTAGGCAGATCACGTTTTCCGCTTTCTGCCCAATTATCCAGATATTACAAGTGGCGGAACTTAACGCCACGCTAAGCTTATTAACCAGAGGGAGGAAATAGAATTGAATTAATTAATTCCACCGAGTGGGAGCAAGTCCAAAAGTCCAAAGAGCAAGTCCAAAAGTCCAAAAGCAAGTCAAAATTTATAATATATTGTGTGTTGTGATTAGATCTGGAACTTATTAGCATTCTTACAATAATAATTTCCTTAGAATCTACAAAGAAACGGTATCTATCGGATATCGTTAAGTATATGCCTTTAAATACTCGTAGTTTCCATTAACGGTAATGCGTCACAATATTAGTCAACCATTACGTATATTATTTTGACTTGAACACTCTTACTAAGAAATTGATTTCATCTTAACCGAATATTTTAGTTGTATGACCGATTCATGCATGATTCAAACTTCAATCGACGTACATACGTACATACGTGCGATGATATGTACTTAAATCAGCTTATCATTTCTTTATTTATTTATCACCCTGTATAGTGCAACTTTTTGTATAGTTAAGCAAATGGCATTTATATATTATATTAACTTTACCTTTCTCCCCCTTAGTAGGCTAAGTTGAAAAATATCTGTGTAAAAACACACTGTTCTTAACACATTGTCTCATTGGTTCTATAAGATCTTATATAAAAAATATACTATATAAATATAATATTATAAGAGTTTATGATCTAAATTTATACCTTATAATATAATTAATATTGATGATAGAAAACAAAATAAACTTAGTTATAAATATAAAAGGATATGGACCAAGTACCTATCTGTTAAAAAAAACACATTATCTCTCCCTTCGGTCTGAACCCACACGCAAAGTGAGTACAGCCAGACACTTCTATGAGGCACAACACTTTAATCTCAGTCTCATTAATGTTATAAAAAATTATATAACACCATAGTATGGACCCAAGACGATGATCAAAACTGTTCAAATAAAGCAAGGCCAAACAATATAAACGCTAATATAACTTTTTCTGTCTATATATCAACCGATTATATTCTTCAGAATTATTTAGTTATGTCTAACGAATTTTCGTTAGATATAATAAAATTAATAGCCAACATTTTGGACTTTCCATGATAATTTACTAGAAAACAGCGTCTATAACTTTTATGAATACAAAAAAAGCAAGCGAAGTCAGTACTAACTAATAGTTATATTATTTTCTATGTGATTTGATATATAAATTAGTTTTTATTCCAATATTAAATGAGTTTATTCTAAATGAAATAAAAAAGTAATGTTTGTATATACATATATCAAACAAACTCACGAGTTGTCAGACGAAGTATTTAGACTACCCTAATTCCCGGCAGATTTGATTAACGATCCAGATTTAAGTTTACGATCATTGAATCTCTAATAAAAATTGAATCGGGCGGTGATATAAACAGTCTATCGATGCTGATGGTTGCGACATAGCACCTGGTCGTATATCTTCACATAGTATACAGGAATGTCGTTTTCCAAGTTAGATGTTCAAATTATAACGCGGTATTCGCTAAAAGACAACGATTCAAGGGGACTGTTTGTATGTACTTTTTATATATATATATATATATATATATATATATATATATATATATATATATATATATATATATATATATATATATATATATATATATATATATATATATATATATATATATATATATTCAGCTTAGAAGTCGTCTCTATATCTTTTACGATTTTGAAACTGTCTCCGATGACTTTTACTTTAGACTGTGCCTGCTATAAATTGAATTATTAAGAAACAAAAAAAAAATAATTCTTATTGCTTTTGAATGCAAGGTAGGTAGAAGGTTCAGGTTCTGTATCTACTTTATTATTTTTTTATCTTTAGTTAGAGTAGGTGACCAGTGGAATGTATTAACATTCCATTTTCATTTTTCGCCCAATTTCAAAACTTTGCAAATTGTGTGGAGGATTTAAACGATTGTACTTAATAATAATACTAGCTAGAATATACTTTACAGTAATACTAGCTAGAATGAGAAATGACCTACTTCTCAAATTGAAATAACCAAATTAATCTGTAGGTCGAATACACCTTGAATAACGTTTAAACGTTTACCGTTTACCGCCCTACGTATATTGTAAAAAAACTTCACTTCACGATGAGACGTCAGGTTTTCATAGAACTGGCTCCTGTACATTCACTTTATAATTACTTTTAATGTTTCTCAGAACAGGAAAATGGAAGAAGATTATTTTATATATTCTCCTGTTTATAGAAATTATTTTTTTTTACTTGAATTAGCGGACAGATTAAGTGACACTTTAAATTGATTTCATTTGACCACGGAAGCAAAGCTGCAGGTAAAACTTGATATATTACATATAGATCTATAAATCTAAACTAAATAAAATAAGAATTAATAACGAGTTTCTTAATTATAAGAGGCCATCGTGGCACAATGGTACATTATCGGACTGTAAACGGGACGGTTGTGGATTAGACTCTCAGTCGGGGAGAATTAATTATTCCATTTCCTTGTGGCACTGATCTCCGCCACACGTCACACAATGTTCCGGAATTGGGAGGGAATTAGGGAACGGAGTGTCTTAACACTAGGTTCCCTCCGTCTATCCTGCTATTTGCGGGATACAGCGTGAAGAAATTTCTTTACAATTTCCTTATAAAAATCTCCACATTATATACTATCTCGCTTTCAGCTAACAAATATTAAATTTGACATGTTTATTATACGGCCACGTTCACGATAAGCAACTACTAAATCTTGTGGATCAGTAAAACTGGATCATTCCAATTAGAGGCCGAGATGATATTTCCTTATCTTCGTTATCACTAAGCTAATTAGATACCACTGACCTCTTTGACGCCTAAGTTTTTAGCACTATGGTAACCGTATACATTCATATGTTTAGAACGTTATAAATATGCTTTTAAAATTAAACGTTTAAAATTTCATGAAAATACATGAATTTTATACATATATCACATTTACTATATTCAAAATGTATATTTGGTTCCTTTTATCCACGTAATTTGATTTTGTGATTGTGCCAGAATCGGCTAAGTTCAATTTTAAATTAAATATTGACGTCTGCCTTGAATTGATGGCCGAGGCCGCTGAACGTGGCCGTTGGGTCGTTGGTTCAAATATATATATATATATATATATATATATATATATATATATATATATATATATATATATATATATCTATATATATATATATATATATATATATATATATATATATATATATATATATATATATATATATATATATATATACAATCTAATGTCTACTAGCTGGAAAAATTGTCATTTAAAATGAAATATGATTTTTAATTAGTAGTTTTTGTAGTTCATTATAATAGTTACACTTAAGCTGACATTGTTATATTTTTTCTTAAATAATGGAAATCAATGGAATGGAAATCATCGCATGTAACCGAAAACCAATGACCAAATATGTCACGGTGGTAAAAAAAAACAAACAAAAAAAGAAAACTTTGTACCCAAATAATAGTATTACAATAATAAAAGAAGGTATATGCTTTAAAGCACAGCACTACTGACGGTCACGTATCATTTGAATACTTAAACGGAAATTGGAGATCTCTCGAATACTTCTTTACCTACAAATCACAATAAAGACTAAGAAAAGTCTACAATATATATATATATATATATATATATATATATATATATATATATATATATATATATATATATATATATATATATATATTGTAGACTTTTCTACAATAGTCTACAATATATTCAGCAAAAGTATCCAATTAAAAAAAAGTTACAAAAAATAATTAAAGTAAAAGTAATATCACTATATTTGTGGAAAAACAAATGTGATATAGAAAATCAACTCTACTTTCTCTTCTCTACTACTATATTTATTTTACATAGTAGAAAACGGAGTGTCTTAACACTAGAAGCTATTTATTTTTATAGCTTAAGCGAAACAGTATTAAATATTTATATATAAACGAAAAGCTTGTAAATCTACGGTGTTACTCATAATGGAAAAATTAATATAATTCAATATTAGCCGCGTCGCGTCGCGATGCAAATTTGTAATGAGCCAATTTGTAGAATACCTCAACTGGAGTTAATGTACGGTCTCATTATAACTTTATTCTTTTATTTATTTATTCAATTGTTTTGTCGTTCCAATGGAACATAGATTTGAGGAACTATTTCACTAGCCTATTATGTAGTGGTTAGTGATTGTTTCTGCCATACTGAAGATAGTTAGCTCGATTTCAGGCAAGAAACTATTTTTAAATAATGGAATATACTTCAACAAATCAATTTCATTACCTTTTATTCAAATTTCGCCAATATTTTGTTTATATTATTATTATATATTCTTTACCAATAACTTTACCAGCATAATCAAGTTGGTAAAATTTCAACTAAAAATATTACCATAAATACTATATAATATAAAAAATATACTTAAAACTATCTCCATCTATATTTTCCATAATTTTACCGACCGCCATTACAAAAAAAAAAGAGCAACAATAAAAAATCGCACCAAAGGAAGCCAAGCTTAAGCACACTCATCGTGTACAGTATGCGTAAACGAAGCGAAAAGTATAATACTACCATCGACCAGCAGACGCCTGTATCTTTAAAACAAAAACTGACCTAATTTACGCTTCGTTCCCTTCATAATAGCTTACAATTGCTATTTTTAACATACAATATGATTTCCTTAGTACATATATATATATATATTATATATATATATATATATATATATATATATATATATATATATATATATATATATATATATATATATATATATATATATATATATATATACATATATATATATATGCATATACATAATATATAATTTTATTTACACTTATAAATATTTGGCACTCGCCAAGTTTTTGGTTTCCGGTGTGTTTATTTTTTTTTTTTGTAGTATATTACTATACGTACTACATTTAGTAACTTTTATATGCTTTTTTAAAATATTTAAGTTCTTTTTAGATTTTGTTAAGTATATACCAATTTATCTTACGTTTTGGAAACTCGCCGATTTTTTGTTCTTCCGCCGACTTCTAGCGTTGGCTACTATTTCAAAATATATACTAATATATTCATTCCATAACGCCCAGCTTAAAATCTTAGTCCTAAAAATTAGACTAAGCCAAGATTTTTTTCCAGCTGCACAGTTTTCCAGCATAGCAGGATAGATAGAAATAACCTAGTACCAAGAAACGTTCCTCAAAATTTTCTTTTCTAGAAAACTTCCCGCTGGAAATAAGGACTACGTTCGTTAATTAGCGGAACTTTGTTTTTTCTGTGACTTTTTAATAATAACGTTGAAGTATCTATAGTACTATAGATACTTCAAAGTTACTTCCGCGTATAGCTACACGCGGAAGATTTATTTAGATAAAAATAATTAAGTAGTCTATAATTTTTTCTTAAATACAAATCTAGTAAGTAAAGTGGTTACGTTTTTTTTTCTAATTTATATTTAAATTATGCAATTCATTTACAAAACGCGACGTTCAGATCGGTCACTTTACACACAATTTATCAAATTAAGTCTTGCCACTAGATTCTCTTAGCCTACCCTGGCGTTATGGTAGCTAGATAATAAATATAGTACCACTAGTCTATTGACAGAAATTATAACAACTACATAATGCGTTACTAGATTTAAATTACAAGATTTTGAAACATAATTTTAAAAGATTATAAAGTTAAAATATTTTGCAAATACAAATAAAATGCAGTTTTTTAACTTGTATTGTCTTAGTCGTCCCTATATTGAGTATTTTTTGAGACAGCTCTATTACTGTTACTCGATTCCCGAATTGATTAGCTTTGGATAACTCCAGGAAGTTGAGTTCTGGATGGTAGAGATATGAAATTCATGTGTTTACAAATATCATGTAATTGCTACCAGTCGTTAAACAAGAAAAACTATGTTTAATTTTAAAATAGGTACATCTAAGGTACATAGATCTCTCGATTGAACCCCACTCGGGGTTATGTATTTTATAGTAGGTAAAAACGGAAAAATTACTATGTTAACAAGACAGAGGCAGTGTCTCAAAATTGAACAGAAAGTGAGGAACGGAGTGTCACAACACTAGGTTCACTATGCCTTCTTGATGATGATGTGTTTTAGTGCTTATTATAGTTAATTGCATTAATTACGTTTCCCAGGGTCCGTGTGAAAAAAGCAAATTAACCAGGTCGTTTATTTTACGAACGTTCTAAATATGCTAGTGTAAATAGTGAACTGTTGTTATTTAGGCAATTACACGTGTTAATATGCTAACAATACCTTGTTAGGCTTCAGCCAGACTCATTGTTACTGAAAGTATATAATTAGCTATAATAGAAAATTTGAAGGAGTGCTCTATGAGAAATTATTGACTACCACTTGATTTATTATGACGGGATCCAAATTTAATTAGTATATTTTTGTTTGCTGAATTTAAAATTTATTTCTATACAATATATTTTATATATTAATTTTATTTTTAGGTACTGTACATATGTTTGTTTGATATATAATTAAAGAAATTATACCATATACATTTCGTTTAAATTTTCACCATGTGAGTTAAGTATCTGTAATAACTATATTATTTTATAAAACGTATAAAAATTTCAGCGAGCTGCACTCAACCCCGCGCCTGTCAGATGCTGTCCAAGCACTGTAAGCAATTACACCATACCTAAGCTGTTAAAATTCGCTCTAAGCCAGTGAATAGACACTGTCTGTGAGGCCTGACTGTTAACGCGACGGTTGTGTGTTCGAATCCCACTCTGGGAGAATGAATTATTCTGATTTTTTTAGCTCTATTTACTAGACAAAGCATGGCATTGAGCTCCATCACTGAGTACACAACGTCTTTCAGGTTCCCTCAGCCAGGTTCCCTCAGCCAGGTTCCCTCAGGCAAGTTCCCTCTGTCTGCCCTATACCCTATATGCGGGATACATAGTTGTGTAAACATATGCTGTTCTCCGTTTTCATTAATTTAAAAGACTTTAAGTGCTAAGTGGCTGAACTCTCGCTCAAATTCTCAATACAAAAAGGTAAATATAACAAGCTTAAAGCATAAATTAAACGTTAATGAAAAGTATTTTAAAGAGAACCCTATTGAACAAATTATTATAAAAATGGCTGAAATTTTCTTACATATCGAGTATAAAGAAGATAACAGCCCACTTGACGAGCTAAAAAATTATACCGTAATATGATCACGTCCTGTCGAGTGCCTAGTAACTATATCGCTAAGTACATCTTGTGTAGAGTATGCTAACATGTATTAAAAACGAATAATTTTAAATGAACAGACTGCATGTATTACTATGAGTATTAATTTAATATTGGCTCAATTTTTGAATATTATTAATTTAATCTGACTGTGTGACGTTACACGACGACGTAATACAGTGAATCTAAAAAAATGTAATACACGTTATTTTTTCATGGATTTCACTTTTAGAAAAAGAGCACATTTATTGTTTATCTTAGAGACAGAAAATGCATATAAAACATCCCTTTTTACCTTTTTATTAGCAGTCTGGTTACAATTATTCTTATATAAATGATCAAAGTCAGTCGACTGTTTGTTTGTACGTCGTTATTAAACGCGTTTACGTCGGACGTCAATATTTTTTAAAACTTTTACAACTTTGACCCGTTTCGCGGTGTTTATATACAACGCATTATGTCTTCTGTTTTTGCTTAATTTATGTAAAAATAACACCTTTTTATTGTTTTAGCAATATTGTCTGTACGTTCCTTTGAATATTTCATATAAGTAAATGTACATTATATTTGAAACAAACAAAATAAAATAAATATAAATAGTTTATATTGTAACAAGTCAATAAAAATCGAAATCTCATTTTAATTTATTATTCAGGAAGTTGACTATATGTCTACGTTGAAACTCATATAATAAATGTATTACATACTGATTCTTTATCATATTAAGCTCGTTTAAATACAGCGTGTTCAGAAACCTAACTAAAGGCATTTGCACTTTGTCTCAAAAACTGATCGGAAAATGGCTAACATAATGTCTTAATGCGAAAAAAAAGCCAAGTATTTTTTATATCTTTATAATATATCACTGTCCTAAATAGCTGAATAGCAAGGCTTAACTGCATCATGGCGACGTGAATAGTACCTATTTGCTTTCAGCTTTTTCATGCTTAATTCTTTCTTTCAGGAAATCGTCCTGTTTCCTTTTAAGATTGATATTGTATAGAATAGAATGCAGGATTCACCTATTATTTGTATACAATAGGTATATTTTTACATCACTTCTTTTATACGCCATCGCGAGTTTCCCATTTAAATGTCTTCAGAATGAATTAAAACGTACCTTCGTATAGTAAGAATTTTTAGTAAATAGTAATATTTGTCACTGTTACGTAATGGAGATGTACTGACTAAAAGCTAAAGTTAATAGTTCAAAAACCATTCGAGAAACATTCAAACCGGTCTATTACACAATTAACTTGTCTATTAAGTGTGTTTGGGCTACTGCAGTAACAAGATGTTAAGAATAACGTTCACAAGGAAGCACTGTACTGTAGAGCTATACAATAAAATTTGAAGCGGTTGGGGGCTAACGAGCGAAGCGAACAAGGTATGAAGCCGTATTTAATTTCTGTTTCCGTTATCTGATTGGATGAAGCATGACATTGGGCTCCGCGGCTCGGCGTTCAATATTTAAATAAGAGAAAATTTTGAACTCTGTGACTAATAGCTGCGCTAGGTTTTGTCTGTCTAACCCATAAAAATACAGGATACGTATAAAAATTAAAAAAAAATAAATAAAGAAGTGAAAGTTCTTTGGCAAACTAACTTTTAGATCTCGTTAGTATTTATACCAATCCAAAGCTTTAGATTATCGAGACTTAGAAGGAAGGAAATACGGAAGATATGTTATGAATTATGCTTTTTTTTTAATAATTATTTGTTATAAAGTATTTATTAATGTATTTATAAGATTTACAAGAGGTAACACGATGGAAATCGTTTACATGGAATCTTCGCCACCGCATAAACATATATATATATATATATATATATATATATATATATATATATATATATATATATATATATATATATATATATATATATATATATATATATATAACAGTTAACTCAAATCATAAATATTACTATAGCTTTATTAATACTAAAATAATGCAGTGATTCACATAGTAATAGCACTCGAAGATGTATTTTCAAATATCTGGCAGAGGCGCAACGCTCCAGTTCCACAAACGCATCCAACGATAACAGTTTTATTGTGAATTGAGCGGCTTATCTCGCTAAGACTTAGTGTAAGATGCTGCGCCTGGGCTTAGAGAACAAACCAGCTCTACAGTCTACATATATTTTGTTATTTGATCGTTTTTAAATAGAAGATTTCTAGAAATTGATAAAAATTTTTTTTTCCCTTTCCATGTTTAGCACATTTTACATAAATAGCGTGGTGGGTACGTAACTCGATATATTTTATAAACAAAGTGAAGTTTTTGAAAAAATAACTTATAAGTACAGTACATGCATATTATATATCAGAGTACATCCGAAAACATCAATCAAGCGAGCGAGCTTATTAAATATAATCACTAAAAAAAAATTAAATCATGATTATTAATAATAAAAACTGCAACAAGAAAATACAACATGAATAAGTATTATTAAGACACCAGTATCGCGCTAGTAACTTGTGGCTTCGCTAGTTATTAGCACCATCTTCCTCTAATTAATGAAATTAAAACGCATTTAAGTCTATTTATTCCTTTTGCCTCGACTTTAATCTGTATATCTTATCTTTTTCCATAGAACGATTTCCATACTTAGTCAGCTTTGGAAACATTGCGAGACTGACTGAACTGGTGGAAATACCCTGAGTGGGAATCAAATCCCCAATTATCGTATTTAAAATACACTATACCACTGCGTAATGTTATACTGTATTAAAACTTTCATAACGTGCATACTGGATAAAAAAATATATAAATAATTAAATATATATAGCAATAATTAAAGTTGGAATGGATGGTTTCCAAGAAGCGCAGGTTTATTTCCCGCTACGGTCGAATAAGTATAAAAAAAACTTATTTTATTATTCATTTTTACGAGAAAATTTCGACTAAGAAAGTCTTATGTACCACTCTTGACACATCTAAGTTATATATTATGCTTGTTTTCGGTTTCCGTAACTTTTCATTACATTTATTTGACATACTCTTTATATTGACTAGAATAAAGAAAAAAATATCTTATCAATCTCAAAAAAAAATAATTTTAATTTTATTCGCTTTGGTAAGAAGACGAAGCGCGACGTTGAGTTCCGCCACCTATTCAATACTCAGACTCAATGCTTCGAAACGGCGGAAAGCGGAGAATGGAGTGTCTTATTTTTACCTGCTGTATGCAGGATACAGCATGAAGCTAAAAAAAATATTAAAGTACACAAATAAAGTAATAAACGGATGCTGGTGATAAAACACATTGTGTAATAAAGAAATTTGATTTGGCTTTCATTTATTATACAGAAGACGCATATATATATATATATATATATATATATATATATATATATATATATATATATATATATATATATATATATATATATATATATATATATATATATATATATATATATATATATATATATATATATAAACTATGTTTCGTTCTAAATTGTATGACTGTAAAAAAGGCACATCACTAACCCATATTTAAAATCTTAAAAAATTAATAACAAACGTGAATACAACGCGAAAAAATTCCCGAGAATTTCCAAGTTTTCTCCTCTGGAGTGAAATTTCGAGGTAATTTATACAAAGTAGCGAGCAGATACTAGTTAAAAATTAAAACAAAGGATTATCGACTGGGACTGGAACACCAGTGCAGTGCCAAGCATGTGCCAAGCCAACTCCTGAGTTATGGCCGCGACATTATGATTTCCAGCTATACGGTATACCCTGGCTTGGCAGAGCACCGCGGATATCTAGAATAACATCCTACATTTTGAACTTAAATCTATTTTTTTCTTATAACAATGTTTAATTTATATGTGAAATATACTAGCAACTGTAAATTAAATGCAATTATGTTATAATGCGGAATAATTTTAAGCGCGATAGTTTTTCAAGCCATTCGATTCTTGAATAGACTTGAAGGATTGATAAATTGTTTTTATTTCCCCGTTCTGGTTAAACCAATCACAGCGTTGAGTTCCGCCACTCGACATACAACATGTGGCGGCAAATCGGCAATTCAGGCGGTGTTCAACACCAAGTTCTCGTTGCCTATCCCTACTTTACGTAAGAAATCATGACGTCGGTCTAACACATTTTCATAACATTTGACTATTAAATATACTGTAGTTGTATGGAGATGGAATATCCATTACCTGACCTAAAATATCTTGAAATAGACAAGAACTGAGAGAACAGAGAAATGAGTCACTAAGCTATTTCTATCTTATACAATAAAACGCACATATACTAAATATGCATTTTATTATTTTAATACTTCCTTTGTAAGCATTTTTAAACGAAAATCATTTATTTAAATAATAATCGATCTTTCGATTCGATTATTATTATTTTAACAATATTAACTTCATATATATATATCTCCGTAGCATATTTTAAAGTCCATTTTGAAAAAATCCAGTGACATAATAATATAAAACGTATGGCCCTTCAGTATGTAGTCCACACCCTTAGTGCCCTCACGACGTGATGAAGATGCCGACTCGTGCGTTTAATAAGCATTTTCGCGACTCCTGACAACTTGTCAGTCCGGTTTAGAGTCCTTGCGTAAATTGTAAAGTTCTTTCATTTTTTTTTTAATTTAATTATAGTGTTCATAAGTGATATGATTGGATATCATTTACGTCATCATCATTTAGTATGTTTTATAATTGTTATCCTGGACTGGAGATAATGTTTTTAGAATATGTATGGCAATATGAAAGTAACGGGATAAGAACCTGCGATATATGAACGATTACACGAGGCACAGGTTTTTGGAGAATCAAATTTGAATCAAATTTCGAAAAAAAATACATGTAATTTTTATATTTTATATAAAAATTACATGTATTTTTATATATTTATATTTTCTCGCATTTTCTTTCTAAAACTTTCTAGAAATAGCAGAAGACAAAATCAATCAAATCTCTCAATTTCGTCTCAATTTCGTTGTTTAAAAATGTTGCCATATAATAAAATAAAAAAAAAGACACTGACATATAAGTCGGTGAACAACTGTATAGTATGAACTGTACTAAAAGCTAAATTAATTTGTAGTATTTTAGTCGTTCTATTTACTTGTCTCTACATATTCCTGCAAGTGCATTGGTAGAGCGCAACTATACAAAATCGAATAGAGTTGTTTACGTACATCTTGAAACTCCGCTAAATCTGAATTCCATTCAAAATATTACTTCCCGTAATAAAACACAAGCACTGTAACATTGGTAACCTTAGCATTGGAATTGTAAAATTTGATTTAAATACCGCGGTATTTCACGGCTATTACAAATGGTAAATTATTTACCGCTTCATTAGCATTCTCCAGTGACTTAGGAGCCCATATTTCATCGGTTTACAGCGCTCAGAGGCCGTAACTGTGCACATTGAAAACAGTGTGTTTGTTATTATTGATAGTTTCACGTTAAATGGCGGAATTTAATATACTAAATGATGTATCTGATGTAGAACGATTTGTATAGAAGCTCTCCAGTGGTCAAGATATTATTAGAAAATTTTATTTGCAGATGTATGTTCTGTAATACTCGTATCGTCACAGCTACCTTTATTATATTTCATAAGATTCGTTGTTTTTTTTTTATATTTTTACAAATTTTCGAATTAAACAATTAAATTTTAACTAATAACTGTATTGAAATAAATAATAATCGAACAAATCGCGTATATTTGAAAAATATATTACAAAATCGTTTCAAGCGCTTTGCAATAGAAGTACTTGGTGACAGGTAGATTGAGGTGGCATTCACCTGTCAATTGACCAATATCACTATACTATAATAAAACCGCTAAAAAGGTCTGTGCATTGAATATTTAAAAAAAAATTTGGGATGTAATAACTGCAGTAAAATATATTTCTATGATTTGTTTAAATATTGTCTATCTGCGTGTCTGTTTGTACATGTATAATTTCGGATCTACTGGACGGATTTCAATGTTTTTTTGTTATATAGCTGTTATGTCTTAGCAGGATCTACAAAGATCCTTATTCAATTAATTTATACTTTTGCAACAACTTGTGTTGCCATCAGCTCGGAAGGCAGTTCTACTGAGAAAAGGCGGCAAGAAACTCAGCACTCTTTTCAAAATCAATATTACAATTTTATATGCTATAGATGTGTGAAGAGAAACACATATATGATGTAGAAATGTCATAAGCGTATACATCACATACATATATCACAATCCTAGAAATCGGAAGCGTTGGCGTGCGCGTTACAGCGTGTGGCGTGATCGATGCCTTCCCTTTATATATAGCTTGAAGTGCGGATGCAGATTGTAAAAAAAATATTGATAAAATTATTTCAAGTACATTTGAACCATTTCTCTGGGACGGAGAAACGTGTCACTATGATCTCAATACTTGCATTATTAAATAATTTATACGAATAATTTGAAATATTTTTTTGCTAACAAAAATATTGTATATGACTTCCACCGCAAATTGAAAACAATTAAAATTGTTAGAACAATGGGATTTGAACTCGCGTCTTGTGGCAAAACCGTCAGAAGCGCTTTCACCAATAAGCCATACGTTCTCATAATTATTGAACTTATTTACGTTGTTAGCATCTCTGTAGGGAGATTTTTACAAATACTTTTGCTACCATAAAATAATTGAGAAATGAATTATTTTCATAATTTTTTTTATATTAATTTAGTTTCGCGACCCAATACAATGACTTGGATGGAGAACGGAGTGTCTTCCCACTAACTTCTGTCAGCCTATCCTACCATACCATATATCTATAGATTATGTAAAGAAAAGAAAAAAATATAAAGACTGAACTGGAAACGTATTGATATACAAGTGTATGCAAATGTCAATTATACATTTACGCAAATTAATTTAGTCATATACGCGTAGCACTCGGCTCTACGCGATCCGTCAAATGTTGCCAAGTCACAATAAATCAAAATCGCTAATAACCGAAGCCATAACTCACTAGTATTACTGACGAACGTTTGACCGTGAAAAGTCACGAACAGAAACTATAATGTTATTACTTCCATTTCATTTTATTGCATTGTTATTTGTATTGCTGGAACCCCTAATGGAGTCAGTAAGGCCAGTCCTAAGTTCGATTTCCTGGTTGGGGACAAAATTGAATTTCAATTGCTTGGCTGTTTACACAATAGGTGCCGAGCTGTCAGATTTGAGAATTTCATTAGGTATCGTTAGTTAGACAAAATAAGGTGTTAACTTCCGCTTAACTTAACATACAATAACTTTTTAAATCAGCGTTAAGCAAAATTCCTACTGAGATCATTTCGGACCGCACGTGACGCGATCATAACTTAGATAAAATTGTAGTTTAGTCTAACACAGGTTAGCCATTTAAACAATTTCCTCTATGTCTAAGCTAACTTGCACTTAATTTCTTGCTCCAATGAACTGGTAATTATCGAACGATCCCACAATTTCAGTACTCGCTTCTTTTAAGTCGCACAACGCAGCGTTTCTTATATCTTTCCGCTTGAGCGCGTGACCGCCCGAGCATGTGTGGATCACCTGTTGATACAATTTCTATGAAAATGTAACTCCAGTAGGAACATAATGAAATGGGAGCCATAAAAGCTTATTTGGCCCCAAGTAAGCTTCGACAGCTTTAGGAATTGTGCTAGCTGATTCTAGCGTTTTCTTAATTTTTAACTGGCTAAAGCTAAGATAGCTTCATACAAGCGCAAGGTAACAAGTCAGTTTTGTAATGATTTGGAAACCTATACCCTCTGGACTTCTGGAGTTGATATGAGGTAAATTAAACATAAAATGTACAGAATGTCCATGCTACACGGGATAATAATTTATAATAAATAAGTATACTAATTATCTTGCATACACAAACACACACATATACATTTATCCGCATATACATATATATCAATATATACATACACATACGTATAGACATACAAAATCCGTACAAAATCCTTTTTAAACTTTACACTGTTTTATACCAAACATAAAAAATATTTTGTAGATTAAATTAAAACATGGAAACTGAAACCAACCCTTAAATTGGATGCGTATCTGAAACTGCAATATTGGGCGCAATTTTCAAATAACTACAAAATTTGGTTTTAGTATTATATAAGTGTATATAAAATTTTATCTATAGAGCGTCTCATTCCTTGACTACTATTTTATAGTTAGTAGAATATAAAAAATTAAAAATATGCTTAGATATATTTTTTTAGCTTTTAGCCTGTTACTCTGTATATAACAGGATATGAAGAGACCAGGGTATTCGACCAGACCCGCTTCATTCGATTCGATTCGATTCGACGATTCGAAATTAAAAAAACACTTTGCCCAAATTAAGGAAAAATGCAACGGAATTCAACGCTGCATTTTATTTAACCAAAGCAGGGAAATAAAAATAATTCACTTTTACCAGTCACGAGGGTGAAACGTAAAATTCATGAAAAATCGTAATAAATATTGTTATTATTAATAACATACACTTAGTTAAATAGTGTATATTAAAATAAATAATGTTCATAATAACTGAACTACTACCGCCATCTACCGAAGTAGCAATGACGTATATTTGTAGAACTAACACAAATAAATACTACGTAATATACACGATGAAAGCTTCATAATGCGCCATATCTATAAACCTTTTACGACTCCATATAGCCAGAATAAATTTATTGAATAATATCATCATTCGTATTATTTTCGACTTTATTTTAATGGAAATACAATTGAATATGGTTTAACAGTTAATGTTGAGAAACATATGCATATGTGTGTTAAAGTTTTTAATACAATGCAGTTCTTTTTTGAACGTTTTAAGTCTTAATTTCGTATAAAAAAAAATTCATTTTCATAAATTAAACTAAAACTAAAGTTACACGTTACACGTACATATATGTTGTTAAGCTCGCAAAATAATGCATATATAAAAAATATATATTAATAAAAAAAATTGTATATAAAATATAAAAATAATATTTTGTCAGGCAATGCTGTTCTACGCTCCGCGTTGGCTTTGGAAGTCTTGGGAAGGCGGGAAGATTCGTGCCCTCATGATGGACCTGGATGTAGGAGTTTGCACTGAAATTGAGAAGAAAACAAAAAAGAAACTGATTCTGGACTACCTGTGGGAGAACTTGCGGTATCACAACTGGTGGGCTTACCGATACTACTTGTGCGAGGGGCTTGCTCTTATTAACGTTATAGGTAAGGTGCTTATTTTTGTATTTGATCGATTAAATGTATATAAAATATATCGGTCAAGAGCTAGTAGTACTCGCGCGCCAAGGATTCTGTACCAATTTCATGAAAAGTCCAATAAAACACAACTTTTATAAGTTGACAAAGTTAACACTCACTTTATACGAGTATCAAATGATCTACACATATAAGTTTTTTTCTAAGTTAGACTTATATTTTTTTTTTATTTATACTCTAATTTAACCCTAATACTATGCGTGTGCTATGAAGCTTTAAAAACAATCAATATTTCACAAACAAGACGAGATATCCTGAAATTATTTAACAAAAGCTTCAGTACAGACTACATGAGCTTATTTAATTCTATATAAGATTTACAATCGGCCGCTAGTTGGCGATTCAGGGCATACAAGCGACAGATGGCTTCATATTTCAGTTTGTTGAAAACAATTGGCCATGAAACAGGCTGGTGGCAAATAAAAAAGTTTATATTTAAAATATATTTTTTACTGAATCCAAATGAATTTTGTTTTTAAACTGTTACTGGGCTAGTTTTATTTATGAATTTACACAGTCGTATGCGAATTTTCATATTTTCACGCAAACCTGTCGGCATCGTTTCAGAACAACTCTCAAGTTCAAGAAATTTAGTAAATGCTTTTTTTAATGAATACCAATAAATACTTCAAATAAATATTTATATCTTATTAAACTCTATAAATAAATTAAGTTATTTATAGAATATACATTTATACTATATAAAATAAATTATTATAACTCCTGCCAAATTATTATTATTGAAAATAGTCTGTGGAAGGCGAAAATTCGTAAATATCTCCCAATATAGATGCTAAAAGCACAAATAAGTTGTAACAAACGTATAATTTCACTAAGAGGGCTTAGAGCGCTTGACGCTTGAAACGCGGGTTCAAATCCCGGTACGTTCAAAATTTAACACATTTGTTCGCTTTCATAATAATAAATAAATTGCACTAAGTGACAATATTTTGAAATTCCTAATGATATACGTTTTATAGTCGACGTAAACGAAATCGCGAGCTACAATTTATTTAGGGTATAAAATAAGAAGGTCAACATGTATATATATATATATATATATATATATATATATATATATATATATATATATATATATATATATATATATACATATATATATATATATATATATACATATATATAATATATATATATATATATATATATATATATATATATATATATATATTATATATATATATATACAATAATGAACTGTTTGCTTTACAATATATTAATTAAGCGTATAAAGTACAATAGATATACATATGTTTAGTATACGTAAAACAAATACTTATTCATGGGTCAATACTTATTCATGGGTCAATCCCAACATAAAAAGATACTGTTTTAAAAAAAAATATCAAAAAGTGTATGTTGATAAATAACAAAAAGTAACTTCAATAAAATTTGTCATTTTTTTTAAAATATATATTTAAAACATAAGAAGATAACAAACGGTAACGGTATAAGTTAACGCTGTACTCGTGGCCCCATCGACAAAGGGAAGCATGGGCAGCAAATTTGGGAGCATCGAAGGGCTGTTTTTGTTATTGGAAACGCGCGGCACCGTCGCCTTACGTATGGAATAATAACTTACGCTGCAGGCGAACACCTTGCGTTGTAAGTTTATTGCACACTTCGATATCAAATATCGAAATCTTAAAATATATGTGTAATGTTTTATTTATTGATTTAATGGACTTTAAGCTCAAAGCATTATTATCGAAAAATATTAACATTCTGCACTTCTCTAAGTGTGCCAAATCATCGTTAAAAGGTCCAAGTTCCAAAAGTTCTAAAGTCTTTGCTTCACGCATTGATATATATAGATATTTTTTTTAAATATACATTTTTTTTGACAGGGCAAATGTTCTTAATGAACCGTTTCTTCGACGGCGAGTTCATGACGTTCGGTCTCGACGTGATCGCGTACATGGAGTCCGACCAGGAGGACCGGATCGACCCTATGATCTATATATTCCCAAGGTAGTATACAGCACTTATTTTATTTTCGTAACGAAATGCCAAAGCACTGTTTTCTCGCTTTCTTGTATAAATCGAGAATACGTGGTGGTTATAAATTCAATGACCACTCGAGTTAATAGATTATCTTCTCACTCTGGAAAGAAAGAGCTGAGCTGAACTACACTGCTCAATACGCAACTTCCCGAATGCGCTGATATAGTTACCTTGACTGGGGACAGAGGACTTCCACAGTGGTCGGCGATCGCGCTCTGTTCTGAACAATTTGCTCCATCTAACTAAGCACATTCACCTAAATATAAAACTAAAACATGATTTATGATAAAATTACATTGGCTTTCAGGATGGTCAAATGCACACTGTTCAACAAGTTCGGATCCTCCGGCGAGGTTGAGCGACACGACGCGCTCTGCATCCTGCCACTCAACGTCGTCAACGAGAAGATATACGTTTTCCTCTGGTTTTGGTTCGTCATACTGGGTTTCCTCACATTCATCACCCTCATATATCGAATTATAATCATATTTTCCCCACGAATGCGCGTTTATATGATGCGAATGCGCTTCAGATTAGTCCGAAGGGACAATGTCGATACTATTGTCAGAAGGAGCAAAATGGGAGATTGGTACCTTCTCTACATCCTCGGTGAGAATCTGGACTCAGTGATATTCAGGGATATAATGCACGAGTTTGCTAACAAGCTGAACCACAACTACCAGCATCACATTCACGGGGTCCCGGACGCGTGACCTCCGATCCCAGGGTGGGTTTTTCACACATGACTGACGTCGTTGCAGCGCGACATGGACCCGCCCGTCTGAAACGCGCTGTCTTACAAAGGGGACAACCTCTTTGTTTGTGTATAAGAGAAATTAAACGGACCGAGTGCGCCGCCCTGAGGCACACCAGATCTCGGACTGATATTGTTATACTCGTTTTATCGTGCTCGGTACAGTGCAATTCTAAATATGCAATAAATAGTACTTAATTTAAGAATGTGATCTCAGGATGAATCCTATCGAAGCCTTATTGAAGTCGGACGGCTATCCCGTTAGAATAAATAGTGTTCAACTTTTAGATGTATTTTTACTAGTAGTTTCGCTGCTCTTAGTAACTGTTTGTCGAGACCGCTTCGTTTTTTTCTACTGTAGCTAATATACGAATAAGTACACAGATGGCACACCGTTTATCTTTTACACGATTTCTCACTTGCAAGGATTTGACAGACCAAAATGGAAATAAAGCAATAATTAAAGCAAATAATAAGTAATCTAGAATTTAGTGAACATAATAATTGAATTTGAATATACTAAATCGCATAGATTATAACTGATACAAGTTAATCAAGTCGATGGTCAATTTGGTCATGTGTAGACGTACTTACCTTTTGCGCGCCAAAAGACATTTTACGTTAAAATGTAGAAAAACTAAACGAACATATATAGATGTAATATTGACATAAGCAGCATTGATATAATAGGTTTAACTGCTGAATGAGTTCCTTCATTGAAACGATAATATACAGTAGCGAGTACGTTTTAGAAAGTGACTGACGTTTTGGAAATTGTAAAGAAAATGTAAAATTTTAAATAATTAACGTTATTTGTTTTGGAATAAGTGTAGGTTCTAAGGGGAGTATTTGTGTCTAATGCGTTGGGTCGTGTTAGCCTATTGGTGGAACGCTGTTGTCATTTGTAGAGAAAATTGTAAAAGTAAAGGTTGTTTGTCTATAACCATGTAAAGGTAACGGCATGTTATTTACTCTAAATAATATATTTATTTATTATAATTAAAATATCTAAGCACTAGAACTGAATACAAATGGAAAATAATCTAGATTTTTTAAGTCCTTATTTATATTTTTCTCTTTTATTGATCGACCGGGAGACATAGGCTGTCTACAATACTCACTAAAGCCTCAAAATGCTCCTTAATTTTCAGTTCTAGTGCTTGATAGATCAAAATTGGCGTATATTCATATAATGTTTGCTTAAATTCAACTTATTTGTACTTAAAGTGAACATGTTACAGCCTACATATAGTCCCGTATACAAAATACAACATGTCTTTACAATCATTCCTTACTTCTATATCTAAAATATACTGCCAAATTGATAATGATACCTTATTCCATAGCTCGAGGTCGTTTGTAGCTGCATTTATTTATACGTAATTTGCATATTGTATACGGGACGGACGGTATTTATCTAGTCATCGAAGTAATAGAATGGATGTCAACAATAGGAGATCAAGTTTAAAATAAATATTAAATTGACACTACTTGTCCTTGGTACATTTATTTATAGAATTTATGTTTTATAAAGTAGACCTAAAATATAAGTTTGTAGTCAAATTTATGAAATAATGTTATATTAAGCTAATTTTATGTTATTTATAAAATTCAATATACTTTTGTTTTACGGTTGTGACTGTGATTTTAATGAGAAATGCAGATGTAATTGTCTAAATTATTATTGAATAATAGTTGTTTCTTAACTTTTGCACGCAGAGACCTCTATTAACATTTAACTGTCATTTAAGCTAAAGGTATTGTGTTCGTCTGTTTCGTCATCATTAAAATAATAATTAGCGTCTCTCAGTGTATCTGGAAACAATGAAAACCTAAAAAACAAAATATAAAATGCAGTTAAAATCATTTTATTATATTTTACTTATAATAGAAAATAAAAATAAAAGTCTAAAATTGTTAACATCCATTCTTTGTATGTATCTTTTCCATTATATGTAAAGAGAGATCCATATTGTATTACGTAGCAACTATGCCAAATATTGTGCCAAATATTATTATATTAGACGGGCGAAATTGTAAAGGAAAAGGAAGTTACCAGAGGATAATGAATAAATAATGGAAATCTATTTAACTTTTATTTAATCCCTCTTAAGTGAAAATATTGTTGATAAATAAATATTATATATATATATATATATATATAATATATATATATATATATATATATATATATATATATATATATATATATATATATTATATATATATATATATATATATATATATATATATATATATATATATATATATATATATATATATATATATAATAAAGAATGTCTCAAATTGGGGGGGAAAGTAGTTAAATCGAGTACTTTAAGCCTTACTACATGCAAGATGCTGCGTGAACTTATTATTACCTAATGTATTTATCTGTATGCACATACGTGTATAATAAAAAGATTAAAAAGTCAACTCTGCACATGAAAGATTTAAAGAAAATATTAATTATGTAGACTGTCTGTCTGTCTGTGTGTCTGTCTATCTGTGTCTCTGTTAATTAAAGCGCAAATCACTCAATAACCACCGGAGAGAAATTAATGAATTTTGGTATAGAAATTAATAAAGTTTGGTAGATACTTTGTACCCCGATATTCAAAAAATTATAACCAACTTGCTTTACTTACTCATAACTACTGAATAAAAGAGAGTAAATTGTGTCATAGTAACTAATAACCTTAAGCATCTCTTCTAACCTTAAGCAATTTCAACATATAAAAAAGAAAGTTCAAATAATAGTTTCAAATATTGCATATATATGGTCGTTTTAATTATTTTACGTAAATATATTTTTCATGCATAGAAGCATATCATATATATTGTATATACGATTTTAATAATAGACAGCGTGATTCTAAAAGATTTATATCTGAGAAAATCTAAGAATTGCAACTTGACGTCGTAGGTACAAAATTTCAAAACAGTAGGAAGCGGGCCATATTTCCGAGCGATTAGAACCCATGACTCCCGTATTTAGTTTCCATACAACACCAGAAGGTACACTACAACTAAGTCAATATAAATCTACATATTATACCTAGACCTTGTTAACGTTGTGTAAACATAATCACCACCTAATTTACCTCTTTATATGTAAATCGTCGACCTTATAAGCATCTTGTCCTAAACTAAGCTTAACATAACTATACAGTTTGTATTAATTTTTTGCATCTTACAAAAAAATAAAAAGAACTATTCGTACACATTTCTATACGCCTAAAGAAATAAAGGGGAAAATGATTATTATATTCCAGTTTCATGTTTAATTTTTTCAACTTCAAAAGGTTTAGTACCGGCTCACTAAAGTAAACGCTTCAGACATGAAAAGAGCCAGTAATTTGCAAATTGAGAATTATTTATTTTGGTTTGTTATTTTTTATTTAATCAATCAATAATTATAAAGAAAATTCTCGAATATTTTCTCAAATTCTAATATAAAAGCGCTAAAATATAAAAGTCCTGTCAAACTTCTCACACAGTCATACAAAGACAGAAACAACTTAACCCAATATACTGGAATAACCAACATCTACCCATAAATGTCACAATTGATTGACTAAAATTGCTCGGTTAGTTCGAACGACTTCCGTAAAACAATTTACTATATCTCTCACATCTCTCATAAATATGTTAGTAACCTAGTAATAATAATAACAATTAACGACATTAGAAACAAGTCGTTGAAGAATATATATATATATATATATATATATATATATATATATATATATATATATATATATATATATATATATATATATATATATATATATATATATATATATATATATATATATATATATATATATATATATCTTCTTCCACTTTGCATTATCCCGGCCTATTGCCAGGGTCTGCTTTCCTACTTAGTCTACTCCACTTTGCACGGTCTTGAGCATCCTCAGTGGTTAGTCCATTTGGCTCTCATGTCGTGCGTCACGACGTCCAGCCATCGCTTCCTTGGACGTCCGGGGGGTCTTACTCCAGGGACAGACATATCAAGGCATTTTCTTCCGACGTAGTTCTTAGGCCGGCGCAAAACGTGGCCATACCATCTCAGACGACGCTCTTGGAGCTTATCCGCTACGTCACGGACCCCAAGACTACCTCGAATGAATGTGTTGCGTATGCGGTCAGCCCGAGTAACGCCACACATCCACCTCAGCATCTTCATCTCCGTTACGTGAAGCTCCTGAGTGTGCCGAGATAATGCTGGCCAACATTCGCTGCCGTATAGAAGAACTGGTCGGATCATGCTCTTGTATATCAGCCCCTTGAGTTTGGGCGGTATTCTGCGATCGCAGACCACACCAGTGACCTCCCGCCATTTGGCCCAAGCAGCGCTAACCCGGGCGTGGACATCGTAGTCGATTCCTCCGGACTCGTGCATAATGGATCCAAGGTACCTGAACTTCTCCGACTTAACGGCTGGCTCAGGCCCGATGTGGATGGTGCTCGAGTCTGGGTTCCCGCAAGCCATGTACTCGGTCTTTGACACATTCAGTTTAAGACCACCGTTCTCAAGCGCACCCTTCCAGGCATTCACTTTACGCTCCAGCATCAGTCGGTTCTCGTCAATGAGTCTCGTCATCGGCATACATCATCAGCCATGGAGGCTGGTCCTGGATGTGAGCCGTGACAGTATCTAGCACTACATTAAACAAAAGTGGACTAAGAGCTGAGCCTTGGTGAACCCCTACTGTAATTGGGAAGGGTTTGGTATCGCCAACAGCGGTCCTAACTGTAGAAACAGAGTCGTTGTACATGTCTCTGATAATAGCAACATAGGATTCAGGGAACCCTTTGGATCGCAGTGCCCACCAGATACATTGACGTGACACACAGTCAAAGGCCTTCTGCAGGTCTAAGAATGCCACATGCAGAGCTCTCCTCTTTTCCCTGTGTGCCTCCATCAAAATTCTGAGGGCAAAAATGGCGTCCGTAGTGCCTGATCCTGGCTGAAATCCATATTGACACTCAGAAACAGTACACTCTCGGCGGAGCCTGAGGGCAATCACGCGCTCGAAGAGCTTCATGGTGTGACTCATAATCTTAATGCCCCTATAACTACCGCAATCTTGAACACTGCCCCTTCCTTTGTAAATAGGGGTAATAAAACTGTGCCGCCATTGATGTGGCATCGTCCCAGTGTTCAAAATGCGGTTAAAAAGATCAGTAAGCATGAGCACACCACGAGAGCCTAACGATTTCCACGCTTCGATCGGAATATCGTCAGGTCCCACCGCCTTGCCGTTCTTCATGCGTCGAAGACAATTCCGAGTTTCATCAAGGGTTATTGGAGCAATAAGTCCCAGGTTAGGAGGTGGTTCAGACGGAATACTACCCGGGTGCTGAGTATTCAGCAGCTCCAAGAAGTAACTTCTCCACCTCTCCTTCACAGAAGCATGACTACAAAGCAGCTTGCCCTGGGAATCTCTGACGCAAAGACATTTTGTGATATCTTGCGTCGCTTTATCCCGAGCACGTGCCAATTTGTAGATGAGCTTCTGCCCCTCCACAGTTTCAAGTTTATCATATAGAGGTAATAAACTTTCACTGCGGGCTCTGGCTACAGCTCTTTTGCTGGCACGTTTCGCTGCTATGTACTCCAGTCTGTCTTCAGGAGAGTTGGAACGCTGCCACTCCTTAAATGCAGTCTTCTTATCATGAATCACCTCCTGTACCTTGTCATTCCACCACCATGTCTCCCTGTCCATAATACGTCCTCCCTTAGAAACGCCAAGAACATGTTTACCAGCCGTAATAATTGCTGACTGAGCTCGATCCCAAGCATCCTGAGCAGTTTCGGTGTTAGTTGTTAAATTTTGACTGTTAACCTCTGCCAGACAGTCGGTCTGCATCGGTCCATTCAGCAACCACCACTTGATCTTAGACTTACGCGTCTCGGCTAATTTCTTTATCGGGGTAACGACATAATCCATGACAAGAAGACGATGTTGGGCCGTGAGGCTTTCACCAGGAATGACTTTACAGTTAGTTACCTTGCCAACATGACACCGCCTGGTCAATAGGTAATCTATTTGGGTTGAATGGAGTCCACTTGCATACGTAATAAGGTGCTGCGGACTCTTTTGGAAGAACGTATTCACGATGGCCAGATCAGATGCAATACAGGTTCTTAGGATATTTTCGCCCTCTATATTGCGGTGACCGTGACCAAAACCACCGTGGACACGTTCATACGTATCCGCAGCCTTACCCACGTGACCGTTAAGGTCTCCCCCAACTATGATCACCTCGGTAGATGGTATAGCGAGTAGAACGTCTTCATATTGCTCCCAGAATGACTCCTTTTCGGCCCCGCTACAACCAGCCTGGGGAGCGTAAGCACTGATTAAGTTGGCGATAGCCCCCTCAATCAGTACCTTCACCCGCATCAGGCGGTCGCTGCGTCGGTCAACTTTGAGGAGACCATTCCGTAGCTCTTCAGATAAAACTACTGCTACACCAGTTTTACCGGAAGGAGACCCAGTGTATATGAGCTGGTAACCCTGTCCGATGATACGGGACTTATTGCCCTTCCAGCGGGTTTCCTGAAGGAAAGCACACTGGACCCGACGCCTCATGAGTACATCTGTTAGTTCCCTGCATCGTCCGGTTAGAGAGCCAATATTCCACGTTGCAAAGCGGAGTTTCCTTCTGGGTACTTTCTTCTTTAGCCGTGTCCGTACTTGACACGGTAGCCCTTGCCCATTTAACACAGGTGTAGGGCGATGTGCCTGCGCGTCGTTTAGCGGCGACGCCCTAGCAGTACCCAGCAACATCTTTTTTCTTTTCATATGAGTGGCAGGTGGCGGCTTTTTAATGGAGCGATTGCCATCTGACCCTCAAAACCCATTTTTGTGGGGAAAGCCAAGGATGAGAGGGGAAAAGATTAGTAGAAAAGGAGGGGGGGGTAAGGACACCACTTTCATGGATTGGGAAGGAGTATGACAGTGGTGGCTCGAGGATCCGGGGTCGCGTACCCGTATGCCCAGTACCAATATCGGACAGATATTTGGCCAGATACCCTCTGAATTATATATTATATATATATATATATATATATATATATATATATATATATATATATATATATATATATATATATATATATATATATATATATATATATATATATATATATATATATATATATATAAAGTAAAGTACACTTAACACCTTAGCATCTATTTTAATATGTCAGAGGCAAATAAAACTTAATGCCACCTTAAATAAACTAAATGTAAGTAAACTCGAATGTAAACTTTTTATATTTGTAAAACGTATTTCAAAATTTAAGAGTACATAGTATGAAATCATCAAATTAATAACATGATAAATACCGCTTATGAAACACTTGAATTTGTTCTGAGACGACCGCGAAAATTCAAAAAAGTGGAGACCATACTGCTACGTCCACAGCAAATTGTACGCTGGACCACGGCTGCTCAGTTAGGTCTCCCATATATAATATTCACAATAATAGAATTGAACATCTCGAATTTCGATTAGGTGGTCCAAAGTCTAAAACATATAGGGAGAGACTACAGAGATTCAAACTCCACTCTTTTGAAGAACAAAGCGAGTTGTCGCAGATGTCATTTCTTCATAAGCTTTTTAAGAATATAAATGTACCATCAGTTAAGCCCCGCTGTCAAAAGCCATTGTTTACCATAAAATTTTACAATTTTAAAATACTTATTCCTTCCTCGATGATCTTTTATACACTTGGGAAAGTACATAAATTACGATAAGACTAGATAGTAAGTACTTTTTGTGACAACTTACAAATGAAGAATTAAATTAAGTTTAATTTAATATATTAATTAAATTGAATTAAATTTATTTCAGTGCTTAATGTAAAAGGTCATAAAGTCCAAACAGACGAAACCGCAGGCACGCGCTAGTATGTGCATATTTGTCTGATGGACATATTTATGTATATTAGTGATAACTGTCATTCGCTATATAGCTATAACATTCAGAATAATTTATATGAAGAGTGATAAACATGATGAAAGTAGTGAAAAGTTATATAAAGCTAAAGTTAGTGGGTAAGAGATGGATCTCTGGTTACCCCGCTGATGATAAAGCGTAAAGAATAGTAACTTAATGTAATTTTAAAACAATATTTAACATACAAAATGTATATTTTATTTATTAATTTAATTATTTACAGTATTCTCATATACGCATTCTAATCTGAATGACGGGGTGACGTAAACCACGGTAATCAGGTCAAATGTCAAAATTCAATATCAACAAATTGTTTTCAATCAGTAAGCGACAACATGCTGAAGTTAGCGGTTGTGTTGACGATAATAGCGTGCGCACACGCAGCGCTGATGATATCTCCCTTAGAAGAAAAGCCAGCGAAATTTAGTAAGAAACTGATAATATTAAATATATATATATATATATATATATTAAATTAATACAAATATTAAATTATTAAATTAATAATAATTAAAGATTGCATATTATTGTATTTGCATATTAATATTAATTAAATATTGCATAATTATAACAGTACAGTGGTACTGTATCAAGCACAGTTTTTACTGGTCAATGTTAAGCTCTACATAAAGTATCAAAATTAGGCGGAAAATTGACAACTAGGTATTCTCGGACCATAGTTAAAGTCAAATAACTTTTTACATTTTTTTAACGTCCAATAAGCTACCACTAAAAATACCTCCAGACCTGAGAAGAACAATTAGTAGAAGAGCAGTATTTTAAAATTATTCACTATTAACAATGATATGTTTGAAACAGACTGGAGCGAGTACATTCCCAATGTGATATCCATTACAAAATTATTAATTAGGTTTCTCAAATTGTCAATTCTTTTAAATAGTGATGTAGAGCATGCATATAATGTATTTATTTGTTAATCTCTGTAATAATAATAAATCAATATAATTTATTTAAAAAATTTCATATCTTTTGCCTTAAGGTATCTTTAGGGTTAAAGTGGCTAAAGTAAATAAGCTGTTTCCGCGTCTATGCTTTTTATCCAGGAAAGAAAACAAATTATTAAAAAATCCATATTATAAAGCTCGTGATGTACTTGAAAATTAAAAAGCTATGATAAGCTGTTGTGTTGGCTTATATTTTAAATTAAATATTTTATTTAATAAATCTGGTTATTTATTGGTGCTGTTCAATTTCATTATCAAAATTATAATGTTCATTACGTGTTCCAGTATAAATGTAGAATAGACTGTTTGTCAATCGGCTTCTTATTCATGCTTTTTTAGCGTATATTATAGTAACAAGTAATAATTATACAACGATTCCTTTAAACAAAAAAATCGAAAACCTCGGTCTCGTCTCTTTTCTCTCTTAGTTTTATAAATTATTTTGTGTATTAATGACTAAAACGGAATGAGTTTATTTCCCTAGTTAATTACAATTGACATGTATCACAATTTTTATATATATTTTTTTTTCTATTCCATAATACTATATTGCTACGAAAAGTTTATTTTTATGATATATATTATTGAAAACTTCTTTCCAAGCTGGTGCACCAATGACAAAATTGTTTTTTTTTTTTTATTATTCTAGAAGACCAAGAAGGATGTTACATCCAAGAGTTGGACGCAGTAATACCGCTTGGACAGTCGCGGCCCTCTAACAAACAATGCCGCGAATATAGATGTGGAGGATATGACGTCATTATTGCTACGTATGAAATATGTTACTTATTTATTTTTAGTTGGCAATGGTTGTTATTGAGGGTAGTGGGATCCCTCTGTCTACCGTTCTGTAAATTGGAGACAGCGAGAAGCTATGCTCAGTGGCATAAAGGTTGACTGTACACGCGATTGGCATTCGAAATATAAATTATTTGCATTTTTAATCTACTGGCAAACGTAAGGGAATTTATACTGAACGTCATCAAGTGATAACTTCTTTAATTTCTTCAAGAAACCTATTTTTATAATAGAATCGAGATTTACATAGTGTTCACGAGGCCATCGTGGCACTGTCGACATTGTTTGACTGTAAATACAATGATTGGGGTACGATCCGTACACGCTACACGCTCTTTACATTCCTCTGTCTACCCTGCGGAAACCTACCTACGGAATAAAACTGAAGAAATATAGATTTGTCTATTTAAATCAATACTTAATCAAATTTGTTTGTTATTACCTTTTTTTGTAGGTAATATTTTTTACTGTATTTGTTAGTTGACAGACATACCTAAGTTGCAAATCTCTCGATTTTTAAATAGTATTATTTATCGTATAAATTTTTAAAAATTTCAGGTGTGGCTTAAGTTATGTAAGTCCTCCTTGCACCATGATCGCTGACATAAGCAAGCCATATCCACATTGCTGCCCAAGAGTGTCTTGCCCGTGATATATATTAATTTATATGAGTATAATAAATACATGTAAAATTAATAAAAATATCCCAAACTGAAATGTATTTCAATTCATTTTATTCAAGACTAGTTGGAGCTTGAAACTCTACTTACTAGACAAGTTGGATTTGTTTTACATTTAGCACCTAGCTATATCACTTAGAAACATAAATTCAACTGTAAGAGTCTAGTATTTTATAATTGCAAAGTAAACGATAAAGTTATAACCTCTTGTTGCTATGTATAATGCAATACGTGAAATAAATCAAAATTTAAATGTCGAAGTGAGTATACGATATTACAGTAATTAGACCTCCTTAGACTAAAAATAATCATAGAGACAAAAAATTGTGCATCGATGAACAATTCGGATTCCGGCCACGCCACTCTCTATCATACAGAAGTGACACTCATCGTCTCGTATCGTCCACGCCGGAGTCCCACAAAGCTCCACTCTCTCTCCACTCTCTCTCCTCTTATATACGAACTTTACTATGAGCGCAAAGACTCCTACTCCAATCCCCTGATCGTTGAAACAACCAAGTACGCTCCTCATCCACACCCACTACTATCTGTAGTATCGTGTTCCATGTTTGTTTTATTATCATTATCTCGCTTTTTTCCTGAGTAAGTTCAAAGATGAGGCTTATCTCTATTCTGGAAATTCAAACATATACAAATATTTCACATTAACTTGTGTACCCTATCTATTGGATTTACCAACAATAACGTATATTGGACTTTAAATTATACAACACTGATAACTTACCATATAACGTTCTGACGTTGTTGTTTTAAAATAAAACTTATCTTAATTTAATACAATTTGAAATTTGCTCATAAACTACCGTCACAGTTTCCTAAAGATCTAAACTCTTCAGAATTGATTTTTATAATAAAAATAAAAAGACTAAATTAGCGTTGATATATATATTTTTTAAATATTATAGTTAGCACCTTTACATATAGCTCGTATGTTGCATGGTAGAGTCTCTTTTCTCTTACCAATAACTTGTTATCAGTTGGTACTTAACTGATAAAAATCTTGCTTGGTAAAAATCGAACCCACAACCGCAAAGCTTACAGGATTCAGGATTTTCTTTATATTAGAAATTATTTTATATATTCGTAACAATACACTATCACAAGTAATAAGTATTTGATAATTTGATGTCATAGTTACGCTGTTTGTTCGAATTCCTTATAGAAAAAAAACAATATACAAACTGTTTTTTTTTTAAGTATTATTCTATCATTGGATTAGATTAACACTTTAAAAATAATACAAATATTTAATAAAAATTGCATTCTCTCTTGCCAACCGGAAATTTGTAAAAATCTCCCTACAGAGATGCTAACAACACAATAAGTTGTAAAAATCATATAAGAATATGTACAAATATAGGTACTTTTTTATGTATTCAAAAACTGATTATTGAACTACGTAGTTAGATACTTCGAACAGTACTTGTTAATTATGTAAATTCTATTTTTGAATGAAATAAATGAAAAGAACAGACGTTTCTCTTACCGAGATTTATTTAGTCATCCACGAAGGATACATATGGTGAACTCGCGAAAATAATAACATGATAAGGCGAGGTGGCTTAGTGACTGCTAATGACCATAAATCAAATAAATCTCTATGGCGTTTATCACGCCAGCCAATCAGTACAAGCGTCCCATGTGACCTTGGAATTCCTAAACATTATTTTACTTTTATTGTTATCATCTATGACGATATACTCGTAATCTATATGCTTCGGGGGTACCAGAGCTTACATTACATTTTTTTTATAAAACGCGACTTTTAACTGGTTTGATGTAAGAATAAAAAATTGGCTTCTGTTCCACTCAACGTGCAACGTTTCTTGATTCAGACGGAAAGCAGAGAGAGGAGTGTGATGCCTTTAGATTTGCTCTATCTATCCTGCTATGCAAGATAAAGCGTTGAGTTAAAAAATATATTTATTAAGGTTGAAATTCGTAAAGAAAGTTAATTGTATGCACATTCCGAATTTCTGACCGAATTCAATTATTTATTGTAGCAAAATCTTATGAATATTCGGGGCAAGTGTTTCGATACTATTTTCATATTTACTTACTTATTCCATGTTCAAGAACATGTCCGCGATTAATGAAGTAACTGCCTTTACACGATGCATCTGTATATCGAAAATATTTTTTAAAATGAGAATTTTCTTTTATATCTCCACTCTTGAGTCCGTCGTGGCCCAGTGGCACTCATGATTGGAACAAATAAGATTTCCTGAAAGGCCATCTTGAAGGAATATTAAACAATATCATCGTTTCCGAATACAGTTAGTGTCAGTTACGGGTGTGCCTAAAATAATTTAGCTTTTAAGATTTCTGTATATTCTTCAACGCCATTACCGGAGGGCTGCCGACTAGAAGTCAACAAAAGACAGCCGGACCCTTTCCCCAGTAGTTGTCATAGTCAGCATAGTAGATGTTCGCATGATGGCGAACTATGTTTTATTTACCATAAAGTATTCTCTTACAACGATATCTAATTTGTGTATTTTTTAAACTTTTATTAAGTGATTGTTAATAATGTAATTTTTTTTTTAAATTTATATTATAGAAATTAGTGTTTTTTTTTTTTAATTTACATCATATTGCATACCTTAAGATAATATATTACTCATACTTCTGACAATTTTTTTATATTATTTATTATATATTAAATATATGTTTTATATATTTATATATTAAATAATTATTATTATATATTAAATATATGTTTAATAAAAAAATTTGAATATCTTATTATTTTCAACCCTCCATATCGCAGCCAATTTAAAAATAGTTAATCATCAAAACAAATCTTAAAAAAAAAAAAGTCAGAATTTTTGAGTATTACTTCATTTATATATATATATATATATATATATATATATATATATATATATATATATATATATATATATATATATATATATATATATATATATATATATAACTCTAGTACTGCCTAAAACTCAAACAAAATCAAAAACGTAGAAAATAAAGATTGTACAGTTTAGTAACTCTTTAGTATTCCATGGACTCACTGTTCTTATATCGATATATTAACCGACACATTTAATATATTTTTTAAATATTTAATATACCAAATTTATTATATACAGAGATAGAGATTACAGAGCTTTTGTACTATAATATTTTATTTAGTACGCAAGGACTTGAAATATGAATATATAATTTTTTTTAAGTAGTTGACCCTGTTAGATTTGAAGTTAAATGCTTTCAAAATATTTAAATGTGTAATACAGTAAGAATGTGATGATATTATATAGACATGTTAGTTCAAGACATGTCATGTTAGGTCTAATATATTTTTTAGTTAATTTGAAACCAACTACAACCACGCTCCATCAGTACTACAAGAATTACACTTACATAGAGCCATTTCAACTAATCATTACACAGGCAATGGAACACACGACCGTCGCATTGACAGTCAGGCACCTCACGCTGCGGTGCCTGACTGTGCGGATGTTACCGTCAATTAAAAACTAAAGTAAATAATAAAGGATGAATCGACTACACGTTAAAACAAATGAAAATTATGTAAAAGGACATTAAGTAAGGAAAGTAAGTAAGTAAGTACTGCAAGTGATCTATTAAATGTTTGTATCAAAACTTATATCCTTTTTTGAGCAGTTATTCATAATTTCGTTTTATTTTTACGTGTTTCAAGTTCACTGATACGGTAATATGTACAAGAATGATCAGCTCTCAAACTGTTCTTCCTGAGGCGACTCATGATAATGCTTATCGGAATTCTGGATGCTGTAAACTACATATGTATATAAATTGGACATTATCTCGTGTACCATTATCTACTGGATTTACCAACACTTACGCTTCTTGCAGGTTACGGGTATAGCCCACTTATAAAAATAACTAAGCCGCCCATGACAAAGTGGCCTAGCCAAAAATTATATATTTTTTCTTTTTTTAACAATGCCATTCAAAGAAATATTTAAACTAAAACAAAACACTCTCGACACTTAATTGAAACGCGTCCAACTAGTTGACCTAACGGTCGTGAGCCTAAGCCTGTCATGTCTGTGAAATGTTCAGACAACAAACATTGTCTACCAAAAGTGGATATTTTATAATATATAAACTAATATACAATTTAGGACTAACTAACTAAATAAGACAAACGTAGATATCTAGATATTTTTTAAATATTATAAATTCAAAAATATTATTTTTAAATAATTCGTCGTAATTCTTTTAAAATAGACCTCACTATAAATTTAATTAATTTAAATAAAATATCAACTACTGCCAGTTTTTAGTTAGTTAGTTAGTTAGTTAGTTTAGTTTAGTGAACACCAAAACTCTTCAGTGTCAATTTTATTAATGAAAAAATAAATAATAAAATTACTGCCTATAGAAATTTTAATATTGTAGTTAGCACCCTTACATAAAGTTCATATCGTATATGGTTTTTACGATGTTTGTGCGACTCGCTATATATACTGTCTGTCCGATTGTCTAGTCAGTCAGTCAGTCAGTCAGTCATTAGTTAGCACAATGTTCAAATTACTAGTAGTACTCGTTGCAGCGGTGTGCGTCGCTAACGCAACAGTTACTTTTTTGCATCCGGATCCAAAACCCGAAAAATTCAGTAAGTTTTTCTTTTATAAAAAATAAACCAGAAACATAATATTTTTTTTATAAATTTTATATTTTTCAGAAGACCAAGAGGGTTGTTATATTGCAGAACTGGACCAAGTGATACCGATTGGCGGCAACGCTTCCTCCAAGTCCTCGTGCTCGGGATACGTTTGCTACAAGGAGTTAATTCAATATGAACGGTATTTTTTTATCTGTACATAATATGAACAATGTGATATAAAGCTTGAGATATTGTGGATTTGAACTCTTTTATAATAAAGAATTGGAACAGAAAAAGAAAGAAATGCCCCACTAATTAACTCTTATAGCTTCGTCATGTCTGTCTGTCTGTCTGCCCGTCCGTATGTGCAACCACTTTTTATGTACAAATATACTGTTGGTTTCTACTTGATAAGTATTCTGTGATGACACCAAACAACAAATTTTGGGGCTTCCCCATAATAATTTTTCAATTTACCCATATGTATCTAGTATCTATGGATAGGTCTTCGAAAATGCTATTGAGGTTTCTAATATATTTTTTTTCTAAACTTAATTGTTTGCGAGAGAGAGAGAGAGAGAATAATACTATATATAATATGATTTACTTTTCAGCTGTGAAGGACCAGTACCTGAGGACTGTCAGCTAGTTTACAACAATGGCACATCGGTCCCTTACCCGAGTTGTTGTCCAGCAGTTCAATGCCCAGGAATATGGGTGTGGCAAAATTATTATGCATTTGAGCAACACTACTTTAATAAAAAAAATAATATAACAGCATAATAATAAAAAAGTTATTGTTTTCTAATTTATATCATATGTTGTGCACACTGTTTAAATGGCTAAAGTATGTCATTGTTACTTTCCATATCTTCGCCAATTTGAAGAAAATTAAAATAATTATAATAATAAATGAAAAAAAAATGTATATATATATATATATATATATATATATATATATATATATATATATATATATATATATATATATATATATATATATATATATATATATATATATATATATATATATATATATATATATATGTATATATGTGTGTGTATATATATATTTTCATATATATAAAAATCGTTGAGGCTGTTTTGCACATTAACGATTAAAACGGAAAAAAAGACAGACTAACATTTACAAAATTTGATTTAAATTACGTGACAAATAATATTTATTCTAACCACTATACAAGATATAAGAGGCATATATATAATAAGAAACACAAAAATCTAAGTGATATTTTTAAAATAATTTATTAAAAACTATGCTTTACTTTTTAAATACTTTTTTTTTATTTCAATAGCCAACTCCTTCAAGTTGTTCTCAATGTTCTGCAATTTGTAATCTCTCCTTAATTGTTGACAGATATCGAGCAATAATTAGTATATGTGTAACTAGCGACTCGCTCGCGGCTTCTCCGCTTAAGTAAACTGAATTGCGGTCGTTTCGATATGTTAAAATCAGTACACTCGCATTTACTCTAATATATATTTTTTTCTACAATAAAAGTAGCCTTAGTTACTCCTTATAATATCAGCTACCTGTCAGTGAAAGTCCCGTACATATATACCGTATATATGTTCGGATGTATGTAGTAAAAGGCAGTTATTTTACACTCTAATTTTATTAATTAGTATAGATGTATCTCTTAGATAAGAGTTTTGTATTATTTGGTCTTATCTATTTTTAGATTTAATAATAAAAGTGTAACGTCATGAAACGGAATGTATTTCAATTACTGATTTATGGAACCTCTTAATTACAATGAGGCGTTTCGATATGTTTCAAAATTAAAAATCGAAATTTTTGTTGTTATATTATAATAGAGATATTACCAACAGAGATTTTTTTTGTTTTATCATGTTTTTTTAATCACGGGTAATTTTTTTCGAGCGAGATTGTCTTATCGTAGTATTATTTACATTATAAATATTAATTTGGCACATATCAGTATGTATTGAATATAAATTATAAATTATCGTAATTCATCTCTCGTCTCTTTGTTTTTATCTTAGTTGGCCTACTATTTGTTATAAACTATAGATCAGGGCGATTCCTGGCTCTAAGGCGACTATACTCAAGTATCGCTAATAAATAAATAGCCAAATCAATATTTACTATGTAAACACCTTGAACACTAGTTAGTCTAGAGAGAGCTACATAAGGCTGCCTACAAGAGGACTTGGATTGGATCCGATATCTATGAGTGCATTATTTAAACTTAGCCCTTGTTCAAAAACCTCAGTGAACCAATGCTCTTAGGAAAAAAAAAAATATATATATATATATATATATATATATATATATATATATATATATATATATATATATATATATATATATATATATATATATATATATATATATATATATATATATATATATATATATATATATATATATATATATATATATATATATATATATATATATATATATATATATATATATATATATATATATATATATATATATATATATATATATATATATATATATATATATATATATATATATATATATATATATATATATATATATATACATATATACTTTCAAGCTACTAAATCTAATTAATACCTCAATGGTTATTTTTATTCAATCGTTGTTGTTGTTGTTGATGTCACGTGAAATGGATTTACCTGTCCAATCTCCAACGTCTCTTACGTTGGAGATTGGACAGATAAATATGGAGAAAACAAAAAAAAACAAAACTTAAAGACTGGATCCACGATATAAAAAAGGTTTTATTCGATATATCACCACCTGAAAAATATACAAGCTATGAAAATATATAAAATATAAAAATATACACAAGATATACTACATAAATACGTACGTAAGACATATTACATAAATACAATGTTATTACAATCAATTTATACAATAGGTTAATTCATAGCATAATTTTGTTACGTTTAATATATTTACATAATAATGTACAAAGAGGACTAAACACAAACGCTAAAAAACACTGAACATTAAGAGGATGAGGAACTTTATAGGGAAGGATATCATAGATAGGACGAATTAACTTAGGACAGGAGAAAAGGATATGGGAAGCAGAACCTTCGTCAAGGCCACATTCGCAAAGTGAGTGGTCCTTGACCTTGATCTTGGCCAGGTGCATAAGTGTGCATGCATGCCCAAGGCGCAAACGACAGATTGTAGTTATAGTACTCCGTTCAGTAAATGTTTGATTATAAAACCAAGGACGACGCGGGATATCAGGCTGAATAGATGAGTAAAATGTTCCCTTGCGAGATTTCATTGCATTCCAATAATTATTCCAAGAATCATCTAAACGAATATTTGCCAGAGACATTAAATCTTGGGCTGAATTGGAGTAATGTTCTTAAGAGCCACAATGAATAGCATTTTTTGCACGCCAGTCTGCGATTTCATTTCCCGATATTCCAGAGTGGTTTTCCATATAGAATGCAAACTAGTAAGACTGATAAACCACTCCGATAGCATGAGAATAAAGCTCCACGAATGCTTAGTATAATAGAACATTTTTCTTGCTACGAATAGGATTCTCACTAACAGCTAATACGCAACTGAGAGAGTCAGTAAAAATAACAGTCTGTCAAAAATCATGAGTGCGAGCGAACAAGATTTCTTCTAATATAGCAACCGCCTCACCTGTAAATACCTATGAGTAGAGGGGCACTTAAACTGCAACATAATTTTAAACTTAGGGACCCAACACACTGCATCGACACAGCCATCCTTAGATAATTTGGATACATCAGTGTAAATGGTAATATGATTAGACCAATTTGAACGAATATAAGATAAAATCTCTGAGTTGGTATTCGGAGCACCTTTAACAAGGCCTAGATTTATGAGGATAGGAGGTGAATTGATTAAAGCTTGGAACGAGATAGAATAAAGAGAGTTCGTAGTAAAACAAGTGACAGGATTTGGGAGTCTAGAATATTTACGGAAGCTGTCTAACAGGCATGATATATTAAGGTTATCGGCCACCAGTTCGAACAGTTGTTGTGTGTTAAACTAGGTACCAAAAGATGGGAAGAAGGCTGTAACAATTTGCAAACAAAGCGATCAGAAAGCAATTGACTGCGAAGAGGGAAAGAAGGGTCAACACATTCAACCCGAAGTGCGTTAGTAGGAGAAGACCTCGTTGCACCTAAAATAATTTGAAGGCACTTTGCAGATTTGAAGAAATTGGATATTGAACTTTATTAAATTTTTCTGAGGCAGACTAACGAAAAAGCTGTAATCAATATAACTGCGAATTAAAGCCTGATAGATTAATTTTTGAGAATAAGGGTGAAAGCTCCACCACACCCCATATACGGCTCTAAGAGAATTTATAACCTTTTCGCATTTATTAATAATAAATTCTGTATGTGCAATTCCATTCAGACGGTAATCATGATATATGACCAAGAATCTAGCTTTATTAACTACCGGAACACACTGATCCTCACATATAATATTCAAGTTAGGGATGGATTGTTTTTTTAGTGAACACGACCGCCTGCGATTTAGCCACAGAAAGGGATGACCCATGATCCGATAGCCATTGATCTAAATAGTGCAAAGCATTATTTAAACGAAAGGAGATGTCCTCTACACATTTTGGGCTACAGTAAAGGACGATGTCATCAGCATATTAGAGAATATTGCAAAAACAGCTGACAAACAGCACGAGGTCGTGAGTGTATATGTTGTACAGCAAAGGACTAAGGACCGAACCTTGCAGCAGGCACTTCCAGGCAAGCCCGGGAAGGACCGTAATCAGCTGCTGTCACACGGATACAGTTCTACTGGTCAGCAGATTACACATGAAATGTGTCAACCTAGGACAGCAGGAATGTAGCTGTAGCATCTTCTGCCTGAGCAACGGAAGCAGAATACTATCATATGCAGAAGCAATATCCAAAAACACAGCAACCAAATACTCACTCTTCACTTCCACTATCCATTCGATTATCCAATCGATTTTTTATGAGATGTTCACATATTTCCGCAAGCGTCGATGAAAGCGCGTGGTCGTGGTCTATAGGGGTTGGGATCAGAAGGACATTCGCTGGGTTTTAGGATAGGAAGAATGATTTGAGACTTCCAAGATTCAGGAACCTCTCCCGAATCAAATGTTGTATTAATAATCTTAAGAAAATCCAACTTGGATTTATAATTGGGGTTCTGAATAAAAGAATAAGGAACGCCATCTTCTCCAGGGGAAAAATCTATTAAGCCCGTTAAGGCGGTTTGGAGTTCGTCAAAGGAGAATGGAGTATCCATCTCATCCAAGGTGTTCACTGGCGCGTATTTAGGAAGGGAATCATGATTTGGAACGAAGGGAGGAGCCAATTTGTTAGCAAAGTTGTTAAGCCACTGTGAGGGATCATTGGGATACAATTGGACCACATTAAGTGAACTACGAAATCTCTTAATGTTATTCCATACAATAGAGGAAGGAGAGTGAAGGCTAAGTGATTTACAAAAGTTGTTCCACCCAAGTTTCGTTTTTTTTAAACTTAAAACTTATTAAAATTTGGAACTTACCTGAATTAACGACACAAATATACAAATATTATAACTAAACACAACCCAATTAGTACACCACTACATAAAACCAACTATTTCAACACTAATAAACATTAATTTTGTACTAGAAATGATAACCAAATCTCACTATACGTGCGTCAACCACTACATACGCTAGCGAAAAAAAAACTTATTCAATCGTAAATAAAGTACTACACGTACTTTATTTACGATTGATTAAGTTTAAGTGTGAGTGACAAAAAAAGATTTATTTGTAAGAATCTGTACTTATTTTGTATTTTAATTGTATTTCTCAAACCGAACGTAATCCTAAATTTGTAATAAGAAGTCTGTGTTCCCTGTACTTGTTTAATTTCTAGATATCTACAAAGTTGATAATATTGAATTGGAAAACCGAAATAAATTATCTATTAATTTAAAAGATAATTTGCTGAAAATCCTGAAATACATATCTCATTATTTATAACAAGAGTCCTTTTATAGCAATTTTCCGACTTCTAGCATTAAAATTTGCCTACAAACTCTCACGCCAAAGTCTCATACAAACTTTCACCCCCTACTTCAAAGGGGCCACCGCCATTTGTGAATATGGAATATGATCATATAACCCAGTTATTAGAATACTCGGACTTATTCAAGAGAGCGCAGGTTCGAATACTGGGTTCGAATTCATTTACAAATTTTAATTTTTTGATTTCATTTCTAATAATCTTTATTTTTCTTTTTTTATTTTTCTAGATGAATTTTGTAATCCTTTATTATTTATTACAGAGCTCTTGATACTTGAGTATGTATGAACTTCAGTTAGTAGTGAATATATAATATTTTATTTCTTTAATTTCTTGTTTTTTTTTTCAATATTTAACCCTGTTCGTTAGATTTGAAATTGAAAGCGTTCAATTTAAATGCCTAATGCAGTAAGTAAGTAATAGTGATGTTATATGGACATGTGCTCAAATATTGCTAAAACTCGCAGAAAGAGTACTTTATGTCTCAAACTCAACACTTGCATATTTCAATATAAAAGTTAAAATTGTATTATTTCACACTACAAGATATACAAATTATTTTATTTAGTGAGAGGTTAACAGCGAAATTTTTACATTATTTATTAAAAGATCTTGTCCTCTCAAGAAATATTAAATTATTATTATCAATCCATTCATTTCAAGATAGAGAGAGAGAGGGAGGGAGAGTTAGAGAGAGAGGTATCAATGTAATGCTAAAGCATGTTTCTTTTGTTATGGTTCCTGCGACGACTCATGATAATGCTTATCTGAATACTGGACTGGAAATAACAAATATTATACATTTCACATTAACTCGAATACCTATCTTCTAGGCATAGCCCACTTATCAAAATAACCGATCCTCCCGTGACAAAATGGCATAAACAAAATTTTTTATCTTGTGTGCTAACAGTGCCATAAAAAAAATTACCTAAAACAAATACTGTCCCTTACGCTGTCGTCACACAGTGAAGACGCGTCTAACTAATTGACCTAAGGGTTGTAACTTGTGAGCCTAAGACTGTCATGTCTGTGAAATGGTTCAGACGACAAAAGTTGATATTTTTATATACTAACTATAATTATATGATTTCAAAAGCATTTCAGTTCTAAGACTAACAATAAGACAACGGCAGAGACACTAAGAACAACAACAATTATTATTTAATATTATAAATTCTAAATCGCAAAATAACTTTGTGCCAATACTGGCGATATTCATTTAAAATAGAACTAAATAAATTCAATGAATTTAATTAAATAAATAAAATATGAAACACCGTAACAGTTTCCTAAACATCAAAACTTTAGGTTCTGTTTTATTAATAAATTATTAGTAAGTAAATAAAATTAGCGCTAATATATATTTTTTTAGTATTGTAGTTAGCACCCTTACATATTTTTCATATCGTATATGGTTTTTACGATGTTTGTGCGACTCGCTATATATATACTGTCTGTCCGATTGTCTAGTCAGTCAGTCAGTCAGTCAGTCATTGGTTAGCACAATGTTCAAATTACTAGTAGTACTCGTTGCAGCGGTGTGCGTCGCGAACGCAGCGCTTCCTTTATTCCGTCCGGAACCAAAACCTGAAAAATACAGTAAGTTTTTTAAATATTATATTATCATAGCTAGCTGCGTTGAATAAGGTCATTTAGTAAGTTATATTAGTGAAGAAGAAGATGGAAGTAACTAGTTGCAATAAAGTTAACAAATTTTAAAGTAATTCTAATTAATTTTTTTAATCGTAAATAAATAAACGGAAATAATAAAAAAAATTTTTTGGAGAACAGTTTGAAGTTTCTAATTCAGACGGAGAGCACAGAGGTTGGTGTCTTGACACTTGGTTATCTTCGTCTATGCTATGCGGATAGAGTGTGGAGTTAAAAGAACAATGTCGAACTTCTTTTTCAAGGATATTTTTTATATAACAAGGAGAATTGTATGCCAATATGTGATTTCTGACCAAAATAAATTATTTACTGTATAAATGCTTGTGAATATATAAGACAAGCGCTTCGGTAATATTTTAATATTTACCTACTTATTTCATATTCAAGAACATGTCACAGATTAATGAAGTAACAGACAGCATGTACGTGATACATCTATATAACGATGTGATTATTTAATTTTATCTCTTTTATATCCGATCTCTTGAGGACGTCACGATGCAGCGGTACAGTGCTGACTATGAACGTGACGGCTTTAGGTTCGATTTCCACTATTGGAAAATATTATCTTCACTCTGGGAACAAGACAAGGTGCGGCGTTGAGTCCCGTTACGTGACACACAATGTTTCGAAAGTTAGACGGAAATTGAGGAACTGAGTGTCTTACACTAGGTTACTCTGTGTCGTGTCTACCCTGCTGCAAGCTGGATACAGCGTGAAGTTATACATATATACATAGATACATATATACATAGATACATACATAAATGTATCCGCTCTCTATATATGTTAAATACACACTACATATATATCTACTATAATGGTACCAATATAGGTAGGCGTAGTGTTGATGACGACGACGCCGTCACGGCTCGGTGAACGGCTTTCATGTACGAATAATTTTAATATAAAATATACGAATATAACTTCTATCTCGGAATATTTACGTCGTTCAAAATAATAATTTTAATAATTATGCACTTTTCAGACGACCAAGAGGGCTGTTATATTGGAGAACTGGACCAAGTGATACCGTTTGGCGGTCAAGCTTCCTCCAAATCCTCCTGCTCGGAATATTTTTGTTATAAGAAGTTAATTAAATACCAAAGGTAATTTTCTTTATCCTTACATAAATTTGTACAATTTCATGTAAAATGTAAAGGCCAACTTATTAAAAAATATTTACAATTATTAATAGTTGAGGACATCTAACCTAACCTAAGCCATATTGATTTATTATAGTCTAATACCATCTAAGCGTATTATTTATATTTAATACGTCATGTCATTTCCAAAGTGCGGCATATAATATTTAATATGATCTATCTTTTCAGTTGTGAAGGGCCGGTACCGGAGGGCTGTAAGCTAGTCTACGACAATGGCAAGTCGGCTCCTTACCCCGATTGTTGTCCAACATTTGAATGCTCAGCATCATTGTCGTAGCGAGATTATAGTTAATTTAAGGACTTTTTATTTATAAAAAAACTATTCTATTATTTAAAAATATAATACACAAGAAAAATATATATTTTTTATTTTATATCAAATTGCTCACCTTAAGACAAAATTAAGAAAATATATTAACATATGTTACTTCACACTTTTATTATGTAACCAAAATTTATTGGTTTTCAAATCTCTCCACACCTCACTCATAGCTCATACTCTTTCAAGTTTGTCAGATGTTTTAATAGCTTAACGAAAGAAAGCGTCTCTACATGGGAAGCCAAAATATCTTTGAAATAGCTTAAGTATGTACTAGTACGTAGTAACTTTCTATATCTCCACCAATTTGAAACAAATACAAATTTAAATGGACTTAACGTTCTACATAAATAAGAGCCTACTCTACAATTTAAAAAATGATGTGTACTATATATAAGAAGCGGTTCAGATTTTCCGGATATTACACCGGACGAATGGAAAATAGACAGACAAAATTTCAAAATATTTGTGTATGTTTAAGTTATGTTGTTGACTAATCTAAGATACCGAATCCCAGTGTAAAACCCGAGAGACGAATAGAAGAAACTTACGTCACGGTCGCGTCACGATTATAAAACATTGCTTAAATACAGACTTTACTTACAAAATGTCGAGACTTGGCCACAATTACATTTAAATACACTAACTAATCTTTCACGGCCGACACAATAAGTCAAACGAGCTTCTTCAGTTCATAGACTTCAGAGGTCGTCGTACGATTTGCTCACAGCTTCCCTTCCCAGCTTGCTTTCCACATTCTATGTGTATAATGACAGTGTAATTATAGTCCTTGCAATTAGTGAAGGATTTTGCTTAAAATTAAAATGTCGGAAATGTAACATGTGACATTTCTTACTAAAAAAATTATTGTAATATATATTTATTACATACATATTACTACTTGATTCAAGCTTTACCTCGCTTAGCGTAAAGCAGGAGATCTAACCCGATATAAAGATATTCCGGTCTCCGGTTTCCTCCCGAATTCACGAGACATTGTGAAGACGTAGACACGCTGAGTTTTGTGTAACAAGAATCTGATTTATATATATTTTCTATTAATATTTGTCTATCGTTACTGTGGAATAACACTTTAATACTGTTAATAATGGTACTGCATGTTAATATATACTTTGTTATTTACAAGTGGAATTAACAATATCATGTGAAGAAGGGGTGCTGTGGTGCTTGGACAATTTGGTAATAATTTTATATAAAATTAAAAATAATGAGACAATATTTAAAAAAGGTATTTTTAATATTCGAAAGTTAACTAACTTTTATGATTATAATTATACTCTATTAGCTTTTGTGTCAGAACTTGTCATTGTAGTGAAAACGTTCTATATAATATCATATTAATAATCTGTTGACGACATCTTTTTTTAATTTGATCCAGATTGAATAGCATGAAGCCTAAACAATAAATACTTTTTAATAATTCAATATATATAATAACAATCTATTCCCATATATTTATATGGGTTACATACACATCGCTACGTACATTTATATGGGTTACATACACATCGCTATGTACACATATATACATATGTATACATAACGTGTTTCAATTTATATTTGTTTTGTAAGACTCGAAGTAAAAGACATTTGATATTAAGTTATGCATATCACGATAGTGGTGTAAGATGGAGGAGTTATTGTACGTATTTGTTAATTATAACGATCGCAGAACAACTGTAATATGACTGAAAATTATTATTTCTTTATAAACCAGAAAGAGGCCGTCACAGCGTCTGTCTGTAAGCACGATAGGTGTGGGTTCGATTCCCATGAGGGGATAATGAATTATTTCATTTCCTCGCTCTAATAAGAACGCTAAACGCGGCGTGAGTTCCACCACTCAACACGCAATGTCTCGAAAATTGGGGGTGCGTGGGCAAAGGAGGGTCTAAACACTAGGTTCCCTCTCTCTAAACAAGCTCTTTGCGGGAGCTCTTTTATGAGGCTCTTTATACATATACTATGACGCGTTATGATGTAATTGCAAATTAAAAACTCCATTTTTTTTCTCATAGTATAAAAGATTTTTTTCAGATATGATGCGTGATGCAGCGGGATTGTCTTAGTACTATTAATATTATAAATAATACTCTACAAAGTATGTATTAAATTTATTTGTGATAAACGCAATGGTTGTAGTGGGAACCTCACTCGGGGGAATGAACCGTTTTTATTTGAACGCTCTGGTAATAAAACGCGCGGCGTTGAGTTCCGCCACTCGATACCAACCTCCCCCGCCCTCACCCTCACTTGGGCTTGTTTTTCATTGAATTAATTTTTACTAGAGAATATAAGACATCTGTCATTAAAAAAAAAATAACTACATAATTCTTTTGAATACATTCGTAATAGCCTTAGTATTATTTTTACACATCGATTAATATCAATGGAGATACAATGCCGAAGATACAATACGGCGTTGAGTTCCGCCACTGTATCTAATAATAATAAAATTTGTGAATATGAAATATGATCATATGAACCAGTTATTAGAAAATTCGGACTTATTCAAGATAACGCAGGTTCAAGTACTGGGTTCCAAATTTTGTACAAATTTTAATTTTTATATAAATTTCCTTTTTTCTTTTTTTTCTTTAGTTTTATAACTTTAGTTTTATGACTTGCATTTATTTTAGTTAAGACATCTTATATACATGTATATTTTTAGTATTATGTCTCGAATATAGATGCTTTGTTTGGGTTTGTTCGTGACTCGAGGTTTTCTTAACTGAATTATGTATGTAAGTAAAATTTCAGTTGAAAGTGAATATATAATTTTGATTTTTTTAATTTGTTGTTTTTTTTATATTTGTCCTTGTTAGATATGAAATTGAAAGCGTTCAATTTATATGCCTAATGCAGTAAGTAAGTAATAGTGATGTTATATGGACATGTGCTCAAATATTGCTAAAACTCGCAGAGGACGTACTTTTCGTCTCAAACTCTACACTTGCATATTTCAATACAAAAGTTCAATTAGTATTATTTTACACTAACACAACGCTAACTACGCACACCTACAAATGATTTTATTTCCACACATTTATATATTATATCCTTAAATATTCTTACATGTCAGTCGATGTACTGTAAGTAATATTATGTGATATTATGTAAAGGATATTTTTTGTATCAATACCTACTTGTTTTATTCTCGACGTGTCTTAATAGTTTACTAACACGTTAATAGCTATAAGAATATCTTACCTTTTCTTACGATTTGTATTTGCTTTGAAACTGTTCTTCCTGAGACGACTCAAAGATAAGGCTTATCTGAATACTGACTTCTGGAAATTACAAAGAATAAACATTTCACATGAACTCGAGTACCTATCTGCTGGACTTACCAACGATTACGTATATTGCAGTTCAAATTGCAATACATCGATAACTGAGCTTATAAGGTTACGGGCATAGCCCACCTATTAAAATAATCAAGCCGCCCGTGACAAAGTGGCCTAGCCAAAATTATATATCTTTTTAACAATGCCATAACAAAAATTACCTAAATCAAACACTGTCCCTTAAGCTGTCGTCACACAATGAAGATGCGTCTAACTAATTGACCTAATGGTTGTAACTTGTGAGCCTAAGACTGTCACGTCTGTGAAATGTTTCAGACGACAAGAGTTGATATTTTTAATATACAAACTATAATTATATGATTTCAAAAGTATTTCAGTTCTAAGACTAACAATAAGACAAAGGCAGAGACACTAAGAACAACAACAATTATTATTTAATATTATAAATTCTAAATCGCAAAATAACTGTGTGCCAATACTGGCGATATTCATTTAAAATAGAACTAAATAAATTAAATGAATTTAATTAAATAAATAAAATATGAAACACCGTAACACTTTTCTAAATATCAAAACTTTAAGTTCTGTTTTATTAATAAATTATTAGTAAATAAATAAAATTAGCGCTAATATTTTTTTTTAATATTGTAGTTAGCACCCTTAGAGTTCATATCCACATAGAGTTCATATCGTATATGGTTTTTACGATGTTTGTGCGACTCGCTATATATACTGTCTGTCCGATTGTCTAGTCAGCCAGTCAGTCAGTCAGTCATTAGTTAGCACAATGTTCAAATTACTAGTAGTACTCGTTGCAGCGGTGTGCGTCGCTAACGCAACAGTTACATTTTTGCATCCGGATCCAAAACCCGAAAAATTCAGTAAGTTTTTCTTTTATAAAAAATAAACCAGAAACATAATATTTTTTTTTTATAAATTTTATATTTTTCAGAAGACCAAGAGGGTTGTTATATTGCAGAACTGGACCAAGTGATACCGATTGGCGGCAACGCTTCCTCCAAGTCCTCGTGCTCGGGATACGTTTGCTACAAGGAGTTAATTCAATATGAACGGTATTTTTTTATCTGTACATAATATGTACAATGTGATATAAAGCTTGAGATATTGTGGATTTGAACTCTTTTATAATAAAGAATTGGAACACAAAAAGAAAGAAATGCCCCACTAATTAACTCTTATAGCTTCGTCATGTCTGTCTGTCTGTCTGTCTGCCCGTCCGTATGTGCAACCACTTTTTATGTACAAATATACTGTTGAAACTTGATAAGTATTCTGTGATGACACCAAACATGAAAACAAATAACAAATTTTGGGGCTTCCCCATAATAATTTTTCATTAAACCCATATGTATCTAGTGTCTATGGATAGGTCTTCAAAAATGCTATTGAGGTTTCTAATATATTTTTTTTCTAAACTAAATTGTTTGCGAGAGAGAGAGAGAGAGAGAGAGAGAGAATAATACTATATATAATATGATTTACTTTTCAGCTGCGAAGGACCAGTACCTGAGGGCTGTCAGCTAGTTTACACTAATGGCACATCGGTCCCTTACCCGAGTTGTTGTCCAGCAGTTCAATGCCCAGGAATATGGTCGTGGCAAAGTTATTATGCATTTGAGCAACACTACTTTAATAACAAAAATAATATAACGGCATAATAATAAAAAAGTTATTGTTTTCTAATTTATATCATATGTTGTGCAAACTTTTTAAATGGCTAAAGTATGTCATTGCTACTTTCCATATCTCCGCCAATTTGAAGAAAATTAAAATAATAATAATAGTAAATCAAAATATATATATATATATATATATATATATATATATATATATATAAATATATATATATATATATATATACATATATATCTTATAATTTATATTTTATATCTTAAGTATTTTTTATTACACGTCAAGTCAGAGTATGATTAATATTCCCATGACGCCGTCGTGGGCCCAGTGGGTCTGGTTTGTTAAGATACAATACGGCGTTGAGTTCCGCCACCGCCATTTGTGAATATGAAATATGATCATATAACCCAGTTATTAGAATACTTGGACTTATTCAAAAGAGCGCAGGTTCGAGTACTGGATTCAAATTTTTTCACAAAATTCAATTTCTTTATTTCATTTTTAATATTCTTTCATTTTCTATTTTTGTGGATAAATTTTATAATTCTTTATTATTTATAACAGAGCTCTTGTACTATGATATTTTAGTATGTAAGAATTTCAGTTGAAAGTGAATATATAATTTTGATTTTTTTAATTTGTTCTTTTTTTTTATATTTGTCCTTGTTAGATTTGAAATTGAAAGCGTTCAATTTAAATGCCTAATGCAGTAAGAATGTGGTGATATTATTGGACATGTGCTCAAATATTGCTAAAACTAGCAGAAGGAGTACTTTATAGTTATACTTGATAGTTACTGTAAATTTTAGAAGTGAGTTACTTAAAATACACTGCACAATTATATTATAGACACCTATAAATAATTTATTATTATTTTTTTATTTCCTATGCCTTGCAACTGACAAGCTTATTTATATTTCTCATGCCTATCGCTGTCACTGCTTTTAGAACAACACTGGATATATTGTAGGACAAAATGTAAGAAGAATCTTGGTCTAAAAACGTCTCGCAAACAATATATAGCTTTAAAATTATTAATTACACGGCTCTTTTTGGAGAACTAGAAGTTTTCTCAATTATTTTAGCATTAAGATGATTTTGCTTTTAGAAAGCGTACATAAAGACAGACGTATATAAATGCTTAACGAAATATGAATGTAAGGAAATTTAGAACTACTTACGTCATTGATATTAACATCAAATTGGTCAATAATTAAAGATTGAATCGACTACACTTTAAATAATATAAGATGCGAGTCGATGTACTGTAAGTAAAAGGATATTATGTAAAGGATATTTTTTTGTATCAATACCTACTTGTTTTATTTTCGACGTGTTTTAATAGTTTACTAACACGTTAATAGCTATAAGAATATCTTACCTTTTCTTACGTTTTGTATTTGCTCTGAAACTGTTCTTCCTGAGACGACTCAAAGATAAGGCTTATCTGAATACTGACTTCTGGAAATTACAAATAATAAACATTTCACATGAACTCGAGTACCTATCTGCTGGACTTACCAACAATTACGTATATTGTAGTTCAAATTGCAATACATCGATAACTGAGCTTATAAGGTTACGGGCATAGCCCACCTATTAAAATAATCAAGCCGCCCGTGACAAAGTGGCCTAGCCAAAAATTATATATCTTTTTAACAATGCCATAACAAAAATTACTTAAATCAAACACTGTCCCTTAAGCTGTCGTCACACAATGAAGACGCGTCTAACTAATTGACCTAATGGTTGTAACTTGTGAGCCTAAGACTGTCATGTCTGTGAAATGGTTCAGACGACAAGAGTTGATATTTTTAATATACTAACTATAATTATGATTTCAAAAGCATTTCAGTTCTAAGACTAACAATAAGACAAAGGCAGAGACACTAAGAACAACAACAATTATTATTTAATATTATAAATTCTAAATGGCAAAATAACTGTGTGCCAATACTGGCGATATTCATTTAAAATAGAACTAAATAAATTCAATGAATTTAATTAAATAAATAAAATATGAAACACCGTAACAGTTTCCTAAACATCAAAACTTTAGGTTCTGTTTTATTAATAAATTATTAGTAAATAAATAAAATTAGCGCTAATATTTTTTTTAATATTGTAGTTAGCACCCTTACATAGAGTTCATATCGTATATGGTTTTTACGATGTTTGTGCGACTCGCTATATATACTGTCTGTCCGATTGTCTAGTCAGTCAGTCAGTCAGTCAGTCATTAGTTAGCACAATGTTCAAATTACTAGTAGTACTGGTTGCAGCGGTGTGCGTCGCGAACGCAGCGCTTCCTTTATTCCGTCCGGAACCAAAACCCGAAAAATACAGTAAGTTTTTTTAAATATTATAATATGATAGCTAGCTGCGTTGAATAAGGTCATTTAGTAAGTTATATTAGTGAAGAAGAAGATGGAAGTAACTAGTTGCAATAAAGTTAACAAATTTTAAAGTTATTCTAATTAATTGTTTTAATCGTAAATAAATAAACGGAAATAATTAAAAAAGATTTTTGGAGAAAAGGATGGAGTAAAGAACATTTTGAAGTTTTTAAATCAGATGGAGAGCAAAGAGGTTAGTGTTTTGAGCGTGAAGTTAAAAGAACAATATGGGATTTATTTATTGAAGGATATTTTTTATATAACAAGCAGAATTGTATGACAATATGTGATTTATGTGATTGCTTATGAATATATAAGACAAGCGCTTCCGTATTAGTTTTATATTTACCTACTTATTTTATATTCAAGAACATGTTGCAAATTAATGAAGTAACAGACAGCATCTACGCGATGCGTCTCTGTAGCGATGTGATTTTTTGATTTTTTCTTTTTATGTGCCGTCATGGTGCAGAGGCACAGCGCTGACTGTGAACGTGACTGGTTTTAGGTTCGATTTCCACTAGTGGAAAGTACATATTTTCATTTCTTCACTCTAAAAACAAGATATGGTGCGGCGTTGAGTTCCGCCACGCGACGCACAATGTTTTGAAAGTTGGGCGGAAAGTGGGGAACTATAGGCGGGATATAGTGTGAATTTATACATATATACATACAAACACACATACATACAAACATACATACATACATACATATACATACATACATACATATATACATACATACATACATACATACATACATACATACATACAAACATACTTTCGTGTACGAATAGACTACATACGAATACTTTTAATATAAAATATACTAGTATAACTTGTATTTAGCAATATTATGTACGTATCTATATATGTGCTGTTTGATATTAATAATAGATATATAAATACAATATTATAATTAAATTAATAAAAAAATGTAAAAATAAGTTATTTTTAACAAAAAGCTAAACATAATTAAAAAAAAATACTTATATATTTTCCAGAAGACCAAGTGGGCTGTTACGTCGCTGAACTGGACCAAGTGATACCGATTGGCGGCAACGCTTCCTCCAAGTCCTCCTGCTCGGGATACTTTTGTTATAAGGAGTTAATTCAATATGAAACGTAAGTTTATTATCCGTACATAAATTATGTACAATGTGATGTAAAATGTAAAGCTGAACTTTCTTTAATTATTAATAAGAGGGTATCGTGGCGCAGTGGTCGCGGTGGTCTCCACTACTCGACGGTATTAATTATATAGGTCCCCCGCACTATCGTATCCTGGCTATCCTGCTATAGGAGATGCAGCGTGAAGCTAAAATAATAACCGAATTGAGTATTCAGTGCATATTACATTAGTAAAGACAATAATCATATATTTTGAATAAAAGAGAGAAGAGATATCTGACTGTTAACGAGATGAGTGTGGGTTTGATGCCCGTTCGAGGATTTGAAATATTTTATTTCCTCGCTTTAAAACGCGGCATTGAGTTCTGATACTCAAACGCATTGTCTAGAAAATTGGGCGGAAAATGGGGAACGGACTGTCTTTGTATTAGTTTGCTTCTGTTTGTTTTTTATTATAAAGCAGTCTAGGAATCTCCCTCGAACAGCCACAAGCCACCTGGCCAGTGTCATACTGAACCTAAGCCACATTAACTTAATTAGTCTAATACCATCTAAGCGGAATATTTATATTTAATACGTCATGTCATTTCCAAAGTGCGGCATATAATATTTAATATGATCTATCTTTTCAGTTGTGAAGGGCCGGTACCGGAGGGCTGTAAGCTAGTCTACGACAATGGCAAGTCGGCTCCTTACCCCGATTGTTGTCCAACAGTTGAATGCTCAGCATCATAGTTGTAGCGAAATTATAGTTAATTTAAGGAATTTTTATTTAATCAAAACTATTCTATTATTTAAAAATATAATATATTTTCAAGAAAAATATATATATTTTTTATTTTATATCAAATTGCTCACCTTAAGACAAAATTAAGAAAATATATTTACATATGTTACTTCACACTGTTATTATGTAACCAAAATTTATTGGTTTTCAAATCTCTCCACACCTCACTCATAGCTCATACTCTTTCAAGTTTGTCAGATGTTTTAATAGCTTAACGAATGAAAGCGTCTCTACAAGGGAAGCCAAAATATCTTTGAAATAGCTTAAGTATGTACTAGTACGTAGTAACTCTCTATATCACCACCAATTTAAAGCGAATACAAATTTAAATGGACTTAACGTTCTACATAAATAAGAGCCTACTCTACAATTTAAAAAATGAAGTGTACTACATATAAGAAGCGGTTCAGATTTTCCGGATATTACACCGGACGAAAGGAAAACAATCTAATCTAATCTATATATATATATATATATATATATATATATATATATATATATATATATATATATATATATATATATATATATATATATATATATATATATATATATATATATATATATATATATATATATATATATATATTCATATCTTAAGTATTTATCTATATTTATATCTTAAGTATTTTTTATTACACGACAAGTCAGAGTATGATTAATATTCATACTCATCGTACTCGTGGCTCCAGTGGGTCTGGTTTGTTCCCGTTTTGTTAAGATACAATACGGCGTTGAGTTCCGCCACCGCCATTTGTGAATATGAAATATGATCATATAACCCAGTTATTAGAATACTCGGACTTATTCAAGAGAGCGCAGGTTCGAGCACTCGATTCAAATTTTTTCACAAAATTCAATTTCTTTATTTCATTTTTAATATTCTTTCAATTTTCTATTTTTCTGGATAAATTATATAATTCTTTATTATTTATAACAGAGCTCTTGTACTATGATATTTTAGTATGGAAGAATTTCAGTTGAAAGTGAATATATATTTTTGATTTTTTTAATTTGTTCTTTTTTTTTGAATATTTAACCCTGTTCGTTAGATTTGGAATTGAAAGCGTTAATTCAATTTAAGTGTCTAATGCAGTAAGAATGTGGTGATGTTATACAGACATGTGCTCAAATATTGCTAAAACTAGCAGAAAGAGTACTTTTTATCTCAAACTCAACACTTGCATCTCTACATTGTTTATTAAAAGATCTCGTCCTGTCTAGAACTATCATCATTAGTTAGGAAGAGAGAGAGAGAGAGAGAGAGAGAGGTATCAATGGAATGCTAAGGATCGATAGTTCACTTCACAATTATATTATAGAGACATATATTCAGACCTATTAATAATTTATTTACTGTTTTATTTATTTATTTTGCGCTATAAATCGGTCCCTTTTTTGGTAGAATTTTAAATTTTACACTTTTAACTTACACTTGCTTAGAACAATTCTAACTAATCACTCACACAATTAATGGAACCCACGACCGTCGCGGTCACAGTCAGGTGCCCCACGCTGCGCCACTGCGCTAAGATATATGTACGTTTTAGTACTACGTTGGATGTTACCGTCCATTAAAAACTAAAGTAAATAATAAAGGATGAATCGACTACACGTTAAAACAAATGAAAATTATGTAAAAGGACATTAAGTAAGGAAAGTAAGTAAGTAAGTACTGCAAGTGATCTATTAAATGTTTGTATCAAAACTTATATCCTTTTTTGAGCAGTTATTCATAATTTCGTTTTATTTTTACGTGTTTCAAGTTCACTGATACGGTAATATGTACAAGAATGATCAGCTCTCAAACTGTTCTTCCTGAGGCGACTCATGATAATGCTTATCGGGATTCTGGATGCTGTAAACTACATATGTATATAAATTGGACATTATCTCGTGTACCATTATCTACTGGATTTACCAACACTTACGCTTCTTGCAGGTTACGGGTATAGCCCACTTATAAAAATAACTAAGCCGCCCATGACAAAGTGGCCTAGCCAAAAATTATATATTTTTTCTTTTTTTAACAATGCCATTCAAAGAAATATTTAAACTAAAACAAAACACTGTCGACACTTCCTAACCTGAGCACTTCCTGTCCTGAGCCTAAGCATGTCTGTGAAATGTTCAAACAACAAACATTTTCTACCAAAAGTGGATATTTTATAATATATAAACTAATATACAATTTAGGACTAACTAACTAAATAAGACAAATGTAGATATCTAGATTTTTTTTAAAAATATTATTAATTCTATTCTCACTATAAATTCAATGAATTTAAAAAGATAAATAAAATATCAAACAATAAAAGAACTAAAAGAATAATGATTAAAATTACTGCCTATAGTAATTTTAATATTGTAGTTGGCACCCTTACATAGAGTTCCTATCGTATATGGTTTTTACGATGTTTGTGCGACTCGCTATATATACTGTCTGTCCGATTGTCTAGTCAGTCAGTCAGTCAGTCAGTCATTAGTTAGCACAATGTTCAAATTACTAGTAGTACTCGTTGCAGCGGTGTGCGTCGCTAACGCTGCACTTACATTTTTGCGTCCGGATCCAAAACCCGAAAAATACAGTAAGTTTTTCTTTCTTAAAAAATAAACCAGAAACATATAATATGTAATTTTATATAATATATAAACATGTAATTTTTTTATTTTTTTTTTTTAGAAAACCAAGAGGGCTGTTACGTCGCTGAACTGGACCAAGTGATACCGAATGGCGGTAACGCTTCCTCCACATCCTCCTGCTCGGGATACTTTTGCTACAAGGGGTTGATTCAATATGAACGGTGATTTTTTTTAATATTTACATAATATATACAATTTGATATAAATCTTAAAATATTGTGAATTTTACCTCTTTCTAATGATGAATTGGAAAAAAAAAGAAGAATGAAATACCCAGTTAAGTTAAGAATTTTGCCAGGTTTTGGCAGGTTAATTAATTATTTGCAACTAGCCAGGGCCATATTTAATATATGAGTTCACCACATCAAGTGATCAATCACAATCGCTTTTATAATTATTGTGGATATTACTTGTATACCATTCCAGTGACATTATTAAATATACATACATATAAATAAAATCTGTTTGTGATTTCAAAATAAGTGGAATTTTTAAATAAACACACGCTACTAAAATACAAACTAACACTTTAAAGGTGCCTGTCTGTCTGTCTGTGTGACAATACATGCATACTGTATTAGAGTAAATCTGAGATTTAATAATATTGTCATTTCCAAACACGTAGCGCTTGTTACGGACAAAGTGTGCTCACATATATTTGTAATTGCTATATATAATATGATTTACTTTTCAGCTGTGAAGGACCAGTACCTGAGGGCTGTCAGCTAGTTTACAACAATGGCACATCGGTCCCTTACCCGACTTGTTGTCCATCAGTTCAATGCCCAGAAATATTGGTGTGGCAAAATTATTATGCATTTGAGCAGTACTACATTTACAAAAAAAATAAAATAATACCGTAATTATAAAAAATATCAAATTTTTATCATATTTATTCCCACCACTGTATAAGATATGAGAGATGCGTTAATATCTATTAAAAACCGCAAAAAATCATTTAAAAGCATTTTTATTTATAAAGTACACTTACACAGGGAAGCCCTCTGCACAGGACCCTGTGTGGTCCGCCATGATGATGCGTCCATATACATGGGTGGAGGAAGCACCTCACTCGTGGGTCGGATAGTTCATCCCTGGTATCATCTCCCTTTCCTTCCCTAGAAGGTGAGAGAACAAAAATCGTGATTCAGTTCATAGGCTCCAGAGGTCGTCGTACGATTTGCTCACAGCTTCCCTTCCCAGCTTGCTGTCCACGTTCTATGTATAAATTAATAATATATACTTTGTGAGTGGTTATCTATGTAAAAGAAACTTTGAAAGCTAATTTTAAGGAAATAATACTAGAACATGCCACTTGCTTGCAATTAAACATAGATGACATTGTTTTAGCAATCTACCGTTCCCCATCAAACCTAAACGCGACTATCTATAATAATACCTTAATAAATGACAACCTTGAAACTATTAAATCACACAAAAATATTGTAATAACGGGAGATCTAAATATAAATATTATCAGTAATGAGAGCTCGTACGAGTACAATAATAGATATAAATATCTCTTAATGTTATTCACTCATGGTCTCCTTCCAGGACATTGCCGAGGTAATATTTTTTTGAATTCTTCGTACATAGAAATTATATACAGCTCTATAACCGATATTGCTACAATCTTCTTAAAACTTTCTTTATTGAGTAACGTAAATCAATGTTGCAAAACAAAAAAGTATACAGATTTTAACAAGGTTCTTACGGTATTAGTTGAAAAAAGGTACCATCTCTTATATATTACTTAAAAAAAGATCTTTAGTTATTGAACTTTTGATCAGGTAAGTCACCGACTCATTACAAGACAGATCATATGTTAAGTATATTCCGAACAAAACACGTATCATAAAACGTATCGTACACGTATCATACACGTATCATCACCAGGTCTTCTGCAATGTATTAGAAATGGTAATATATATATATAGTATATATATATATATATATTATATATATTATATATATATATATATATATATATATATATATATATATATATTATACTATATATATATATATAATATATATATATATATATATATATATATATATATATATATATATATATATATATATATATATATATATATATCTATATATAGATATATATATATATATATATATATATATATATCAAGTTTTACCTCACTTAACGCAAGGCAGAAAACCTAACCTGATATAAGATGTACCGTTCTCCGCTTCCCTCCCGAATTCACGAGACGTAGACTAAGAACAACTATCACTTGTACCGCCCCCATGCTGTACTAATACAGTGAATTTTAATTTCAAATAGTGAATAAATAGTTTCAATAGGCAAGAGGGAATTCTATTTTATTTATTATTTTAATCGTTTTTAAAGTGCTAATCCACACTAAAGATATAAAAAATTCGTGGAAATCGTTGGGTTCTCGTGGTGTGCATGCTTACTAAATTTTTACCGTAGATTGAACACTGGGACGATGCCACGTCAGTGGCGGCACAGTTTTATTACCCCTGTTTACAAAGGAAGGGACAGTGTCCCAGATTGTGGTAGTAATAGGACTCTTAAGATTATGAGTCACACCATGAAGATCATCGAGCGCGTGAACACCTTCAGGCTCCACCGAGAGTCTACTATCTCTGAGTGTCAATATGAATTTCAGCCAGGATCAGGCACTATGGACGCCATTTTTGCCCTCAAAATTTTGATAGGGGCATACAGGGAAAAGAGAGCTCTGCATGTGGCATTCTTAGACCTGCAGAAGGCCTTTGACTGTGTGCTACGTCATACTTTTATATATACTTATTTATATATAGTTTAAAAATAATTTAAGTATACCTTACTAATGCTTGTTTACGTATAGCATTAGCGAACACACACATTTAGATAGTTATGTTGAATATTTGTTGATGTTTACCTCATACTCCAACTCATACTATATCACAAGATAAAAAATACCTAATTTAAAATAAAACACACGAAAACTCACAACAAACAAAACGTATTGCGAACACAAACAAGTCACGACATCATTAGGAATTAACTCACGAATGCAGTTTCGGTTTCGGTCGTAGCTTCGGCAGGTTTTCCACCGAAACCGAAACCGGACTTTCGGTCGGACACTACTTTACAATTTACAATTTTAATAATATTATGTATGTTAGGTTATGTTGAATTAAGAAAATCATGTTTTAAGAATGTGTGGACATTTTAGTAATAATTTTATATAAAAAACACGGCAAAATTTAAAAAAGGTATTTTATAAGTTTCGCCGATTGGAACAATATTGACAATCTCGTTTCATCTCTAAATACGTTCGTCAAATAAATTACGTTTATCAATTAAGTTAAATCTCTTAAGATTTTTGAATGATTCTGTACCAAAGACTAAAAATTGCATAAAGCATTAAATGAATTTATTTATACAAATCCTGAATCCAAACCGTATATACGGAAACAAATGACAACATGTAAATTTTCCAAAATAGTATGTTATTTAAAGGTACAGGTAGTAGGTATAAGGTACTTCCAAAACATTTCAATACCAAAATTAGATTTTAACGCTCTTCATTACATCATATATACAGCTGTCTACACTGCTGCTGTCTGTAATGGAACTTACTAATAATTATCAAGCTCGTAAAACAAACCATCATGACGAATTCAGAGCAGAACTGACAAATATACCTCTTCATAGCACATCCTTCCTCTTCAGCCTTTTCGCTGTAAGAGAGGGTTTCAATAGGTCATTGGCTAGTGTATTTACAGGAGTTGAGAGTCTAATACAATATTTCTCCTTATGTAAATTTATTTCTGTTTGCACAGTTTGCACAGTTGGCTGGCGGAGCCCCAGAGGGGTATTCCATATGTCCAGATAGGTTTTAACACGGCGTTGTAGATCAACAGTTTATTGTCCACTGATAGGATTGAGTTCTTCTCAATGAGCCAGTATAACTTTCGAATTTAAGGTTGATTTCATCTCGTTTCTTCTTGATGTGACAGGCCCAGGTCAGCCTCTTATCTAAATGAAAGCCCAGGTATTTTACAAGTTCCGTTTCCGGTAGTAGGTCGCTTCCAAGTGTGACAGGTGGGCAGTTTCCCTTTCTTAGTGTAAATGTTATGTGACTCGACTTCTGTGCACTCACCTGGATGCGCCACTTGTTCATCCATGTGTGGGTCTCGTCTAGTAGAAGCTGGAGCTTGTTGCTAGCCACTATTGAAAGATTATCGTTAGCGAGATAAGCTACATCGTCAGCGTATATTGCAACGGTTACATCTCCAGATACTGGTAAATCTGAATTAAATAATTTGTATAGTACTGGACTGAGTACAGAGCCCTGTGGAACTCCGGCTTTTATTTCTCGTAGCGTAGATTTGGCATCACTCTGTTTCACTTGAAAGAGTCTATCTTCGAGGTAAGACTTTATAACAGGATAAAGAGAGTGTGGAAGTTTACTTTCCGCTGCTGCGCGTATTCCCAGCAATCATAACTGTAGAAGAAATAAAAATACAATATAAAACTCATTCACATCGTGTAGAACCTAATACAGAACTACAGCATTGCTTAGACACTCTAAAACCAAAATTAAACTTCCAACAGACTTAGGAGATATTTAACATGTACAAAACGAAAGTGATTTATTTTCATTTCCACGCGTTGTTAAAAAAGACAAAGAGCGAAATTGAGTTCCGCCGCGACGCACAGTGTGTCAGAGTGTCTTAACATAAGGAGATTCCCCCTGCTAAATGCGGGATATAGTGTGAAGCTATACTTACGTATTAGTCTTCTATAATATAGTAATGAAAACCCATAACTATCGTGTTGATATATATTGTATGTGCATTTATCTCGATTGCTCCATAATCATTATTAGTTATAAGATAAATATATATTTAATAATAAAATAAAATGACAATAAACATAAATTATATTTAATTTTAATATTTTACAGAAAACCTAGAGGGTTGGTACATTAGAGAACTGGACCAAGTGATACCGATTGGCGGAGAAGTGCTCCAAGTCCTCGTGTTCGAAATATATTTGCTTTCGGGGGTTCATTAAAAACGAAAGGTAATTTTTGCACCTACATATTATGGACCAGGATGTACATTATTATAGAATGTTTATATCATATATATTTAAATGTTTTGGTTAATATTTATTCAATTCAATTGTGGCCGTCGAGGTGAAAGAGAGAATTGAGACGGTCGTGGGTTCGAGTACCGACTCGATATAATTCATTATTTATTTCTGTTTTATATTCTCTCTGCTATTTATTGGAAACAATTATCATATATTTTGAATTATATAGCATTAACTTTAGTGAACCGGTCGTAAAGATTTTGATGTTCAAAAAATTTATAATGTATTTTGAATAAGATTATTTCAATTGTATTGTATATTGTATAAAATTATAATGACAATGTAACCATAGTATTTGCGATTAGTGAAGGGTTTTGCTTAAAATTCAAATGTCGGAAATGTAACATCTGCAATATCCTACTGAAAATTAAAATCGTAATATATATTTATTGCATACATAATTACTACTTGATTCAAGCTTTACCTCGGAGATCTAACCCGATATAAAGATATTCCGTTCTTCGCTTTCCTCCCGAATTCACGAGACCTTGCGAATACGTAGACTAAGAGCAGCGCCGAATTTTGGAGAAAAAATAATCTGATTTATATCGATTTTCTTTTAATATTTTTCTATCGTTAGTGTGGAATAACACTTCAAAGGTGTTAATAATATTACTCTATGTTAATATATACTTTGTTATTTACAAGTTGAATTAGTAAAGTCATGTTAAGAAGGTGTGGACATTTTAGTAATCATTTTATATAAAAATAACATGATGAAAATATAAAAAAAGGTATTCTTAAATGTTCCAGTGACTGGAACAACATTGGCAATCTTGTTTAAGCTCTAAATATGGGTGACAAATGTGTTGTGTAGATTCTAACAAAATTCAACATTCATATGTTGGATTCTGTTAGAATTTAGATAAGCCGTAATTTATATAATGTAATTTAGGTTGGTTGGTTTATTTTTTTTTTTTTTTTTTTTTTTTTTTTTTTTTTTTTTTTTTTTTTTTTTTTTTTTTTTTTTTTTTTTTTTTTTTTTTTTTTTTTTTTTTTTTTTTAGGGGTATCGGGACTCCCCACATTTAAAATATTGTCACTTATCGGTAAGCCCGTCTCAACACACCGTAATTTCCGAATCATTTGACACCTGTCATTCTGACACCTGACAGCTGACAGCTAAGTATGAATTATTTGCTTTTTAATGCCTTTATCGCATTGGACATGTTTAAATTAGGTCGCGCTTTATCATTTGTCAACAATTTGATGTATTTTATAACTTATCTATTAAATTTAAGATGAAATTGTTTTGTAACATTCGTGTGAAAGTATACTAGTGGCTATTACTGTTGGCTTAATTTATAATGGCGGACACATTTTCCTTGGTTTTTGCCTTTTACTATCTAAATAGGTATTAATACGTGAAAATAACACTTTGGGACTCCTTTTAACGAAAATTGCGCGGACAAGTATGAAATTTGGCACAATTATAGTCTGTGTGTGTGTGTGTGTGAGTGTGAGTGTGTGTAGTAATATTGTTCAATAATAATGCATATAAAGTACATTAAATCAATAAATGAAACAATACATATACACTTGTTTATAAAGTGACATACACATTGCTATGGCAACGCGCGTTTCACGCGACAACGGGTCCTCTAGTAACAAGTAAGTGCTGGTTTGGGTCTCCGTTTAATATATAGTATACTAAGAAGGGATTTCAAGATATACAATATATATATATATATATATATATATATATTATATATAATATATATATATATATATTATAATTATATATACTATATATATATATATATATTATATATATATATATATATATATATTTTATATTATATATATATATATATTATTATATATATATATATATATATATATATTATATATATATATCTAAATATATATATATTGTATATCTTGAATCCCTTCTTAGTATTCCTATATATCATTTAAAATGTTATCAATGGGTATGTTATCGATCTGTTATCATCTGTTATCACTGACAGACGTCCCTTGTATATCTTAATCGAGTGATGCTAGCCGTCTGTAGCTAACATAAAGATCATTGACTTTACTGAGGTACCGTTTAGTTGAAATTATATATAGATGTATATTACATTATATAGATATATAGATTAGTATATTTTTTTTTAATATTGCCTATGAATATATTTAGTATGCACCATATATAATTATTCTACCAAATGACTTAGTTGGCTGCGAGAAGCTGCTGAAGCCAGAAAAAAATCTAACTTCTAAGTTAATGCAATCACACGATATGAGCGTTTATATTTTTTTTTTTTTCCATTTTGTATGAAAATCGTCGTATAATCAAAATCTACAGGGTGCTCCCCGTAGAAGTTATAGTACAACCATAGGAAAACACCAATAATTTTTAATTTATGATAGATTCAAAAAAAATTCCAGTACAAACTTACACTGTAGTTAATTTCATACAAAATGAGTGCATACGACCGCAAACTTAAGCTTGTCGACGCTTTATAGTTGTATTTCATTGATCTAGACTTATAAAATTTGACGTAAAGTGAGAACTTACAGTAGTATAAAGGTATAAAGTATAAAATCTCAAAAATTGATAATTTATCAGCTTAACCATTACAAACTTATATTTGTAGTTCAGTTCAAATAAAATGAGTGAATACGACCGTTAATTTAATATTGCCGACTCTCATAAGTTGTACTTCAGTTGACCTACAATCATGCAATAGGTACGCAACCCTCGGTGCGCGAATACTACTCGCACTTGACCGATATTTTTTTTTTTTTAATTGTATGCAATATAGAATATATTTAATAATAAATAGTGTTAAAACACTCCGGTTTAAACTATTCGCGCAGTTTTAGGAATTTGCGAGTTAATTGACGGCACCTGCCACTCACCTCTGACATTATATGCAGAATAAACACGGACTTTGCTTGCGTTTGTTTTGGTTGACACACGTGTTAGTGAGAATTTCTGTTATAGTGGTGAATTCTGTTAAGCTCTTAAGTGGAAACAATATAATTCTGTGAAAAGCGCATACTAACAAGGTGTTATTAATAGGTAGTACGTTTGTGCTGTTCTTGTAGTATAGTAGTTTGTAATTAGTATAAGTTTAGTTTTATAGGTTATAATTAAGTATGATGTCCCTATCCTCCACCTGATCCTCCCGACCCTGGGGGTCATCCAAGTCTAGAAAAAGCCCAGTAGAACATCGCTATCACGAAAATTTCAAAAAGTCATAATAATCCGCCAACAGCTACTCCTCCATCCAAGAGTGTCTGGATTCACCATCGATGACTGGAGCCCCCACAGTCTTCCATTATTCCGTACAAAAGGACCGTTTATAGTATACTGTCTAGGAAACGCCTGATCCCTACTGCAGGCACCTCCAGAAGGCCAATCATGTTGGGTCATTTTTTGCATACACACAAAATGACTGAATTGTCAATGATGGAGTAAAAAATGTGTCGCAATAAAATCACGTCCAGTTCACCAACTTGCCTGAAGCAGCTAATACATATTTTAAATTAACCCTGTCCCTTAGTCCTTTGTAAATATTTCTGTGTTATCCCAGACATTTAATATTCAAGGTGGTAGTATTTACAATGAGTTCTCCGTTGAAATGGTCGACTGGCCAGTTTGGTTGTTCCTGGAATTTCCCGCTGCTTTTGTTTCGTGACTAACAGTCAGACAGAATGATAGGAAGAATCTACTGAGGTGTAGTTACATGGGTTTCGCTCAGTCAGTAGTATTACATTCGGCCACAATTGCCTGAAGAGGTGTTTTCATAAAAGCTGTCCTTCAAGTAGAACTCTCAGCATCCAACATCCAATGCCTTACTTGTCTTCGTTCGGCCGATGTCAAAGCCAGTGTCGGATCCACGCCAATGTGCTACAAGGGTTCCCAGTCCCATTCTGGGATCCAATGGACAACCCCAAAGGAAATTTCAACCCTTGTCGCACTCGATCATACTTCGCTCTTCCAAACCTTTTGCCATTGGGGGGCTAATGGGTCCCCTGAATTTATTAGACCCGAACATTAAAGCCATTATGTCGCCACGAGTGATGCTCTACATTGAAGCTGCTCACCCCCGTTTCCCAACAGTGCCCACGTTTTCCTAGCGGATGTCGCTACGGACATGTTTCCTCCTCCTTGTATTTACAAACACCCCGATCCACGATTCAAGAGTCCCTACTAGTCCTACCAAGTCCTTATCGTAAGACAATTTTCCAAGTTCCTCTTCCCGAGCTTCGTTGGCGAAGGGATTTTATAGACAAGCTCACCAATCTAGTATGAATGATTGTTCCTTCCTCTCCCTTTCCCACTGGTTTGTGCCCTATAACCAGGCTCAGCACTTTTCAAGCCTCAATCATCAGGCAATATTTGTTTAGTTGCTCTGACTGATACCTTGGGAGCATACTTTCAACCGCTGATTGAACTTCCTATACCGTCCAACGTTGTTGCCAGAAACTACATCTCAAATAGTCAAATCCTAAACATGGCGCCACAGCTTCCTGCACGTGAATGTTTGTTGTGTGTTCGGGCTAAAAGCATGACTACTGCATAATGTGTCTATTATGATCGTCATATTGCCACGCTCTGAAACAGGCTGGATCGCCAGACTACCCGGTTAGGGTCCAGTTTGCGCCGGTTTAAGGGATACAGAAGTGACGGTATGGGGTTCTATGTATCCTCATCCAGCACTCTTCTCCTTTATTCCCCCTTACCCTCTTTCCCTGATCTCATCGCCAACGCGGATTACCTTTTCTGTGCGCTGTAATAGCTGATGGTAGTTTTCTTCCTTTCTTGTATATATCTCTCATCCGTCTCTTCCCTTTCCATTTGCCCTTAAGTCCTATATCTCTTCGCTTCCTTCTCCTATACTAATTCTGGGGGACTTTAACACCTCAACTATGATGGTTTGTTATTATCTGTCCTGATTGATTTTCTTCTTCGTTGGTGTTGACTTAATTGATGATGTTATCTCTGCATTCTCAATGTGGTTCCCCCGACTCGTAGGTCTAATCCTAGACTCAGAATCCTAAGGACTGCAGTTGGACCTGCCGTTACTTCTCCGCGTTGTATGCTCCCAATTACATGGTCTGTGCCCTTCCTTCTACCCATATGTAGTGACCTAGGTCCTATCCTGTCCTGCTGAGCTTGTATAATAGAAATCCCTTCTTCGCTCTTCCTTTTCAATCTCCTAAAGATAATTAAAGAAGCCACCTGGAATGATGACGCAGACTCGGGTGGATTGCATGTTGCCAACCTGCCGGCGTCCGGTTACTTAGAGAATATCGCTATCGCTATGATCAGTTTTCTCTGGCATTCTATCTGCTCTGACGGCATATTCCAACACACCTCCAGTCAGAGTCGGATGCATTTCAATCCATGGTGGGATCCAGATGCTCTGACTTGGTCAACGGCGATCCTCGGCTGAGCGTCATACACGCCTGTATGACGATGGAGAAATGAGTTGATACAACGCAGTGATGCAAATTAAGAAAATGTCTTTGGCAAAAGAAAAACTTGGTTAGGTGGTCATTTTTGTGAATCCCTAATCCTCGCTCCCCTACCTCCCTCGTGTGGACCAAATTTTCAGTAGTGTCGCATCGTCTCTTACAATTCGTAATCCTAACTCAATACTCCTTCTCTTTGGCGTAAGATTTTGCAAATAAATTGGCTCCTCCCTCTGCCCCGTCCCAGGAGCTGTTTTATTCCACACCTGTTGATATTAGGTCAATGGATCATCCACTTTCCGCTTGATGACCTTTAAAGGTCTTGGCGATTTAAAGGCACCATCCATTGAAGAAGGTTGTCCCCCCTATGCAATTATTGTTAAAGTTAACGAAAAATGTAAGTCCTCGTTCTAAATTTAGTAAATAATATATTTCACAGGCAATATCCCCCTACCTGGAAATCGTCCGATTATTATACCGATCCCAAACCTGGCAAAAGTCCCTCGACCCCCTAATTTCCTATTAGACCCTTGCTTTACGCACTCGCGTTGCTCCAACCAGGACACCTTTTTCTATAAACGACTTTTGAAAAAATCGTTTTGGAGTGTGTGAAAGTATAAAGCCTCGCTTAGCGCCCTCATCAGTTCGGTGTTTAAAGATCCGGGCTACAGTCCCTCCCATTCGATATGTACCCTTTGCATTTTTTTACCACAGACAGCGACGAGCTTTTCCAATGGTGAGTATCGATTTAGTTGGTGGTGTTTGTTGTTCTCGACATGCTTCTTGCCCACTCGTGCGATGGACTAACCAGTGTGGTGCTCTCCGGCGACTGCAGCGCCACACACTGCCCGTCGCGCATCTGAGGTTTCCCCCGCACTCTTTCCGACGCCACCGCCGCCGGCACCCGCAACACTGCTCTCTCGCTTACTCTCGCTTCATTGTCACCTGCTGGCTTGGCAGTGTGACCCCCTGTGGCCGGCGACTACACACGGGAATGCCCCCCGGACACCGGCGGAAAGTCTGCCGCACCACTGACGCTGAATGGATGACAGGCTTCATAGCGGCACTATCGGCTACCCTATCTCCCTGGCGTGGTCTCTGGTCCAGAACCCCTGCGAGCCGCGGGGAATTCAGCACAAAAGAGCAACCCTGGGCAGCAACACACCCAAAAAAAAAAATACCTTGCCATGCGAATATATCGCCAATGTGAACAGGCATTATGCTCTACAGCTGTGTCTGGTGTGTGGTGTGCACATCCTTATTCTAAAACTGCTGTACAAAATGCTATATCCTAGCCATAGGGACTACGGTCTATTTTTTGTAGACCCCGTTAATAAAGTAGCTACAGAAACAATTAATCGTTACAACATAATGTCTACGGATTCTTATCGGTCAATGAGGTCTACTCCTACTAATGCACTACAAGTGGAGTGTGTGGACCCACCTTACCCTATCCGTCGACATTTCTTGCCGATAAATTTGTATGTAAAATTTTACAGCTGTCTTCCCATCCATTGAGGTCTAAGGTTATATAATTAGCCGATCTTATTCCACGTGCCAAGCCTTTACCCTACTTGCTAGATAGCTTCCTTAGACTAACCTCCCTCCCCCACCCTTGTCCTCATTCCCATCAAACCCATTATTCCGTACACCTTATAATGCTCTTGTTCATCCCCTCGTGTCATTACAAATATTGGCCTAACTAAGGGAGATCCTAGCATCAACACAAAATTTCAAGAGCGTGGTCAATGAAAAATGGTTAAATTATGTCCTCATCTTCACAGATGCTTCAAAGCTTTCGAAGGAAAGCTGGTGTTGGTGCAGCTTGCTGGATCCCAAATTCAAATTATTTTACAATTAAATGTCCTCCGAATCATCAGTGTTTACAGGTGAGGCTGTTGCTTTGCTAGAAGCAATCCTGTTGACACGCTCCCACAACTTTAAACAGACGGTTAGTTTTACGGACTCGTTAAGCTGCTTAATGGCGTTAAAGGGAAACCCGTTCCATAGTAGATTGAGATCTTCAATTGTTTTAAGGATTCGTGAAGAATTGTACTCATGTCACCTAAGAGGCTTGGACTTTACTTTGGTATGGATTCCAGGTCACTCTGGAATTAGTGGAATGAATCTGCAGACTCTTGCGCCAAATTAGCCATCCAGTGTGGTACTTCTGATCACTTTTTTAATTCAGCCCAGGATCTGCTGACCCTGGCAGATATTCATCTGTATAAGACCTGGAGTAATTTCTGGGATAAGTCAAAATCAATCAAAGGTAGTACTATGCCTTAATTCAACCTAATATCCCGAAGCGACCGTGGTTTTTTTCTCAAAAACATATTGAACGGAGGATTATATCAACAATCTGCCGCTTACCGCCTTGGACATGCATGTACGCCTGTACATTTGGCTAAGATCAGGGTCAGGGACCATTCACTATGTGAATGTGGCCTGGACGATGGTTCCCCTTCTCACATCCTTTCTCTTGTGCTAAATTAACCCGTCCCTTGTATGATGTTCTTCCCAATAAAGTTCCTCGTCCTCTTAATGTTCAGTGTTTGTTAATGTTTGTGTTTAGTCCCTTATGTAAATTTCTATGTAAATACATTAAGTATAATAATATTCGATTATAAACTAACACCCGTATGAAATACTATTTAGTACTAACCCACTTTATTGTGTGTATATATTGTAATTAGTATGTGTTTAATTTGTTGTAGGTGAAGGAAGAATTTTATTGGATCTCTTTTTTTACATGCATTGTATTATTATGTAAAGTTAGTTATCTTTTCACCGTACATTCTCCTTCGTGTATTCTCCATACAACGTGACATTGGCGAAGTGAATTGTGCTCAACTGGCACGCTCGAAACGCCATTAATGCAGTACAGAACAGAACAGAATAAACACAAGCTTAAATAAATATGCTTAAATAAGCCATATTAATAAAACAAAATCGATATGTCATCATGGCAAAGTCTCCTTCAATTATATCAATTATAGATATTACGCCATTTCTATAGTAGAGAGCTTACTAAAGAAGGAGATTATGATAAGAAAATTAAGCTGTTGTAGTCTGTCTGTAAACGCGACGGTCGTGGGTTCGATTCCTTCTGGAAATTAATTTTTTTCTGTTCCTCGCTCTCCTCTGGTAACAAGACAAAGTTTGAGTGCCGTCAATTAACACGAAATATCTCGAGTACTGAATGGAAAGTGAAGAACAGAGTGTCTTAACACTATGCCCCTCTGCCTATTATACATATAATTTATAAAAAACAAAGCCCAAAATCCTTAATTCCTGAACGCTTAAAGTTTGACAGCGGCAAGATGGCCGCCGTATTTATGGGTAAAGTTGGGGACACGTTTATAATATCTCGAGGGGACGAGGACTAGCGCGAGCGATTTATATTCACTTATACATATATATGTACTTATTTGTTTTTAAATGTTATTATATTTTTTTTTAATAGTTTCACGCAGTATCCCGCATAGCAAGATAGGCAGAGGGAACCTAGTGTCAAGACACCCTGCTTATCGTTCAAGTTTCAAGACTATAAGAGAATTTCGTTGTATGGGAATCGAACCTGCAATCGTCGCACTTTCAGTGAACGTTACACCACTGTGTCACGAGGACCTGATGAAAACCTGATAATTCTCTGATAACATATTTTTTTATATTTAATACGTATTTATGATTAGAAATTAAATATTAAAGTTTGTCTGTTTGTATGTTTGTTACGGTTTCACGCATAAACTACTGAACAGATTCAGATGAAACTATGCAGTAATATAGCTTATACATCAGAATAACATATGGGCTACAATTTATAATAAACAAATGCAATTCACTTTACAAATAAATAAATAATAGTGTAGTTCAAGCGGGCGAAGACGTAGGCGCCTCGCTAGTACCTAAGCATACCTACATTGTATTTGAACGAATTCAAAGAGGCACAGGTTCGAATACAGCTACGCACAAAATGAGAGAAAGTATCTACATGCAATGGATTACATCAAAACGTCTCATCTGATGCAATATTGTCTGTTAATAGCCTAAGTTCTATTAACAATGCTCTATGTGTGTATTATATTACCTTTTTAAATGTTATATTTACATGTATTCAATGTTCTCAGCTGATAAGGGCAAGTCTACATGCGACGACTGACGAAATAATGGTAACAAAGCGAGAGTGTGGAATAAAAAAGATATAGGTTGACGAGTGCACAGTGTCGATCATACTGAATAAAAGTACCGTACAAATTATGAGGATCTCAAAAATAATATACTGAAAGTCCTTTAAGTTAGATACACAGTTCAGTTTACACGGAGAGGGCACAGTGAATGATTATTCCGTACCTCACGTACCTCCCAGATAGAAGTGTAGAGGTATACAAGTCTACTCACGGCTTTAAGTACATGTATATTAACAGTACAGACAACAAAACACGATATAGTGTTACAAAGTCACACACACATATATATAATATAAAAAAGAACACGATACTATAATAGTGAAAACGGAAGTATATATATATATATATATATTATATATATATATATATTATATATATATATATATATATATATATATATATATAGCGTAGCGTAGTCACAAGCGTCTGACTGTATACGCTTGGTCGTGAGTTTCGATTTCTACTCGGAGAAATTAATCACTTTAACTTACCGCTCTCTTTTCCTTCTCTTAACACGTAATGCCCTCAACTTGTTATCACTAGATTCTCCCTATTAACGCCGAAAAGTGTAATATATGAAAATGACTACACCCAAGATACAGACATTTTAAAGACCAAGGCTTAAAGCTATTATGCCTAAAATATATTTAAATTTAATTAAATAATTACCTAAGTAATATTATAAAAATGGACAATTGATTGATCTGCTATAAATTACCAACCTGTTACAGATAATGTCAAATGCTTACTTTTAATGTTGTTGCCACACGTCGCGCATGTTTAGGACATTTGTCCAATAAAAAAAGGGCCACAGATTAAATACGAATTTTAATTTTAAGTAAAAATCTAATGTTATTATAATAATTTATTCTAAGTAAAAACCACAGATAAATAATTACAATCTTAGAATATGTACTTAGTGTAATATACCTCGTAAATATAGGTATTTACATGATATCTTATACCTACCCTTAAGTACCTCCTTAAACAAAAAGTACCTATATAATAAATAACTTTAATAATACCTATATACTCATAATAAAAAAATACAAACCTAGGTAGATTATATAAAAAAAAATAAACTAAAATTTTAACTATAATTATTATGTAAATGTGACAGTAACGGGTTCGATTCCTATCTTTTTTAAAACAATACCAATACGTCATAAAATTACGCCGCTGCACACGCAAAGTTTCAAAATCTGGCGACATATAGGCGACAGAGTAAATTGACAATAGATCTCTCTCTCTCTCTCTCAACACGTCTACCCCGCTATATGCGGGGTACAGCGTGAAGCACAAGTGTTTAAAGTCCCATATAAACTGACAGCGTGGCACACCTCGTGTGAACGCGGTTATCACTTGCCAAAACACAAACAAACGTACAAACATACTAAGTGATAAGCCGCGTGTGGGAATCTCATTATTAGGTTATGCGAAAACTATTAAGTATTATAAATACTTAGGTATATATTTTATATAAATATATAAATATATATAAAATTTTCGATATATATTATATTCAATTAATATTCTGTAGGATAGGCAGGTAGGCGGTGTGCATGTAACCTACCCACTAAGTATAGGTAGCTAGGAGTTTCAAAAAATAGCTATATACCTATAGCTATGTAGGTACCTGTCATTAATATTTCTATTAATGCCTCGATGACGGAAAGCGGGGAACGTAGTGTCTTGACACTAGGTTCCTACGGTTCCCTCTGCCTACCCTGCTATATGCGGGATACAGCGTGAAGCTAGGGAGGGAAGGATTTTTTTTTTTTAATTTTATCATTTTGTTTTTTATAGTAAACTTGCATTCCAAGTCTGGGTAGACAAAGTCAATGCAACTGTAAATCCCTAACAACATACTATAATTCACAGGATATAGAGAACGGAGAAACCCTGCCACTAGGTAAATTACTAATAAAAAAATATTCAATTACAAGTACTTATATTTAAAAAAAAATATTGACAAATTTCTGCTTTTGACTTTGAACCCCTTACCCATGGAGAGTTAACGTAAAAACCTACGTAAAAGGGCAAAGCTAAAACGTAAAAGCTACGTAAAAAATTACGTTATAACAATAAATAACAACAATTAAAATTACATATCGTGAACCACAACAAACCAATCAATTTAATTCACTACCGTAAGTGCGTAAGTTCCCCATAAATATGTCAACCTCCCTTTCTTTTTCATACAAAATGTCGTCCGTCCTTGTCGCACTCGGACGCTGATTGGTGCAAAAGTTTCGGCCACGCCCCTCATTAGAGCACAATGGGGGGAAAAAAGAAATATACTTTTGTCTCATTTTCGTATTTCTTTTAATATATTTTCAATGATAGAAAATTTCAAATTGAATTCTAAGATTATTATTTTTTAATTTAATTCGCGTTAATATTATGTAACTTGTCAGTTCTATTGTATGTGAGGGGGTTCTGGGTTCGATCACACTGGGGGGTATAAATTAATTTTAAGTATTTTGTCTCTACAGTACAACAAAACAAGATGAGACTAGACAGGGATAGCCTAGTGTCTAGATAATGGTCATCGCCGCTTTACTATAGCGGAACCCACACAGTAATAAACCTAATAAACATATCAAAATATCATGAATTTGGACAAAATGCGGGAAAATGTAGAGTCTGTACACTAAGTTCCCAGCTACCCTGCATAATGCGGGTTTATCCCGCGTGAAACTGAACCAAAAAACCTCCATACATACCTATTAAGATGCAAATTTACTTGTAAAATAATTATTAATTAACCAAAAACAGCATTAAGCAAGAGATGATAATTTTTTTTAAGTTTTTATATAGGTAATTGTCATAAGTTAAATATAAAGCTATTTCTACCCACATTTTAGGGTTTGTTCATGCATGAAGATGAAATGCCTGTTGTAATTTAAAAAAAAAAGTTATACGAATAGCTTCTAGGTTTTATAGCGTCACGGGTATAGAATTAAAAAGTCAGTCAGTCAATTTTGTTTTTAGGTAGGTTTTTACAGTGACAATTAAAAAAAAAATACAATACATAAAAGACTTTAAACAACCTAGATCTAGATCTACCTAGATCACGCATGTAATGTCAACAAAACAAACATATTCAATATTCAATTGGTTTTCAGCTTCACGCTGCATCCCGCGTATAGCAGGATAGGCAGAGGGGACAGAGTGTTAAGACACTCCGTTCCCTCCGTTACTAACTTGTCACATTTAATATATATTATTATATTATTTAAATCTAAATTAAACAGTGCTAATAAATCTTTCTTTTACATTTATGTTAGAAATTAACTGTTATTTAATTTTATTCACTTTAAATTCTTAATGCGAAGTACATTATTCCAAAACTAATTAAAATCATTACAGGCATACTTTTCATACAAATCTCTATGTTAAAACATATGACCTCTCTCTCTAATTGTATGTGAGCGAGCGAGACAGCTATATAGGGCGGAGCGTGATTTAACCAAAGCGGCTGGACCTGTCAAAATATAGTTGCATAAACGTGTCACAGCTCTTCATAAATTGGATGCGAACTGCCAATTTTTGTTGAGCTCCAGCTTAAAGCGGTTTCAGTTAGAGCGCAGGTCAATGCAATACGGTGGGTACCGCCCATTGTCGCGCCACAGTGTGTGGTAATAAAATAATTCAGTCCAAATCTACTTGTCGGCGAGTTAACGCGAGTGACGGGATTGGGGTTTAAAAAAAAAAAACATATATATATATATATAGATATATAAATATATATAGTTCAAATTATAGCTCGTAGTGTAGTGACACTGTGTCGGGATACGGGTGCGTGTTTTTTTTTTCTTTTTAATTTAATCATATATACAGTGTTTATTTAAGTTTATTCCACTTGCTTAGTTTAATAGGGTAGGCGGAGAGAACTTGTAGTGTCAAAACTCTCTGTATTCTGAAAATTGAAAAAAAAACTAGAGACTATTTTAGTATATTCGTGTATTAAGTGACAGATATGAATACTGTTAGTCAAATAGCCAATAGCACTAAAAATGTTTTTTTTTTAATTTTTTTTATAAAAGCTTTTATCCGGTCAAAGATTTGAACCCGCTATGATCATGTCAAATTTTTTTCATTTCATTTGTCAACTGTTCCACAATGGTGTTACAATTTTATATTAAATATTTTTTAGATTTTTTACATACTATTCGCACTTTAATAATGTTATATAATATAATGTATGCATTTTTTTTCTAAAATAAAAGTAGCCTAAGTTACTACTTATTACATCAGCTACCTGTCAGTGAAAGTCCCGTCAAAGTTGGTCCAGCCGTTTCAGAGATCCGAGAAACGAAGTGCCTTGACACTAGGTCTAAGTCTATGACTAACATGCTATATGCGAAACAGCATCAATATAAAAAAATATGCTATTTTACATATTTTAGTAGTTTTTTTTTTTCAATTTATTTGCATTAAATCTACAATTCGATTCATATTAAGATTCTTGGGTAAGTTTTATGTTTAATTCAATTATTTTCAAAGGTAACCTGTCAATATATACTTTAACTATAGGTAAAAAATATATAGCGGTTTCACATACATACTACCTACTTACCTAAGGAAAGAAAAATCATTAGTATATAAAATAATAAATTAATAAAATTCAAGCGGAACTTAACGCCGCGATATGCTTCTTAAAGTCAATCCCAACTTGGCTATGACACTGACATTATTATACTATAGCTTTCCGCTCTATATAACTCAAGCGGGATAGGCGGAGAGAAACCAGTGTTAAGACACTCCGTTTACCGCTTTCCGCCTTTCAAGTCATTGCGTGTTGGGGCGTAACTTACAAGCGCGGGAGAAATAAAAAAAAAAGAGATGAGTGCGTTATTATTATTTTTTTTTCATAGAGCATTAATTGATTTAGCTATATTTAAAAATACTACGGTTATTTTTATACAAGTAGTTTCTCTCACATATACGTAATAGCAAAGAAGAAGGAGAATATATATATATATATATATATATATATATATATATATATATATATATAATATATTATATATATATATATATATATATATATATATATATACTACCCGTACACGGAGTATCTTACCTCTAGATTCCCTCCGCCTACCCACCTATATGCGGGATACAGCGTGAAGCTAAAAAATTATAAACCTATCATTTGTAATATATTATAATATTGTGTACTTTAAGTACTAATAAATAAAAAATATGTATTGAAAATCTCGACTGAGCCCTTGAATTTTTCTAGATATATCCATATTGAATGGATGCCATACATCTCCATGCTCTTGTTCTGCAAGACTAAACACTTTACGTGTTATTTGCAACACTTTATCACGGCGATGTGAGAATTTACCTTACACTTTATCAACAATATGTTTAGCTGTCTGCCCTCTAGCTACCCTGCTATATGCGGGATACAGCGGGACTTTTAGGTAGCTTTACCCCATCTCACCCAAAATAATTTTAACTTGGCAATCATTTTGAAGGTTTGTACTAAGTTTTTTATATATATATATCCTTTCTATACGGTTTCAAATCCTTTTTATATGGTTTCGACTTCGGCTTACCTTCATAGAAAATTCACACTTCGCCACTGGTATGTATGTATTGGAGTACATTTTAACTTAATTTACGGTTAGAGATATTTGTACCAACGACTTGAGTTTACATATAATAAATTCGCTTCCCGCTGTCTGTCCGTATGTATGCTTAGATCTTTGAAACTTGGCGACGGATTTTGATGCGGTTTCCTTTAATATATAGAATGATTCAAGAGGAAGGTCTATATGTATAACACATGCACTATATAGTAGAGGAACACTGCTCATGTTTAGGTTTTCTAATATGATGTCTTTCACATGGCCAATTATATGTCGCTCCTTCTAGTGCCATCTCTAAAGAACATATGTTTGTATTGTGTTATGACAATAAAGCTGTGAGCGTTGTATGTAAAGACATCCTGTAGTATATTTAGTACCAGCATTGCTCCCGTGCTAAGACAGGGAGGGTCTATATATGTGTATATATATATATATATATATATATATATATATATATATATATATATATATATATATATATATATATATATATATATATATATCGCGTTTTCAACAGTAAAAAATGTATTTCCATCATAAATCTCGAACCTTAGGGATTTCCGGGATAAAAGCTCTTGTACCGATAAGCCCGGACAATCAGAAAGACAGACATTCAGACAAAAATGCTAAAAATATTGTTTTATGTTTTAGTATCGAGTAAATCTCAAATCATTCGAAAAAGCTCAGTTATTTTTGAATCACAAACAGACACTCCAATTTTAAATATATATATATATATATATATAAATATATATATATATAGAAGTATATGTATAAATAAAAGCTTGTCACGAGATTTATTCACTCGCATTACAGAATGTATGACCCATACAAAGCTACTTTCTTCTAGCATTCGTTCTTCATATATTCGAATAGAACAAAGACAAGAGACAAGCTATTGTCAAAACACTCTTTTCTCTGCTCTCCGCCGAAATTGCCTTACCAGAGCTTTGCCTTACCAGAGCTTTGCCTTACCAGAGCTTAAATCTACATCACAATTTCAACCACCGCTCTATCTACGATATTAATATCAGACCGAAATTTAATTAACTTAATATGAAAGTGATATGCCGATAATGTGTTCATTATCTCTAATAATATACCTAGTGAAGTGCGGCCGACCCGACGTGACGCGATCCGACGTGACGTGACGTGACGTGACGTGACGTGCCGTGACGTGACGTGACGTCTGATAACAGTCCCGTGGACGCCTCTATTTGTTTAGGACGAATCCAATAAAATTGATTTATCTATGGATTTCTGGATCTTTTTACAGTTCCGTACGTCACAAGGGAAAATTTAAACCCTTTATAGGGTTTAAGCACTTTTTTCTCCACCCGTTTGTCTGTCTGTCAGACCATTTTCTCGAGATCGAGCCACATTTTGTATGAAAAACGCCGCGTTATCAAAACCTTCTGTACCTAGAATTCTGAAATTTAGCAATATTATGACAATTGGTAAATTTAAAGTGTATCTATCATAGACAAAAATCATTAAAAAAGTTGTATTCACATTATTCCGGAATCAATTGTATGCAAAATAATAGCATACGCCCGCAAATTTAAGTTTGCCAACATTTATAAATCATACTTGCTATGAAATTGGCAGAGACGGAACCCTAAGCGCGCGATTTCAATTCGCACTTGACCGATATTTCTATACGTTCTCCAGTATTTTGTGGTAGACAGTAACATTTGTATGAAAAACGAAAATATTATTATATAAAAATAAAAAAAAAATCGTAAAACTAGTATTAATTAGAAAACATAAAATTTTGAACGCAGCGGGATTAGAACCCGCGCCTAATGGACACCATCCAAGCGCTCTTACTACTAAGCCGAAGAGAATGCGTCGAAATTCTTATACTTAAGTTTTTAATAAATAATTAGGTCCGGGTTCACCACTTGCTAATAAAGTCCCAGAAAGAACATATGTTCCTTGTCCTTCATAGAAATATCTAGCAGATAAAGTCCTGTATAAACTATCAACCTTTATCTGGTAGACAGCATTAACTATCAGCTTACTATCTGAAGCTTTATCCGTAATAAATCCGTGTTAAAATATCATATGACACATATATGGCAGAGAGGATCTAGTGTTAGGACACTACGCTCTCCGCTTGCACATGCACTGTGCGTTAATTGGCGGAACTTAAGGCCGTGTTTAATTCTAAAACAATAACTTAGTTTATTCTGATTGAAATCAAATTTCCACAGGATGGCCGAATAACGAGCTTGCATAACTTCAATGTCGACAATACTATCTCACGCTATGTACCGACGTGACTCCGAGGACACTGTAGAGAAACCCCTAGAAATTGATCAAGAATCGAACCCGGACCCCAGCAGATCGAACAGTCCAAAAAACATGAAGTTCTACAAGCAATTGGACGAGGAGAAGACCGTTCTGAACCAGCAGAAGAAATCGTTCTGCATAGATGCGTTGCTGTCCAAGCATATAGAGCCGGAGCAGACGATTCAGGAGAAAATGGCGCAACAAAAATATCTAGCTTTAATCCAAAATAAAAATTACATAACGCGTTATCAGAATGAGAATTATGACACCCAAATTGAGCAGAACACCATCAGCAAATGCCAGAGTAGACCCTTGAGCCGGAACTTCGATAGGGAAAGTCCAAGGTCTGGTCACAGCACACCGAGGAGTGGGAGCCCGGCGTCTGATGATAACCGGTCAGAGAGCTACAGCCCACCCATCTCGCCAGGAGTGGAAGGTGGAAACGAGGAATATGACAGCTATAGGCCTGGTAAGTTTTTAAACCTCAACTATATTAATTACTTTAATATAAAACATTATTTTAATATAGACATTTTTCTTAGGGGTCTGTAACTGTAAAAAAAAAATACGGACCTACATATAGGTCCATTTCTTTTCCGTCGGTCTGTAGTTTCGTCTATCAAGAGCATGTTTTCAAAATTGTGTGTATAAAGCTGTTATTAATGTCATATGTGGTCTCTTGAATACAAAAAAAATCTCCGCGTTTTCAAAGCTTATAGAGTAGTTCCTTGCTTGCTTTGGACCTAAAGTTATGAAATTTAGCCTAAAGTCTAGCTTATATTACAAAAAAAGGAAAAAATCGTAGATAACATATACGCGTAGTTCGTTTCAAACTAAATTAGTGCATACGACCGCAAATTTAAAATTGTCGACTTTACAGTTTGTATTTTCCGTTAACCTTCAATCATGAAATTGGTACAGAGCCGCCTTTAGCCACCGTCTCCGCCTTTTGCACTTGGCCGATATTTTTTAGAAAAAAATATATATAGCCTTATCTTTTCCACAGGTATCATCCCGAAACCAGGTCTCCTCCAGCCCCCAATCCAAGCGCCCATGCTGCACTACCCTCCCCCTGGAATCCTGCCGCAGACATCCGCCTTCCACCACCCCGGAGACCGTGTGCTGCATCAGATGCAGCTGGAGTGGCTGGCCAGGACCGGCATGTTTTATCATAGAATACCAGAATTGGGAGGTGAGTTTAGTTGCTTACTTACCAAAGATAGGGAATTGTGTATGTTTGCTTGCGATAAAAAAAACTCAAAAACTCCTTAAGCAATCAAAATCATGTCTTCATCTAATAAATTCTAAACCTTTAACTAACAATAGATGCTACATCGATACCAATTTCCTAAATCGCACACCCATCCAACTAAATGACCATCTCTGACCTGTTGGCAGCACAAGGCGATTAATCAACAAGTGAGGTAGTCGTGGATTCGATAAAAAGCTACCCCTTGCCAGCTTAAAGCGGCGCTGTTTGCTTTTCACCCTGTATTTGTCGTCCGCACATGTTATAATCCACTGGTTCGCCAACTGTGAATATAAGGGTACACCCTGTATAGTGTCAACGCGATTAAGCGATAAAATGGCGAAAAAAACATATAGCTAGGTATATATTATTAGATAGTTTAGGTTTAATTAAACGCTTAAAGCTGGAAATATTGAGAAATGTAGCGTGTAGCTTAGTTTGTTAGTGTGCACGTTAATTAAAAAATATGGTCAAGTGCGAATCGAACTAGCTGACCGAGTGTTCCGTAACAATTTCACATACATACCGACGGACGGATAAATTGTAAATTATTAAGACATTTTTTTTGATTTTGGCAATATATATATATATATATATATATATATATATATATATATATATATATATATATATATATATATATATATAGCAATCATGCCATCACAAAGAAAATAAAAAAAAAACCAACCATCCATCCACACATAGCAAGGTAGGCAGAAAAAACTTCCTATCTCCGCTTTTTGATACATTAAAAACAAAAGTAATTAATACCTCGAGCGGGAATCGAACCCACGACTGTCCCGTATAAGTACAGTCGACGGCCCCTAATTTATTAAAATTAACGTAATTACTTTTATAATATAATTTATAAATGAAAAAAAAACCAATTATCATACAATATTTTTTTTTACAATTCATTTGACCCTAAAAGCGCAACTTGCTAAAACATGTCATAAAGACCCCCTCCCCCCCCCCCCCATAAGTAATTAGATGACAACTAAAAAACCTGTTACTATATATTAGCAACAAATACGGATCGACACCCTTATGGTGTCTCCCCTTCTAACACCTCAGTGGTACAGTGGACTGATATTATAAATCAGAGAGAGTTGCAAGTTCGAATCTAACTGTAATCGCGACAGTTACGGGTTCGATTCCCGTTAGGGGTAGAATGAGGAGAATGAATCCAACCCTCAACACGAGAAAATAAACGGAGTGTCTTAACACTAAGTTCCCTCCGCCTAACCTGCTATGTGCGGGAAATAGGGTGAAGCTATTAATTTAATTATAATATTGCAACTTAAATTTACTTAAGCCAATACTACGTTTAATACATATATCTCCAGCTCTTTCTCTATCTCTCTTTGTTTGCTGACTGTACATATTAAATGTGACAAACAAAAGGACAATAATACGGCATTTTTTTATCTTGTACTCAAGACACGTTGTATAGGTTAGTTAGAATGTGATAAAGCGTATAGCCTATCATAGCCTTCTTGGGAATTGAAAAATCTTAAATAATAAAAAAAAAATCTCAATCAAACCAGTACTTCCTGTTAATATATATATATATATATATATATATATATATATATATATATATATATATATATATATATATATATATATATATATATATATATATATATATATATATATATATATATATATATATATATATATATATATATATATATATATTATATATATATATATATATATTCTACTTTCCAAAATATCAAATATAATACCTATCTATATAATATATCTACATAATTGACGGCAAATTTAAAATTTGAACCTGGTACCACCGCTTTCATACAACAGTTACAACGATACCACATGGTAATCCACTAACTATATTGACACTTGCACTTCCCGCAAGTCCCGTGCATGTGGGGTAAAGGGAGAGGGGGGGGGGGGTTATAATAATGTCCCCGCCAAATAAAACTACAACCCCACGTCCCGGCGCAGCACTAGCAATGTGGCGTAAATAAAAATTATCGACGCGTATGGAAGTGGATTTTGTTTTTAATAAATTGAATTAGTTTAACTGTTATGGAGACACTTTTAGAAGTGTATAGCAAAAAAAAAAAACTATAGGCAAATAATAAATAAATAAAATCCCAATGATCCTTTAGGAAAAAATCAAATGCAAAGTGAATTTAAGTTCCCAACAGATACGTAGATACCAGCGAAGATGTCACAGTGATAATAGAAGAGCGTGCTTAGACGGTTTGAATGAGTGATGAAAGAATAATTAAAAAAAGTGACTATTTTTACAAAAAAAAAAAAAAAAGATATATGAAGCAAAAGTGAGTGGTAAGAGAGGTAAGAGGAGACCTCGGTTGACCTTCGAGAACACAGTATCGAAGGATGTTCACGTAAAAAGCATGAGAACCCTCCAGAGGGCATGTATGAAGGTCAAGGACAGGTCAAAGACAGTGGACGAGGCGAAAGAAAGCCTACTCCACAAGGAATAAAGCGTAAAACTAATTTAAAAAAGAAACTATGTCTAAAATTTGTGGTAATTAACGCCAAACTAGGCTCATTCATCTAATTACGCAGATAATGCGTTATAAAAACGTATATTTTTTTTTAAATATTTTTCTACTATATCCTGCAAATCTTGCAACTTGCTTGTCATTGAGCGCATTCAAATCACCGTACACCTTTTCGACATTTTGTACATAATAGATCAATCAAAACCAAAAGAGAAACGTCAAGTAAAGGCTTTTTTCATCATCTTGTATATGTGATAACATAAATTTGCGATTTTGTTACAAATAAAAGCATAATCGATCATGGTTTAACCCAGCATCTGGAGCTAAGCCACTTTATCTGCGACGCAACAGATTATAAAAAATATGTTATCTATCTCACAAACTGATAAATACCAAACGAGTTTAAAACAACATCGATTTGTAAATAGTTCATTTATAATTTAAAAAAAAAACAATTCTTTAAAAAGTTAGCATAGATTAAATATATATAAGAGGACTTAACTGACTTTTACTTCGCTTATGCTTAGTTTTATGGATTAAGTGTACCATTTCCCGAATAAACTGACGATCTAAAATTAAAAAGAATATCAATTAGAATCCATTAGTTCCTGAGATTAGCGCGTTCAACCAAACAAACTCTTCACCTTCATCATATTAGTACAAATGATTTTAACTTGTAACAATAATAATCTAAAATAACATATTATATATCCTTAAAAGAGCAATTTTTAATCTTTAATATCCCACATGTGTCATGTACCTACTTCTCAAAAATCCCACATAACCTGGTTTGATATCCCAAGGACCAGGTATCTTTTGAAGATTTCCCCTACGAAATAAAAAAAAAAAAAAAGAATGTACCTACTTCTCAAAGTAAGTGTCATCTTGACAAATCACCAAATGACAAATTATCTGAAATTATGACAAAAATGTTTTTTATATTGGAAATATTTGAGATAAATAAGATAAGATTAGAAGACGAATGATCTGATAAATCTGTCATTTACATATATATATAGTAAGGAATGTGTTGTTGCATACTATGCCTACTGTACTAAAATTTTGGAGTCCAATATTTCTAAAGCATTTTAAACACTAAGCACTTTGCACTAAGATCGGTTTTTGAACAATTTTAAATATTAACTTAAAATTTTTAAATATAAATAATTATAGAGAATCTCTCTCCATACTAAGGCGCCATAGTGATGTATAGCATTTAACTAATCGATTTCGGTTTAACGCCATCTGTCCTTATTCGGTTAATTGCTCGATGTATTTATTGGTGTGTTTGTTTATTGCAATGCAAATCCCTATTGGCAAAAAAATGTACGGTCAGAAAAAAAGTTGGCGTATTTTTTTTTTTTACATAATTCTTGTCCATATTTTTTACTTACTTAACTGTAATATGCAGTATAAAAAATCTACTACAAAATATATAAAATCCAAAAAGTCAAGCGCGAGCAGTACTTACAGGACATTAGGATTCCGTATCTATTTTATGATTATTGATATTCCGCTGACGACATATTTAATTTTTTTTAATATTAATATTTTTATTAATATTTATTTGAAATACATAGGTAATTTGTGAAAATTTCAACGTTCTAGCAATCACGGCTATATGAGATACAGCCTGGTGACAGACAGACAGTGGAGGCTTTATAATAGGTACGGAACCTATATTTTCAACCTAATTTCATTCATCAATGTAAAATCTAACTAATTTCATACCATAACCAGCCCCATAAAGCACCCCCATATCCATTGACCGCCGACAGGAAAGTGGCAACACTTAGCTAATCGACGATTTAACACCATCTGTGCGTACCAACTATTTATATTGCATTTATATTAATATGCAGGCTAATGGGGAGGGCATTTACTGCGTTTGCTATTTGTAATTTTAATATTTATTATCGAAGCCGTAGTGGGGCGTAGTAACAGGTTCGATTATTATTAAATTATTTCCATTTTGTTCGTTCTGATGGAGAGAGATTAAGATCTAACGTCTAGATAATTGGCCAGAATAGATTAAATGCATTACCTTTTAAGGTGAATACCGCATGCAGCAATATATATATATATATATATATATATATATATATATATATATATATATATATATATATATATATATATATATATATATATATATAGGTGACGGAATTCAACGCCGCAACTTCTTCTTAACAAATTGAAATAATATCTACATTTTTACTTCAGAATTACGTAAATTGATATAAGGGAAAGCAACGCTCACTCCAATGACAGGTTGATGGGTGTGCAAGTAACCTTTACACTTTGATCGCTTTGAACGATCCCTCGCAGTTGTCAAACAGAGTTGAGAAGCCTGTGTGATTCTGACGACCGATTTGACCTTCAGGTCACGATTTTGATACTTTGGGGAACTCCTCTTCCAAGGGTTCCGTACCTAGTTCATGATCCGCTGATGAAATATTTAAAAAATATATATTTTTAGTATTTATTGTTATAGCGGCAACGGTAAACGACAGACAGCGTAGGCTTAATAATAATACCTGTTTTTACCTTTTAGGTACGGAATCCTAAATAATAAAAGAAAATAGTAAAAAAAATTACCAAAATTATTAATTTGCTAAATATTTTAAAATTACTAGTAAGTTACAGAGAGAAGAGAGAGAGAGTAAGAAGAGAAAAATAAGCCGTTCTACAGAGAATACAGATACTTTAAAATTTTAAAAACCAAAACCAGCGACACCACTGCGACACATTTTGATAAAATCAGAACTAAATAAAAAAGATAAAGTAGGTACTAAGTATGGCGAAGAAAGAACGAAGAGACTTAACAGGTTCCTTTCTCTATCTACCATACAAGATGAACAAAAACTTCACGCTTTATCCCTAGAGAGGTAGTCAGAGAGGACGGAGCGTCGAGCGCTGCGGTCCCTGCACATCTCTTTCGCCTCGTCCACTGTCATTAACCTCTTCATACACGCCCTCCGGGGGGTACTCATGCTTTTTACATGACCTTCCTCCAGTATCATCGACACTGTGTACTCGAAGGTCAACCGAGGTCTCCCCATACCTCTGTTACCACAAACTCTTGCTTTTGCTTATAAACTATTAAATAGCTTATACACATTATTAGAGATACGTCGCGTTCGTAAGTAAACGTCGTTTAATCACAAAGGGCACGCGGTGTACGGAACAGTAATTAAATTGAGCAAAAATTCCGCCGACACAGTCTCCCCACGGCCCTAAGCCAATTATCGGGCAGCAATTTATTCGCCCAAACAAAGCCCTTGACAAATTAGATGGGGAGGCGCTGTGTCGATACCTTTACATCATATATACGATGAAATTGGACATTTTTATTATGACAAATAAAAAAAATGGCCAAGTGCGAGTACACCCACTGATTTTTTTTTAGTAATTGTTGTTAAGGCGGCTATAGTTGTGATAACTTCAGCCTTCTAATTACCACGGCTTATGAGATACAGCCTGGTGGCAATAGAGTCCCGTTTTCACCTTTTATGTACGGAACCCTGCAAATAATAGAAGTAAATATTATTTTATGATATGCAAAAAAAATATTGTGCATATTACTGTCTAAATTGTCTAAGAAGTCGTTAGTTTCAATCGCGTAAAACGAATGATGAAAAAAAAACGAGCCAAAAATAATTTAATCACATTATAAAAAAAATTAAAATGAATTATTTGAAATTTGTTTTTTTTTTATTTACTTCACGATGTATCCCGCACTCAGCAGGGTAGGCATAATTATTGACTAACAAATTAAGTAACATATATCCGAAAAAAAAAAAAAACAACAAAAAAATATCGATATAATAAACGCGCAACACTATTCAATAAAAGAGGCGTGCTGTCCAAAAAGGGTCTAGACGCACTCAAGGAGGTATTTGTACAGAGAGCAAAATATACTCGCTACTGACTCACGATAATGCCCATATATGGTTGTTTTAATTAAATAAATCCGGGGATTCCCACACAATTTGTATGTACAGTGGTCAATGGTACATAAAATAAACGTTTGAAAGGTGAGTGTGGGTTTAAATGTTTTTTTTTTGTCTTTAGTTTATTTACAAGTAACATTGAAAGGGTTTTAAGGGTTACATACGTTAAAGGAAAAACCGGGTCACCTTCTAGTCTTGTCTTGTCCGTCTGTGAATCCCATTAGGTTGAAAAAAAATCAAACTTCTAAGTCAACGTATTCAAACGACGGTATGTTTTTGTCGCGTTTCATATGAAACTCGCCTTATTGCACCGAATAATCGGCAATTTACATATATTTTCAAGAAAAGCCCCTTATTTCTATAGTAATTAAACATATATCTATAATTCATTTCATACAAAATGAGTGGTTACGACAGCAAATTTAAATTTGTCAATTTTTATAAATTATTTTTTTTATAATTATTTGCTTAAAATTTAACTACAATTGGTTCTGTATATAGTTTAATATACAGACAATCTATACTTGAATATTATATAAGTGATTAGTTTGATCTTAGGTATTATTGATTGAAATTCAAAAATATATTATTATTATGTACAGTCCATTTCTTTAGGTAGGCTATAGGCTATAGGCTATATTACATCACGCTAATATTCCACATATACGTATACTTTGACTTCTTCATATGAACTTAGCGATAACTTTCTACTGACATAACTGACTTTTTAATAATAACTGACAACTATATAAAAGTATTTTTAATAATATACAATAATCAGTATAAATTAAAAAAAAACAATAAGAAAAGAACAGATTAAATTAACAATTAATAAATAGTACCAACCTAAGAAAAAAAACAATAAAAAAAATCTTATTAAATACCGTGTTAGCCCAGCTTAATCAGTATAAATTAAAAAAAAAACAATAAGAAAAGAACAGATTAAATAAACAATTAATAAATAGTGCCAACCTAAGAAAAATACAGAAAAAAAAAACCATAGACAATTCATACACCCGACCCCCATATATAATCTGCTCTCGCGTAAAATTACTTAAGCCATCCCTTACAACAATAAAATTGGTACAAGCTGTCTGTATGTCACTCCTATACTACGACTATATATACGAAAACTATATCTTATAATTGTATTAAATTTGTCCGTCTGTTCGTTGTTTTAATGATAAATAGATTTTAAACTCTATTCCAGTGAATATAAAGTTTAATATGTTTCGCCATATTTTTACACAGAGGGGGAAGTAAAGGCAATTTGTATATATTTATTATACGCTAATTTGTTTGTTTGTAAATGTGTTGATCTCGTTAGGAACTTGGAAAGGGTCGTAATGGCATAATTGATAGGCACAAATTAAGTCACTACGGAATTTTTTTTATTATAATTTTTAACCTGTCGTTCTCATTTTTTTTATGTTTAATTTTATTATTGCTTAAAGTGTTATTTTTTTTCGACTGCTTTCATATTATACTGATATTATTAAAGGCGGCGTTAAGTTACGTCACTTAATTGTCTTAGCATTTTAAGTAATATAATATATATATATATATATATATATATATATATATATATATATATATATATATATATATATATATATATATATATATATATATTTACTAGCTTCCGCCCGCGACTTCGTCCGCATGGAATAGTTACTTTGGGCTAACGTTAACGAAAGCTGCCGCGGAAGCTCTCAATAGGAAAATCTTCCCCAATTTTGAAACATTCTTATTTAGTGATCCGCTCTTATTGGTCTTAACGTGATGACATATAGCCTATAGCCTTCCTCGATAACTGGGCTATGTAACACTGAAAGAATTTTTCAAATCGGATCAGCAGTCCCTGAGATTAACGCGTTCAAGCAAACAAACAAACAAACTCTTCAGCTTTTATACCAGTATAGATGAAAAAAAAAGCACATATTTACAGTTTTTTTATTTAATTAATAAGTATGAATTATAACAGTAGTCTAATGCAGTATTTTAATGAAATATAAATGTTTATTATCATCTCAGTGACACTCACAGTCCTCAATTAGTGTTTAATTGCTATTTAAAAAGTAAATTTAAATATCAGTACATCCCACTGACTCTTGAGTTAAACTTAATAACATCTCAGAGTTCAGTATTTATTAAATTAAAATTAAATGTAATAGAAATAAAAATAAGAATATATTCTATATGTTTATTTAACACTAGCTCCTACCTGTGGCTTTGTCTTTCAAAAACTTGTGTCAGGTCTATAACTGATGCTACAGGGTGTTACAACTAAATGATTAAAGTGAAGTTATATATAATATAGCTTAAGAAAAGTTAAAAATTATATAGGTATAGGTTACTTAAAAAGCGCCCCACGCTTTTTCACAATACAATATGTAGGTGTATATATATATATATATTTATATATATATATATATATATATATATATATATATATATATATATATATATATATATATATATATATATATATATATATATATATAATTTGTACCTGTAGTTCCTGAGATTAGCGCACTCAACCATACATACTCACCCACTTTACAATATTAACATAAACGTACAAATGTAACTAAACAAAACGCCGCAAAGAATTTCAGAGAGAAACCTTCGTGATAACAAAGTGTCTATTAAAACGCAAGGCAAAATAGGTTTTGTTACAAGCGTATAGATGTTATAATTGCTTACAATCCAATTACCTTAAATATCAGTTTGAGATCCGTTTGAAGGAGGCGTTCACCTTCCCTCCTTATTTACACTAAGTCGGTACTAGGTATGCTTGTTATCCGACTTCGAAGAACAGTTATGTGTTTAATATATTTTTTAACAACACACTGTATCCCGCATATAGCAGGATAGGCGGAGAGGACATAGTGTTAAGACACTCTGTTTTTAATTTTTATATTGTTTTTTTTTTATCCAAATACAAGGAGATTTTAAACTCTCTTTTCAAAAGCCAAATAACCTTTAAGCATACATCCCAATATTTTCACCTTAAACGCTCTTTAGCTAACAAACTCTACGTATATCTGTATATATATATATATATATATAGATATATATCTGTATATCTATATAGATATACTATACTATATTATATTATATAGTAAAGGTTCAGCGACAATAGCGTTAAGCCACGCCGTCGAGCGTAACGCCCAATCAACATGATTTCATTTCGCTGGCTGGAGTCGCACCTAATATTATATGTAGGTAGGTTACTCAATACCTCTATCTCTATTGTACTAAGAAATTACTTACGACGAAGTAGTATTTAGTGTGTGAAATAAATAAAAGTGTCTAAAATTTACTATTAATATTACAAATGTGATAGTTTGTCTGTATGTATGTATGTTTGTTACGGTTTCACAGAAAAACTACTGAACGGATTTAGATATATATATATATAGACTTTGCAGTAATATAGTTTATATGTCAAAATAACATATGGGCTACAATTTATGATTAACGAATGCAAATCACTTTACTATTAAATGTGTAGATCACGCGGGCGAAGAAGCGGGCGGGCCGTTAGTTTAGTTCTAAATAAATAAATAAAATAAATTAGCTTCACGCCGTATCACGCACACGGCAGGTTAGGTAGAGGGAACCGTAGGGACCTAGTGTTAAGACACTCCGTTTCACGCTTCCCGCCTTTTGACGCATTGCGTGTTGAGTGGCGGAACTCAACGCCGCACTTTGCCTTGTTACCAGAGCGAAGAAAATGAAAATATTTCATTTTCGCCGAGCTGGAATCGAACCCACAAACCGTAGCGCTTACAGGCAGAGGCTATACCTCTGCGCCACGACGGTCCTCACCTCTAAATGGAAGTAATAAATAATGAATAGGTCTCAGTAGATTAATTTTCCAAAATTTTACTTTCTTGTATTCTATAGAAAGTATTTATCTAAATACCTATAGGTATATAAGACAGCTTAGTTCGATACAGATATTTAAATAAAAAAAGCATTAACTAATTTCCCGGATAGTAAAATCTCAATGATCTTTCCTTATCTAGACAACAAAAATTAGACCTAGAACATGGAGCTGCCGTGGACAGCGTATGTAACGCGACGTTACTAGGTTCGCTTCCCGCTTAGAGAGGAATATATATATATATATATATATATATATATATATATATATATATATATATATATATATATATATATATATATATATATATATATATATATATATATATATATATATATATATATATATATATATATATATCTTATTCCCTTTCCTTTCCTGGTTTCTCCCAGTAATGGGTTTGGAGGTCAGATGGCAATCGCTCCACAAAAAACCACTTCGCCACTCATATGGACCGATTGGTCTTAGTCGGAAGGCAGACCCTGGCAAAAAGCCGGGACTAATGCCAGGAAGAAGAAGAAGATATATATATATATATATGTATATTAACTAAGTGTGGATATACTTATATTGCGTGAAGCTTAAAAAAAGTCCTCATTTACAACCAACCAGCGTCAGCCATTACAAGGGACATTACAAAAATTAGTTAAACACCAAAGCAACGTAATTTATCTGAATCATAAGTTAAATGTCAATATAAATAAATAACTTATTTACAATACAAACTATTACGGCGAGCGCCGTCGAGGGAAGAGTCACGTACGGGCGACATTACAAATAGCTATTTCGACCCTTAAGCACGATTTTTATGTTGACTTTAAACGCCATGTTTAATTTACTTTTAAATATCTTTCAAAAATGTATGTGTACTTTTAAAAAAAAGAAAAAAAAACAGCCAGACACACTGTTTTTTAATGCAATCACTTTTGTTAAATTGTTTTGTTTTAATTTTTATATTATATTCATATGAAACTTCTTCAAAGGCTTCTTCATTATATAGGTATATATAATAAATTATTTCAATTGTAACAATTTAAAAAGTTTATTATAAAAAAAAATTATCATTAATATTAATAATTCCAGCCTAATTCCCCCATTCAAGTGTGAAACAACAAAGAGCCTTGTGACGTAACTGTCAAGTTGACAGCTGTGTTTATTTGTTCGTTATCTGCGCAAACACCGCCAAATGTCGCCCCGGCGCTGTCACTAATTGATGATTATCATTTTTATGGGATTAACACGAATTAGTTTAATATTTTATTTGATTTTTAGATATGACATACATACATACATACATACATATGTAACGAAATGTGCAATATGTCGCTAAGTTATGCGTTCATTTGTTTTTTTTTTTAATTTTTTTAATATTTAATCAAATGCTAAAAGCCTGCTTCATTTTTTTTTTTATTATCTGTCCCTTTTAACAACTTACAATAATAAAAAGATGGATGTTTATATGTACGTACTTATGTACGTTCAAAGTAGTTTGGCTCTCCGTTCTCTCCGTCTATCTTAATAGAAATGTACTGGAAAAGCGAAAGAAACCTATGAGACATGTTTACTACTTATTTAGAAGTAGAGTGTCTATTTAAAGAAATCTTTGAACCCGCGCCTCATGTTTACCGTCCAAGCGCTCTGACTACTAAGCCATATGTTCTTCATCACACTGCGTCAAAATTCTTATATGCTTTATACAACTTATTACGTTGTTAGCATCTCTGTAGGGAGATTTTTACAAATTTCCGCTATACAAAGATTATTGCAAAGAACAATCATTTGGCGAGAGAGAGAATGCTATTTTTTATTATATATTTTATTGAAAACGTATATTAGAAAACATATAAAAATTTGATTTTGAGAGAGAGAGAGAGAGAGTCTTCAATCCTTAGTGTGGATTAACACTTTAAAAATCAGAGAGTGTCCATTTTTAAATTCTATTTCAACTTTTATATAATGGCAATATAAGAGAATATTAAGAGAGGGTTTCCCGAAATTCCGACGGAAACGGTAAATGACAGGAGCTTACTTACTACTGGAAATCTCAAATTTGTTTAAAAACCTAACACCGCCTTTATTGTACTTGTTAAGGAACTTGGAGAATTACGCATCAATTAAATAAAGAGTTTTATAATATTTTGAATTTTATTATAGGTATATCTTTCTAGCCATTGTGACAATATTTTTATTTTTTTTTTTAATTTAAATTAAATTAAACATGACGTTTGTCGGGCACCAGGCGCCTTCTGGAAAATGTCACTAATATACACCCATGTTTGTTGCAAAAAGAAATGTTAGCTAAAAGTTCTTAACTTGAGAAAGCTTAATAAATATAATTATCAGACGATAAATAAAAAAGCTCAGGCTTAAGTTCCAAATGGACGCGTTTGATATTTTAATTATTTGATGATGTTTTACACTTAATATGTGGTAGATCTCATAGCAGGTACTTCTCTTATATAGTACTGTATGTATATATAGATATATAGATTAATTAGGTACCTATATATATTATTTAGACACTATCATATATAGGTATAAAAGCGAGATATAAACACGCAGTATCTCCGTGCTTCAAGCGGGCTACAGTGTGAAGTTAAAAAAAACTTAGGGATGTACTAAATCAATGAAAACATATAAATTTATCGATTTGAAAGGAACCGATTAATCATTATCGGTATCATAATTATGTACTAATGTAATGTAAAATTGATGTTTTAAATTATAACATATATTTATTGTAAGTTAATATATATATTATAAATCTACATATATTATATTAAAGTAATGTAAAACTAAGAATTTTTAATAATCTGTGCAATTGTTTTGCACATATTTTTTTGATATATTTGTAAGAACTAACCCAACTAAGCTTAACCAATTAATAATATGCTTTATTTTTAGAGACAGAAGTTCCATTTTCCAAAAAAAAATTGTAAAAAAAGTAATTCAATCAAATTCAATTATCTCTATTTGTATAAGAGTGAATTGTGCAAAAATGCGTTAATAAGCCTCTATGTCATTCTGTAGTTAATATATCGGTCAAGTGCGAGTGGTACTCCCACATCATAGGTTCCGTAGCAATTTAAGTATCGTTTAAGTATCGTATCATTTTATCGGTCGTATACACTAATTTTGTATCAAATGAACTAAACAAATAAGTCTGCACTGAAGGGTTTTTTTTTGTAATATATATTTACAAATTACCAATATACAGGTTTTTTATCTTGTTTGCATTATAAATATTTTTTTTAATATTTCCTAACTCTAGGTCAAACGCGCGAATTTCATTCAAAATGTTGTAAAAAAAAAAGCACAAACGTATCATTTTATTGCCTTCATTAACATTTGACACACGGACGGACAGACAGAAAGTGATCCTATATAGTTCTATTTTTTTCTTTTTGTGAGACCTTAAAAAAAGGTAAACAAAGCTGCGGTCACAAACTAGTACTCAAATTCCACACAAGGGCGTCAAAACGTCTAATTACTTATTCGATACAATATCTACAGACGATAAAGCTAGGCAATTATTGAAACAATTAGCGAGATAATACAGAACAACATTACAATCGGCGTAATTAAAATAACTTATCTGTACTTTGATGGTATTCTGACTAAATTGCATTATCTGTTGATTATTGCCTTTATCTGTATAAGTGTTTGCCCAATATTAAATAGGCGGTTTTATATTAACACTAGCCAGAACATGCGTATTTGCTCGCGTTTTAAATATACTAAGTAACTCTAGCCGCAGGTGTAGGCTATATCGAAATTATTAATGTGGTATACCTGTATAGTCTCCAGTCTATAGCCTTCATTGATAAACGGACTATTTCACGTAGAACTAGTTTCTGAGATGAGACCTATAGGTATTAGTATAGAATGTATAGAAGTGGGTATACATGATTTCTTATTAACAAGCGCGCAATTAGGCTTGGCATTTGGCTTTTATCTATCTTAGTATATGGACAAAAATGTAGAAACCCTTGTGAAAAGCATTAGTATAAATACAATATAAAAAATAATGAAGCTAGATCTAGTTAGATCTCTAAGGCAAAATACTGAATTAAAAACATAAAAAATCACTTGTTTCCATTAAATTTAAACCTTAATCCTTTGTCCGCAGGAGCTCCACACGCCCTCCTCGGGAAGACCAGACGCCCTCGAACCGCGTTCACGTCGCAGCAACTCCTCGAGCTGGAGAAGCAGTTCCGTATGAACAAATACCTATCGAGGCCCAAAAGATTCGAAGTGGCTACCAGCTTGATGCTGACTGAGACACAGGTAATGGACTTATCGTTACGGCGTTGACGTTTATGTTTTCTCTAGAATTCTAGAATTATCTATAGATGTTGTATCTGTAAAAGAAAATTAAATGACCATTCATTTATTTATTTTCATATTAAATTCCTATATATTACAAGCACTTTAAAGTACTCAAACTATATACTACATACACGTAAAACCGTATAAAAAGTCGTAAATCCAAATAAACTACCTACATCACACTTAAAATAACCCAAATTCACTTTTTACGTCCCCCGACACTAAAACAACCCTGTTTTGACATTTGCGAGTGTCTGTCAAGTTGAACGATGCCCGGATTTGAGCTTACACGCTTTACAAGATTACAGGGGCGGTGAGATGCGCAATAAATGTTATGGCGTGGGGCTTTTATGCGCGTCGTTTTAATCTCATGTTGTAAATCATAAGCCAAGGAATGGAATGAAAAAAGTTTTCATGAGTTTGGCTGTTCAGTTTATTGTCATTGCGTGCATTTAATTTTTGTGACAGCTACTTAATAAGCGGAGCTGTTGGAGTGTGCGATTAAAATTGATTTTAATAATTATTTTTAATTTTGTTGTGTCTGTGTTTTACTATTTTACTGAATATAAGAAAAAAATACAGATACAAATTAAAAACGTAAAACTTGAAAAGTTGTACACGTCATATATATATATATACATCCTTAAATTAAAAACAAAGCTTAATATTAACTCTCCTATCATTTGTTAAAGGTAAAAATATGGTTCCAAAACAGAAGAATGAAATGGAAGCGTTCCAAAAAAGCGCAACAAGACACAAAAAGCAAGGAGCCGCACGCTAGCGACGAGAAAAAGACCAAAGAGGCGACCGACCACGACAAACAGCCTACAATGGCGGCTGATTTGACAGCTGTCAAGCCGCCCCCCATGCTGGACAGGGACAGAATTATCGCGCTAGAGCGGGAGCGAGCTATGGCCGCCGCTAACTTTAATTCGAATTTGGAAAACAACAGACGCGGGTTGGCCGTTATGAACCAAGATGGCAGACCGGGCATCGACATGTTCAGGCCGTATGTGGTATGAAATTAATCAAATTTTTATTTATTTATCCTTTTTAGTTGAAAGATACTGATATACTAATAGTGTGGGTATATACTGATACGCTGTTTTTTTTTTTATCTAGTCGTAAATAATTTAAGATAGTGTGTAAATCCTAAATAACGAAGACTATGTTGTATTATATAGTAATGTTAAATGAATAATAACAACTGGGTATGATGTAATAATGAAACTATTAAGTACCTACTATTAAATTATAAGAATTTATATACAAATAAATTCAAAAACAACATTGGTCTAACTGCAAAGTTGTATAAATAAAATTGTTTGCTTAAATAAATTATATTATTACCAAAACTGTAAATAAATTGTAATAGAATTTCCAATTTTCCTTCTAAATCTGAAGAATGATAAGATCGCCTTTAAACTAGCTGAAGACGCCTGAAAATGGCCTCGTGATTTATACAAGATGTGAAATAAAAATTGAAATTAGATTCTTGCTACGTACTTTTTTTAATAAGCATATAAAATATAATTAATGTTGCCATAATCATGCTATTGCCAAATTTTTTTTTTATTTCCATAATTATTAGGATTTTCAAAGAGTGCTATAGAGTAGGCATTTTGGGAAACAAACGAAAGTATTGATTACAAAAAAATATTCCAGTTGGATATTTAATAAATAATAAAGTAATGTTATATAAACAATTTAATTCGGAAACTCGTTTTTCCTGTTTATATTGGACTTTCAGCGTTGTCCGTCTGTCAGTGTATAGTAACGGAAGGGTTTCATATTATATATAATGTAGAATAGTAATTGCTACAAATTGAAATATATTATTTAAAAGTCAAAAATCACTTCTTTATATCTACCTCATAACACACGTGAGTGTATTATTAATTTAGAAATTAAATAATGTAGCTATTTTGACGGCCATCTTTAATTTGCTGTCAAAGTGACATTATCTGTCAAACAGTTTTGTTTCCTTTTTTTTCATTTATTTACAAACACTTGTCTACTCTATATTGCCGTAATTAAATATGTTAATTTGAACTGATACAGGCCAAATAAATAATATAATAGTAAAATTTAATATAGTGATGTAAGAGCTTAGTCAGTACTGTCATATATTTAAGAATTGTAAAATATATTATATGTAACAATAACAAATATGTAGTAATATATATTTTGTTGCGGCATCTTGACCAGTATTATTATTTTTAACTGAGGCTATATTTGTTTAAAAATAAATGCATATAAAAAAGTAGCACAGCTGTCTACTTAAATAAAAACTCTCCTATATAAAAACTTAAATCAAGCACTCTACTACTAATCTAAGTAAAGTCAAGTACTTGACTCCCATTGAAGTTTAAACATTTATATATATATATATATATAATATATATATATATATATATATATATATATATATATATATATATATATATATATATATATATATATATTATATATATATATATATATATAGTGAAAATTTTACCAAAAAACAAATGCTAGGAGGGTTCCGTATATTTTTTTTTATGTACAAAACCTTAAAACCAGCACAAATGTTGCTCTTATATGTAAACACTATGTAAATAAAATGAGCGTGCTTTGTAATATTATTACATGTTAATTTATATAAGTTTGTATTGTATAGAATTAAGAAAGTGTATTATACAGTGTAAGTGTAAGTGTAAGTGTATGTAAAGATTATATTAAAAATATGAGTAAATATGTTTAAATATGTATTTATTTTTTTATTTTAAACCTACAAAAAAATCTTTATTAAAATATTGCCAGATATAAAAATATTGTCTTATAGTATTCCGCTCGTAAAATTTCCACATATTCGGGTACTAAAACATAAAAAAAATTCTGTCTGTCTGTCTTTCAGTTTGTCCGGGCTCATCACTGGAACAGCTGAACCCATTTTTATGATACTTTCGCTAGAGGCCATGGAGCGACATTTAGGCTAATTTTTATGTAATTTAATATTGTAAATACAATTTGTTTTATAAACAAAGTGATTGCTAAGAAAAAATACAAAAAAATACTTTCATACATATTATATTAATATGCATATTTTTTTGTATACAAACATACAAGCTAAACTAACAAAAAAACTTAATAATCTATACAGAATCTAGAATCTAAAGCCTACCTTGCTCGTTTGTTTCTAGAGCACTTATAGTATACCTATATAATTAATTATTAATTTCCATAAGGAGTTTTTATTGTTTTGAATAAAAAAATACAGCCTACGTTGATATTTGATCCAGAAACTACTCTAAGGCTTGATGTAATTCTAACGAGTGTATAGGTTACTGCAATTTTTTCAAGACCTTAGGTCTAAAAAAGGACTTTTAGACCTTTAAAGCTAAAAATATTTTAAATTTAATTTATATAGCGTTTTTTATTTATGAAGCGAATTAAATAAAACTAAAGGCAAAGCGCGGCGTTGAGTTCTGCCACACAACACGCATAGCCTTGAAAGGCGGAAAGCGGGTAACGGAGTGTCTTAACACTAGGTTCCTACGGTACCCTCTGCCTACCCTGCCATGTGCGGGATACAGCGTGAAGTTATTATTATTATTATTATTATTAAATATACTAAATATTAAATGACACTTGCTATGATACAATACAGAAAATCGAATTTAAATCGGCTAAGCCGTTTCTGAGACTAGCGCGTTCAAACGTACAGACAAACAGTGCAGCGTACATTTTTTATATATGTATAGGTATAGTGTTTTATTTACGGTATAATGACTATATACTGTTAACAAAATTAAAAAAAAATAGATTGTTTTTTAATAAAATTGACATTTTATTAATTATTAAAGCCAATTGCGACGTGGCGTCTGACTGTCAACGCGACGGTTGCGGGTCCGATTCCCGTTGGAGATTAATTACAACTCTCTCTCCGCCTTCCTATTGTTTATTAATCTGTAATAACAGTATGTATCTAGGTATGTTCAAGCTTGTTTAACGTCATTTAAGTGCTAATTGACATCTCCGAGTGTCGATTACAGCCAAATAATAATGTATATACCATTTATTAGTACAAAATTTGATTTCAAATGACAAGTTTTATGTGAAGAAAATAAAGATAAATGTTTATATATATTGTGAAATGTATATGTATATATATATATATATATATATATATATATATATATATATATATATATATATATATATATATATATATACATATACATTTCACAATCTGTCGGCGAGCGATCGCTTACAGGATAAATTAGGGGGAGCTCCACAGCTACCAGCGGGTAGGGTGAACATGGCCTGGAGAAACCCTTGGAATTAAAAATATAATTATATAAAAACTATTTATATATATTATTTATAAAACTATATATATATATATATATATATATATATATATATATATATATATATATATATATATATATATATATATATATATATATATATATGTATATGGGCAAACAGAGTGTCCTAACACTATGCTTCGCTAAGCCTACCCTGCTGTACCTATGCGAGATATATGAAAAAATTATAAAAAAATATATAATTAAAAATGTTATACAAATATAATCAATACTAATTTTATATTCTTTAAAATTATATTCGAATAAAATACTTATTTAGAAAAAAAAAAAAAAAAAGGAAAAGTCCACACTATTACAAACGAGCGTCACCCGAATCATTCGCGCGTATAAATTACGATGGAAAAACTCAGCATTCGTTGCGCGTTCAGAGAGAGAGAGCTCTCTGTCTCCGTCTCTCTCTACGTCTTGTTACTTGCTGGGATCTATTCATAGCTGGGGTCTGGGATATGTAATTATTTGTGTTAACTTCACGCTCTATCCCGCACATAGCAGGATAGTTAGAGGGAATCGAGTGTTAGGACACTCCGTCCTCCGCTTTAAATGTATAATTAATATATGCTACATTAAATCAATGTAGTTGTATGCTACATTAAATAATGAAAATTACGCTGCTATGTCCGCTTGATCGAAATTCTCGACTTACTCTAATATTGTATATTGTTGTTTTTTTATTTTTTTCTTAATTAACTAATCATTTTATATGCAATGTTATATCTGGATGAAGGTACTTGTGCACATATATATATATATATATATATATATATATATATATATATATATATATATATATATATATATATATATATATATATATATATATATATATATATATATATATATATATATATATATGTATATATATATATATATATATATATATATATATATATATATATATATATATATATATATATATATATATATATATATATATATATATATATATATATATATATATATGTGTGTGCGATGAGTCTGGAATTTAGACAGAAAATGGTAAATGAATTCTCTTTACAGTGTGAAATAGAAAAATAAATACATATATTATTATTCTACATAATAATAAGCTTAAATATTGAGTAATATAAAAATTTGTTAGAAAGTCTATAATTCTTATTTTAAATACAATTAAATAACTTACAATTAAAAAAATAAATAAATATAAAAAAAATAATATTACAAATAATAAATAACAGTACATGTCAGTGTCACACACTGTTCCCTCCATTTCTTACAACGATCTACTCAATTGTACTACAGATTAAATAATTACATTTTCCATTATCACAGATTAAATAAAATTTAAAAAGCCAACCTCGTCTATAGCTCACTGGAGTGGGCGGGGCACGTCGTGATTGATGCCCTTTGTTTAAACAACACGCTCAAACTCAAGATACAGACGGACACCATTATATCTATTGTTATGTTCACTTGCCTGTCAAATTATGAAATAGAAGCAATTTGGCAAAAACGTTTACACTAGCGTTGTAATCAGTTTGAAACGTATTGGAAATTAATTTATTGAATACATTTGTGATGTGGTTTAGAGTTTGAGGTTTTATATATGTATTTATTCAATGTTATTAGTTTTTATTTATTATGACAGCTTAATTTCATGATTCGCTGTAGCTTTGCTTGATTAGAATATTATCTTAATTTATTTTAATCTAAAATTAAAACGTGACAGTAGGTTAGCTGTAGGTAAATAATTGCACTGATTTTAAAGAACTTACAAACTAACTTTCGTGATGACCTATTTAATAATATCTACTGAAATATTTACATCAAATGTTTAAAAAAATACAAGAAATTTAATTAGCTTCACGGTTGAGTGGCGGAACTCAACGCCGCGCTTTGTCTTGTTACCAGACAGAAAAAAATTAAAATCATTCATTATCCCTGAGAGGGAATCGAACCCACAAACCGTCACGTTTACAGGTAGAGGGTATGTCTCTGCGTCACGACGGTCCTCATACATTTTATTTTATATAATTCAAAATATATTAAAATAAATATATACAGAGTAAATGAAAATCTCTTTGGATGGAGTGTTCATTTAAAAAAAGAAAAAAGAAAAACAAACAAACTGTCAAAGTCAAAAAGCGCGGCAACGGCGACGGCCGGGTTTTCGTTACAAAATCAAACATCAAATATTGATATTACCGAATCTGTATTCTGTTTGAGGTGCCGGATACTATTTGCAATTTCGCGTTTCGATCATCCGACATTGTTATTCTTGTGAATAAACTATTTGCATATAAAATTGACACCCAGTGTCGCCCAGTCACGAGCTGCGACGCGTTGGGAAGTTACAGACGTAAGTAGACATGTCACTTATACTATATATGGTTTGATTTAACAAACACATATATGTATATATATGGATATATACATATATGTGTTTGTTAAATCAAACCACCTTTTACCCGCTGCTTTTCGCTACGTTAAATATATATATATATATATATATATATATATATATATATATATATATATATATATATATATATATATATATATATATATATATATATCTTCTTCTTCTTCTTCTTGGCATTAGTCCCGGCTTTTGCCAGGGTCTGCTCTACATCCTCAGTGGACAATTTATTGGCTCTCATGTCTTGTGTCACGACATCCAGCCATCGCTTCCTTGGGCGTCCGGGTGGTCTAACTCCAGGGACAGACATGTCAAGGCACTTCCTTCCGAAATAGTTCTCAGATCGGCGCATAACATGGCCATACCATCTCAGGCGACTCTCTTGGAGCTTATCCGCTACGTCACGGACCCCAAGACTACCTCGAATGAATGTGTTGCGTATGCGGTCGGACCGCGTCACGCCACACATCCATCTCAGCATCTTCATCTCCGTGACGTGAAGCTCCCGAGTGTGCCGAGATAATGTTGGCCAACATTCGCTGCCGTATAAAAGAACCGGTCGGATAATGCTCTCGTATATCAGTCCCTTGAGCTTAGGCGGTATTCTACTATCGCAGACTACACCAGTGACCTCCCGCCATTTGGCCCAGGCAGCGTTTATACGGGCATGGATGTCGTGGTCGATGCCTCCAGACTCATGCATAACGGCTCCAAGCTACCTGAACTTCTCTGACTTAACGCCTGGCTCAGGCCCGATATGGATGGTGCTCGAGTCCGGGTTCCCGCAAGCCATGTACTCGGTCTTCGACACATTCAGTTTGAGACCACCGTTCTCAAGCGCACCCTTCCAGGCGTTCACTTTAAGTTTAAGAACGGACTAAGAGCTGAGCCCTGGTGAACCCCTACTGTAATCAGGGAATGACTTGGTATCGCCAACAGCGGTCCTAACCACTGAAGCGAAGTCGTTGTACATATCTCTGATAACCTCAATATAGGCTTCAGGGATCCCCTTGGATCGCAATGCCCACCAGATACACTGACGTGGCACACAGTCAAAGGCCTTCTGCAGGTCCAAAAAGGCCACATGCAGAGCTCTCCTTTTTTCCCTGTAAGCCTCCATCAAAGTTCTGAGGGCAAAAATGGCATCCATAGTGCCCGATCCTGGTTGAAACCCATACTGAGACTCAGAGACAGTACATTCTTGGCGGAGCCTGAGGCCGATCATGAGCTCGAAGAGCTTCATGGTGTGGCTCATAATCTTAATGCCCCTGTAACTTCCTTTGTAAATAGGGATAATAAAGCTCTGCCGCCACTGATGCGGCATCTTTCCAGTATTCAAAATACGGTTAAACAGGTCAGTAAGTATAAGCACACCAAGAGAGCCCAACGATTTCCACGCCTCGATCGGGATGTCGTCAGGTCCTACCGCTTTTCCGTCGTTCATGCGTCGAAGACAATTACGAGTTTCGTCAAGGGTTATTGGAGCAACAAGTCCGAGGTTAGGAGATAATTCAGGAGGAAGACTACACGACTGCTGAGTGTTCAGCAGCTCCTTAAAGTAGCTTCTCCATCTCTCCATCACAGAGGCATGACTACAAAGCAACGTGCCCCGAGAATCTCTGACGCAAAGACATTTTGTAGTATCCTGCGTCGCTTTTTCTCGAGCACGAGCCAGTTTGTATATGAGCTTCTACCCCTCCACAGTTTCAAGTTTATCGTACAATGGCGACAAACTTTCTCTGCGGGCTCTGGCTACAGCTCTTTTGCTGTCCCGTTTCGCTGCTATGTACTCCAGTCTGTCTTCAAGAGAATTGGAATGCTGCCACTCTTTAAACGCAGCCTTCTTTTCCTGAATCACCTCCTGCACCTGGTCATTCCACCACCATGTCTCCCTGTCGATGACACGCCCACCCTTAGTAACACCAAGAACTCGCTTGCCCGCTGCAATGATTGCTGAATGAGCTCGATTCCATGCAGTCTGAGCGGTCTCGGTGTTAGTCAGTAGATTTTGACTCTCCACCTCCGCCAAGAAGTCGGTCTGCATCGGCCCATTCAACAACCACCACTTAATCCTAGGCTTGCGTTTCTCAGCTACTTTCTTTTTTGGAGTGACATTATAGTCCATGACAAGGAGGCGATGGTGGGCCGTCAGGCTTTCGCCGGGAATGACCCTTCAGTTGGTCACCCTGCCTATATGACACCGTCTAGTCAGCAAATAATCAATTTGAGTTGAGTGGGACCCGTTCTTATACGTTATAAGGTGCTGAGGTTTCTTGGTTTCTTGGTTTCTTGGTTTCTTGGTTTCTTTCTTTCTTCACGATGGCCAGATCAGACGCAATGCAGGTTCTTAGAATATTTTCTCCCTCTGCATTGCGAAGACCATATCCAAAACCCCCGTGAACACGTTCATACACCTCAGCGACCCTACCCACGTGACCGTTCAAGTCCCCCTCAACTAAGATTGCTTCGGTAGACGGTATAGCGAGTAGGATCTCTTCATAATGCTCCCAGAAAGTCTCCTTTTCAGCCGCGCTACAACCCGCCTGGGGAGCATAAGCACTGATTAAGTTTGTGATAACGCCCTCGATCAATACCTTTATCCGCATCAAGCGGTCGCAGCGACGGTCAACTTCAAGAAGCCCATTCTGAAGCTCTTCAGAAAGCGCTACCGCCACACCGTTTTTGCGCGTAGGTGACCCAGTGTATATAAGGCGGTAACCCTGCCCGATGTTACGAGACTTATTGCCCTTCCAGCGAGTTTCCTGAAGGAAAGCACACTGAACCCGACGTCTCATGAGTACATCTGCGAGTTCTCTGCATCGTCCGGTTAGAGAGCCAATATTCCATGTTGCAAAGCGGAGTTTCCGTCTGGGTACGCCGTCGTTAGCGTACTTGACACAGTAGCCCTTGCCCACTTATCACAGGTGTAGGGCGATGTGCCTGCGCGTCGTTTAGCGGCGACGCCCTAGCTATACCCAGCTTTTTGTCAAATCGGTCCATATGAGTGGCGAAGTGGTTTTTAGAGGAGCGATTGCCATCTGACCTTCAAACCCATTACTGGGAGAAACCAAGAAAGGAAAGGGAATAAGAGGCAGAAAGACTTGGAATATAGGGGAGGGACACCACTTACATGGATTGGATCGGGTTATGAAAGTGGTGGCTCGAGGTCCCGGGGTCGCGTACCCGTATGCCGAAAACCAAATATCGGACATATAATTGGCTAGACACCCTCTAAGTATATATATATATATATATATATATATATATATATATATATATATATATATATATATATATATATATATATATATATATATATATATATATATATATATATAAATATATATATATAAATTATATCGGAATATATATATATATATATAAATTATATCGGAATATAATATATATATATATATATATAAATTATATCGGAATATATATATATATAAATTATTAATTTATAAACAGTGTTTTCCGTTATGGGTTCAAAGCGCCAATCTCAGTAACTAAGTATTTGTATTGGACAAGGATATTTTTTAAGGAAGGCTATATAGGCTAAATTGTATAATATAAAAGAGCAGAAAAAATTACGATTGTCTTTGGTATTTTAACGCATTTTTTTTTAATTTGATCACAATAGTGAAGCAGCAGGTAAAGCTTTTTCTTTTAAATTTATTTTCTCTCCATATCATCCTTTTTCTATTTATTCTATCGTTTTGTGTGTTCTTTATACCACATGACATTGGGTAAGTGGTCAGCTCATCTGGTATGCTCGAAACACTATAATTGAACCTACACCTACTTTCTATATAATAAATTAAATGAAAGCTATGACATTTCGATCTAGCCAAAACTGCAAACGTCTACACAAAGTTTAAAAAAAGCGTAAAAAACCGTTTAGCATTTCTACTGGTCTTTCTGAAGGAAGTAATGAGGTTACTCTATAGTCTATATATTTCAGTTGAACAAATTATTGTTCGTAGTAATCGAAAACTCAATATTGAACTAAAGCTTACAATGTCGCCATATTGATATTCACAGTTTTTTTTTTTTTTCATAATTATCTAAGACCAATGCCTTCTCTATATTCGTCCAAATACTGAATTAGGTAGATACATCTCTTAAATTTTTACTTTATAATATGTTTACTGGCTTTTAAAAGCTGGTTAGCCTGGTCAACTAGTTACTTATATATGACACATGAATCATACCAAGTGTCCAAGGTAAATGACCGCAGGCAACATAGCGTGATGCTATATAGCATACAGCCTTCACAGATAAAAAAATAATAAAACAGAACACTTGGCACAAACCTCCACATATACAGCCTTATCAAATTACGTTTAAACAACTTATATTTTACGTTCCAACAAATTGTCTTTAAAAACAAAACTCTATTACAATGACAAATACACAATTTAAAAAAGAATAAAGGCATATAGAAGCGTACAAAAGCGTACACATCCGTTGGCAAGGCGGGAAGACGGCCGTTGATTGGTGCAAATTGAATTTACCGAGGGGGGTATTGTCGTGTTGGCGATCGCTGGCTGATTGCTCGTTTGCGGTGCGACGGTACTGTGAGGACACGGCCTTCAGATTTATATCTTTATATTTTTTTTAATTCGTTTGTTCTACATCTATCTCAAGATGAGGTAAACGGAGAGACCTAAATATGAACTATGTCTAAGTCATGAAACATGTAATTTGTGAATTATTGTCGAATACTTTCATTGATGGCCAGGCAATGCTTAAAAAGCATGCACAAATTTTAGCATGAGGACGCCAGAGGACCAAGTGAACATGAAGAGGTTAATGACAGTGGACGAGGCGAAAGAGGTATGCAGTGACCGCAGCGTTTAGCGCTCCGTTCTCACTGACTACCTCTCTAGGGATATAGCTTGAAGCTATGTATGTATGTATGTATGTATGTATGTATGTATGTATGTTTAAGCATTTCTTAAAGGAAAATAAAGAAAATCATCTATAATTTTTTCTATAATTCTATAATTGTTTGGTAATCTTCTATAGATATATGAAGCACTACGAAGTCGGTAATATTTCAGCGGTACTTAAAATTTCTGTGAATGTGGCACTTTGAGAGTGTATGCTTATATAATTTCACATTTTATCCTGTGTATAGCTGACTAATACCGAATTTTATGAGGTGTATATATATATATATATATATATATATATATATATATATATATATATATATATATATATATATATATATATATATATATATATATATATATATATATATATATATATATATATATATATATATGTACCTATAGCTAATTTATCATAAACGCCTCTGTATAATTCACTCATGAGTCCAAATTTTCATACAAATATATCAATATAAATATCATTTGGATATTATTAAATTCAAATAAAACAAATCTTATCCTTGCAATTCTCACGCAGTGTTACCAGTTCACATGATTGTCCGTGACGAGGTAGCAACACCGCTCAAACAATGCCCGAATCAACTTTCCTTGAATACTAAGATTATTTCCCTTGGAAATACATAGCTTGCTTAGGGCCCAGGGCTGAGAGACCACAGACGGACAAATTTAAAACATATATATATATATATATATATATATATATATATATATATATATATATATATATATATATATATATATATATATATATATATATATATATATATATATATATATATATATGTATATTTGTACATAGGTTATACAGAATAATAAAAGGGTCATACAGAAGGGTTTTTACAATATAGAAGAGAGAAGAGAAGGAGAAGAAGACGAGAGACAGCCAATTGTAAAGCTATTAAGACGCTTTTTTATGTAGAATCATTTGCTCGACATGGAACATATTGCTTAGTAAATTAACACTATTTTAAATTCCACTAAATCTTTATCTTCATAATAAACTTGCCAAGTCAGATGCATAGGAATTAAATTATAATGAATAAATATTTATACTTGTCATAAAATTACATAACGCGATTACGGTTTGTGGGTTCGATTCCCGCTCAGTGAGAATGAAGAATTTTCATTTTCTTCGCTCTAGTAACAAGGCAAAGCGCAGCGTTGAGTTCCGCCACTCAACGCAATGCCTCGAAAGGCCGAAAGCGGGGAACGGAGTGTCTTAACACTAGGTTGCTACGGTTCCCTCTGCCTACCCTGCCATGTGCGGGATACAGCGTGAAGATAATTTTTTCTTTAATTTATTTAATTACATTAATCTGTATATTAACTTTTAAATGTCACATTCTATCGGTTGTGTTAAATATGCCATATCTCTTAATTTTATAAAAAAATCTATGTATCACTATATCGTAGCGATGGTTTAACTATTAACGATAGTTCTGGGTTCGACTCCTACCACATATCAAAATTTTTTTATTAAGTTCCATCACTTGTCATGGAACATCATACAAAATGTCTAGGAAGAACAGAGAGGTATCTCCGCCTAGTCGTAAATTAAAAAAAAAAACGTCCATTCATCTATGTATTGTTACATAAGACAAATCAAAACATTAACAATGCTACCAACATTAAGATAACAGCCCCTACAGAATGTACACGCAATTTAGGTAAAAGCCAGAAAAGATAAAAGGGCAATAAATTCGTAGCGCCATCTATACGATTGAATAATTCAACAGCTAATAGGCGTTCAGTTAGCTTGTTACATCGAATTATATTTATTATGCACTATTATGTGTATATATATATATATATATTTATATGAGAATGAATTATGAGATTGATGAGGAGCCCTCCGTGTGCGAAAACGACTCGCACTTGACCCACTTTTTTTTTAGTTTCACATTGTATACCACATTGCATGCGTGGGTGGGCATATATAGGTATATAAATATATAAGAAAAAAAACAGGACCTGTATAAGATCACTTTCTTTTTCGTTAATCTGTTTGTCTGTACGTCTATCAAGGATGTTTTCTTCAATATCTTCAATATTATATAGAGTTCTCAATACTGTAAATACTTAATAAGCAAGTCGAAAGTTTCTTGGAAAACCAATCTTTGAAATCATATTTCAAAGTTACGAAATTTGGCAAAGACTTAGAGCTTACAATGTACAGGAAAGTAAAATTGGAAAATAATGCGTATATTACAGAAAATACCATTACAATTACATCTGTAGTTCAGTCATTAAACAGGTACGGAGTTTTTGGAGCGCGATTCGATTCTCACGATTCCCACTTGAGAGATAGGTATTTCGAATTGCGGCTCTTGGCAATAAAGCAGGCGTCATATTAGCAATTTCGTCTTGGAACAACTAAGGTCTTCAAATCTTGAAGAGTCCTTAGTCTGTATATATAACCACAAGATTTAAAAAAAACACAATTGGCAAAATTGGCTGACAGGAACCGCAACTCCAAATCTATCCTAAGAGAGACCAGAGAGACTCATTCTCCCATTAAAGCTCTTTCACAATGTTTATGGCCCATTCTTCTTCTTCCTGTCACACTGGAAGCTTATATAAATATAGTGACTATTGTAACAATTTATTTCATGTCCGGAACAGATAATTAATCAAAGTTATTTTGAAAGATGGACTGAATGTTGATCCAGTCATGAAGAAAACTTCAACGGCAAATTCACTGCACCAAGATATAGTTCCGAAATATGTTGGAATAAGCTTTATAATCCTTACTCTAAAACGAGAGAGCACAAGACATCAACCACCAAAGCCATGGCCAAGACCGTGCAAAGGAATAGTTTAAGTCAGACCCTGGCAATTAGGCCGGGATGTTGCCAGCTAGAAAAATGTACCATCGCTCCCCAATGACTTCCCCATTAAAAAAATAGAATTCCCCTGCCTACCGTTTATTCGGAAAAAAAAAACGTAAATAAATTATATAATATATATAATTATATAATGGTGTTTCTTATATTCGTTCAATCCTAAATCTTGCCACCTATTTTACACAGTAACGTTTTGTGGATATTGTTTTTTTTTTTTTAAATTAAGTAAATAGGCAAAGGCTTGGCATTAAAAAGCATAATGGCTCCAGTTAATTTTAGTGAACAACCATTCTAAGTTGGTAACTGCGGTATATGTTAGCGATATTGCTTTTTTATGTAAACGAGACATTTACACAAATGTGTTCCAATGTGTCGGTCTGTACGTTTTATATGTAGGGATTGCGGGTGGAATTCTATAGAGTTGTATAACGGTGGGTGAATATTTAAAAAAAAAAAAGATTTTTAGTATTAGCTATCTGAAATGGTATAGGTAATATGACAGCTTGATTGATAATCGTTATAGTAAATAGAGGCTTACTATCTATATATTAATACGTGATGCCAAAACTTTGGACCCATTTTTACGAAAATTGCGCGGACGCAGGAGCATAAAATTCGGCACACTTATAGTTTATGTGCAGGAGAAGTGCAGAATGCTATTATTTTTCAATAATAATGCTTATAAAGTACATTAAATAAATAAATAAAACATTACACACACTACCATAGGTTACCAACACAGATACACTTTTGTATAAAGTGACATACACGTTGCTATGGCAACGCGTATGTCACGCGTCAACGGGTCCTCTAGTAATATATAAATAGATCCTAATATTAGGTTGTGAGGAAAACACATTTAGGGCCATCTTTTTACATATTCAAGTTGTATGCAATTTACATTAAAAAATTGAATTTTAAATTTGGTGTGAAATAAAGCGTTTTTTTAATTTATTTTATGTTATTATATTATCCAATGAATGTTAGGTGTGACTTTTAATTTTAACAAGTGAGTACTTTACATGATGAGATACTTTATAAGATGGCAAAGACTAAGGGCTTACAGCATTTACCTCACAACCGAAAAAAAAATTGGCGAAGATTCAAATTGCTCTAGGTATATCTGTTACTTAGCGTCTCATCAAAATGTTATCATTTTTAATAATCAGATATATATATATATATATATATATATATATATATATATATATATATATATATATATATATATATATATATATATATATATATATATATATATATTACATAATGTTTTTTTTGATAAAGTACAAATTTAAGGCTAAAATATCTAAATATAAATAAATACAAGCAAAGTTTATGTTTTCAAAGTTTATGTTGATGAAACATTTTTTCTTGAATCTTTTCTTGACCTGAAATTTGAAATTAAAAAAAAATTAAAATGTCATTTTTCTAATATACACCTAATTGTGTTTTTTTTTCACTATTTTCAGCAGAGTAGGCAAAGGGAATCTAGTATTAAGACACTCTGCCCCCAGACACGTTTGTCGGAACTTAACGCCGCGCTGTCTTTTTACCAGAGCAATACAGCGCAGGGCATATTTAAAAAAAAATCTATATATTTTATATAAATATAAATAAAAATATTATCTATTCCATATAATTCCGCTGAAATTTAATCTGTATAATGTTTTCCGATTTGCAACTTGACTTGTGGCTGAATAGCTTCACATCGGCCACCATATTTTTTAAGCTCGCTCCCACAAAATTCAACTCTAACGGCATATAAATAGTGATATTAATAAGAATTATATAAGTTTGTGAATCTTTCCCACCAAATATTGTAACGGCGCCCGAAATCCCCGCCAAAGCGAACGAAAATCGTCCATTTGGATTACTTAGAAACCTTTTTCTATTGATTTGTTATAAATGGTATACTCTTCATGGTTAGACACACATATATGAGTATATTTGTTTTAAATTTGGATATTTAACTTGTTCATTTGAGATAGGTATGTAAACATATAGATATTTAAATAAATCAATTAGCTTCACGCTGTATCCCGCACATGGCAGGGTAGGCGGAGGAACCGGAGGAACCCAGTGTTAAAACACTCCGTTACCCGCTCTCCGCCTTTTCGAGGCATTGCGTGTTGAGTGACGGAACTCAACGCCGCGCTTTTTGTCTTGCTACCAGAGCGATGGAAATGAATATCATTCATTCTCCCCGAGCGGGAATCGAACCCATAAACCGTCGCGTTTACAGGCAGAACCTCTATTATATTTAAATTGGAGGTAATTATAAACACAATTGTCTCTATCTCGTCTTCTGTCGGCTGTTTTTCCGTTTGTCCGGGCTAAGGCTAATCTCTGGAACTGTAGAGCCAATTTTTGTGAAACTTTGTCTCTAGGATAGAGAAGGCTATAGACATATACTTCTATTATGAAGGCAAAATAAGTGGTATTTTTCAATTAACCTATATAATATATATAAACAAATTAGTTCGAAGGGAAAAAATAAATTAATTTTTATATGTTCAAGTATGCATAAGGTGTTAGAGTAGGTGAATCCAAAACAGTCGCTAGTTATTTATAAAATATATATTTGTGATTCAAAATGGCCGTCCTTGCTTTTAACCCGGACCCTTAAAAGACCAGTCGTCGCTTCTTTTCCTTGACGTGGACTCGATTCAGCGATGGTAAGTTTTGGTGTATGGATAGTTTCGAAGGTTTTCAGCAGGCTATAGCCTCTAAACTCCTCATAATATAAACTAATGGACTGATATAGGGAGTAGAGGAGAGGGGCTATACGTTCATCGCGATGAAAGTGATGGTCCCAAGTCTTGTTGTGAACTAAAGTATCAGATAAGGCGCTCACCACACATTCTAAGACTTTGATATTTTTAGAATTCTGTACTAAAAAGACGATCAGTCTGTCTGTATGTCAAGACCGTTTCTTCTCTAGATCGCGGAGATGTATCAAGCAGCATAACAAATTCTTAGTCTACATTCCCTTGTAAAAAAAATAAACAACTTCTGAGTCAAGGTAGTCAAAATATAGTAATATAGAATATGAGTCCTCAATCTTTTGATTCATCTTATATCATACGGAACCCGCTCGTTATAATAGGGACATATCGAATAGGGATAGAAAAACCATATGAATAATAAAACATATTATTAATTGAAAAACACATATATATATATATATATATATATATATATATATATATATATATATATATATATATATATATATATATATATATATATATATATATATATATATATATATATATATATATATATATATATATATATATATATATATATATATATATATATATATATATATGTAAGCAAAGTCGCGTTCAAAACACAGTGAGGCAGTGTAATTAGAAACTAAGCTTAATAAATGTTGCCATGTCATTGAATTTATGCGATCATAATTTTAATGGCCCATCCAAGGCCATACAACCGTCGTTTATGGAGATATTTACTGTGATTGATTTTTGATAACCGCTCTTATAACTGTTTATGTTCTATTAAATTTTATATACTTTCAATGTCCTTTTTCTCTATTTTGCGATAATGAAGGATCAGATCCTATGTATATATATATATATATATATATATATATATATATATATATATATATATATATATATATATATATAGTATTCTTTATTGCAATAAAAAATACATGTTGAAGTACAAACATAAAAAATATAAATATAGTTACAAAAGCTAGATTATCTCTAGAAGAGATTCCTTCCAACCAACCTGTGAAAGTGGGTGAAACCAACAAGTAGCGAGATGGCAGAAGAAATGCAAGATGAAGATATAAATTTACATAATTACATAAAAATAACTCAAATAATTTAAATATTTGACTGTAGTGTATGACAGGGTAGGCAATTTATTCTGCATATAACAGGGTAGGCAGGAGAAATCTAGTGTTACACACTCCGTTCCGCGCTTTCCGCTCAATTGTCAAGATGTTGCGTTCTGATTGACGGAACTATGGGTTGTGCGTTTGATTCCCGCCCAAGGGAAAACGGTATATTCTCATGTCCTTAGGAGCCTTAGGCTTAATACTAGGTCCCTGTGCATTCAGCGGGATACAGCGTGATGCTAAAAAACATATTCTATGACCACTATACTGATTCTAAGATAATAAAAAATGTTAATATAAAAAAAACGGAGCGGTAGAAAATAATATTTTAATTATTTTAGAATAAAGAAATTTTTAAAAAACAATAAACAAACATACTAACATTTATGACATTTTTTAAAGGCTTTTTTTTTAATTTTGCCTTGGTTCGGTATATTTAGTAGATATCCATTAACCTCTTGCTTTATCTGACTTTGATAAGAAAACATACCTATAAATTGAATCTGTGGTATCCCATCCCAATATGATAATAAAAATAAAAAAGCCAAATACCGGGTATTTGAATGATAATGCAAGTCTTCATTCATTTAACACTCAATTGGAGCAATTATTGAAAACGTTCATTTAAAATATATAGAAAATTTAAATGTATTAATTAATAAGTTAATATTTGATTTATTCCGCTTAAACTTTTCACATCACGTTTGTTCCAATTTAAAAACTTATTTAAAGCAATAAAATTTATTTATTTCTTTTTAAAGCAATAAAATATATGTCAAGTAGCGCCATCTTTCGGTACATGTAAAATTAAATATTTTTTGCTTAAAAATCCTATTATCGTGTGAATAACAACTATAACGTATATTTAGATTTATTTAAATATATTAGAACCACTATTACTAATCATATACAGTTATATTAATCTTACAATAATATCTATACACATAAATCAAAATTTTAATTTTTTTTTATCAAGTACATGTTATATAGTAATGTAGTCTCTCTATCTGTCTTTTCGTTTGTACAGCATAATCTCCGGAACCGATAAACGTTCACTGGAAGATAGCACAATATTCCCCGCATATATCCCGATTAGATGAGAATTCCGATATAAAAAATATCTTGCTTCACAACTTCCTCAAGCTCCTAGTGAAAATCCCATAAATCAGCTGTTCTGGAGAACCGGCCCAGATAGACTAAAATAGAGCAAAATAGAAAGGCAGGCCGACAGTACAAATTTCAAATCATTTGTTTGCGTTTAGTTGTTTTTAATTTTTTGATTTTGTTCATTCTAATTTATGTTAGTAAAGAGCGCAATACCTAGAAATGCGGAATGTTGGGAACGGAGTGTCTTAACACTAGGTGCTTTCTGCCTAGCTTGCTATGTGATGATAGGGATACAGCGGAAAGTAAAAAAAACAATTTGTTTTATACCATCTAGAAAAAAAAAACACAGATATTTTGAAATCAAATACTGATACTTCAATTTCATTTATTTATACAAATAATTATTAGTTTAACATTTGTTCTCAAATATTAAATACGCGACATCTATCGCAATATTTTAGTACAACATATATAATCTGTAGCACGCAATAAGTAGTTACCTAAGAGCTGTCTAGATGTCGCGTCTACTATATAACCCGACCAAATTAAAAATACCACCTTAACCGATATAACTTTCCAATAACATCTATATTACAATCGGCCGGTTAATCACACAAATAATTCGTGTGTCAACAAGCATGGACGTGTATATGTGTTATAAATAAATCAAAATCAAAACTTACAGAAACAATGTAATGTTATAATTGAATAGTGTTTGTTTTTTTTTATGTTTTAGTGTTTTAGTTGGTTATCGTTTTAATTATAATAGTAAAATGAAAGTTGTGGAGGCGAAAATTGTTGTTTTGGGCTCACAAGGTAACATAATATTCGTTCTTTACAATCTAAATTAATGATCGAAGGAAGCTATTACTTATAACGCTAGTTGTACAGTCGTAATTTAATATTACGAAATGCCTATAAACAGGGGTGTACCTCAATAATAAATGTTATATATTGAATTAAATAGAATAGAATATTTAAACACAAACTCTTTATAGATTTCCAAAATTGAATAACTGGAACCAAATAGAAATACGTAATAAATCCTGTTCTTTATATAAAACAAGCTATTTCTAATTTACATATAGTTAAAAGATGATATCATTTTGAAATAATTTTAAATGTTTTGTTGTTGCAAATTTTAACTTTTGAATTTTGATTTGCTTCAACAAAAACCTCCATTGTAATAGACAGACTGTCATCTGTGTAAGTAGGTATGGTAAGGTATTACTTAATGTTGACATTAATGAATGTATTTATTATAATGATAATTTGTCAATTAGCAATGGCTTTTTGTAATATGTTCCCAGAATTAACATATAAACAATAAATCTCATTCAGTATTTGTATGAATATTCAATTAGATTTTAAATTAAAATAAAATAAAAAAAAAAAAAAAATATATATATATATATATATATATATATATATATATATATATATATATATATATATATATATATATATATATATATATATATATATATATATATATATATATATATATATATATATATATATCACAAACAGCATAGTTCATGCAATATTGTGGACATATTGGGGCCACATCACTTTTCATAAGTTTCTCTTTCCACCCAAAAAAATATACTAGTTTACGAAACCAAATTCCACTGCAATTTATTTTACCTGGCTCCATCAATAAATATATATGTATGTGGAATAAATATGCTATATCTAATCGAATGACGTTCACACCAACCTAATTTTGAAATGTAAAATTTATTTATTGTTTATATTAGTTTATTTTTTATACACAAAACTCTTCCATTACCAAACTAAATTAAAATGAATTAGTTTCAAATGTGTATAGAATAGTTTAGTTTATATTTTATAAGCCTAGGCCATATAAATTAAATTATATATTGTGTGGACTATAACTTATGAGTATATAAAATTTTCTTTGTAAATAATAACCTTTATTAAATCATAGTGTAAGTAGATATCCAAATAAATGAAATGATAACTGTCTTATCTATAACAAATTTCTTTCACAAATAACAAGGCATCAAGATGTTTTTTATATTTTTTTTTTAATATTTTTTATAATAATATTATAATAAAATTCTTTTTTTATATTTTTTATGCACTAAGTGAAATCAGGTTAAGTCACTAGTATACACAAAAAAAAGTATTAATCAATCATAGTGCATTACACAAAAAAAAACACTTTTTTTGCACTTCAACCATGCAATATCGTTTTACATTATGGCTGGCTGCCTCGTAACACTATACAGTATAGCACGCTCTAGTGAACTCTAATAAATTAAAAAACTAACTTAGTACTCTTCATTTTGTTATAAAATCCATGGTTTTAATAAATGCTGTACAGCTAATTAATTTAAAAAAAACTTGACTTCACTCTATATAGATAGGCAGAATGTATTTATGTCATTGCCATTTTACAGCATGTAAATATTAATGTTTTCTAGTTTAAACCATTCTATTTAACAGTGATATAATTTTTAAAAAGATGTGGAGATGTGGAGCAAGTGGTAAGGGGGCTTGAGGACCCATTTGGACCCCCAGGAAGTTAAGATATAAGATTTAATGTGTTTTCTTTACCATAGCAAAATCTATACAAATAAAATAATGTTTGCTTAAACACTTTAATCTCAGGAACATAAGTTCAAAATCTAATTATCGATGAAAGCTAGTCTTTATATATATATATATATATATATATATATATATATATATATATATATATATATATATATATATATATATATATATATATATATATATATAGATATATATATATAGATATATATATATATATATATATATATATATATATATATATATATATATATATATCTATATATATACATATATATATATATATATATATATATATATATATATATATATATATATATATATATATATATATATATATATATATATATATATATATATATATTAATATTTAACATAATTAAAAAAAAAAACAATTAACTAACTCACTAGCAGTGGCGAAGAGTGCAATCTTTGTAAAGGTAAGCTGGCGTCGAAATAAAAACAAATTCTATGATAATAATAAAAATTGTGCGTACTTTAGGGGAAAGTTAAATCAATAGGAGCCGTGTTATATGGACGCTTCGCCGCTGCTGACAGTAAATTCTTTTTTGGGCACATTTATAGATATTTTTGATTATTTTGAAGGGTTTAGTGTGGAAATTTGTAAGAATCTCCCTACAGAGATGCTAACAACGTAATAAGTTGTAAAAAGCATATAAGAATTTCGACGCAGTGTGAGGAAGAACGCATGGCGCGAGTGGGCAGAGCGCTTGGACGGTTTCCATGAGGCGCGGGTTCGAATCCCGCTGCGTTAAAAAATTTTGTATGTTTTTTTTTAAGTATATATTATATTAAAAAATTAAAATGCAATATGTCTATATATTATGTCACAAAGGATTATGAACATAATTTGACTTCCAATACAATACTGATAACCTGATAACGTACTAGAAGTTATTTATCTGATTTATTGGAGCTTAGATTGCTTATCTGTTTGTGCGTGGCTCGGGCTGACGTAATAATTTATTGGATTTTTTTTAATGATAAATTGGTAAAGGTCATGTATACAAGTGTCTGACTGTATACATTAAGATTGCATTTCATTAAGGTCCTTTTGACTGCGCAGTGTTAGGATAGGTTAGCCTCTCATGCCTCTGCCTCTCAGCCTCTGGCCTCTAAGCCTCTGGCCTCATATCGATGGTCGAATTGTGAGTGAGAATCAAAAGGGAGGTCCTAAGAAATGTTCTCAAATTAATATCAGTAATATATGTAATGCTTTACAGTTAGTTACAAGCATTTATTGTATAACGGGTTTGTAGTATGAAGAAGAGAAGCTACTTGGTTGCGGAACTCAACGCCGCGAATTGGCGCAGATTGAAAAATCACATCATAGGATCTAATTGTTTTTTTTATGACGCTCTATGATAGTGTATTGGAATCTACATACCAGAATATCTTTAAAAGTGAAACTTGGCTATGTAAATTATAACGTTAATTATTCAGAACAGGTTGTTGTAACTATATCATAATATCTTTATAATATGACGAATATTTCGTTAAGGCGACGGTCGTGGGTTCGATTCGCACTCGGGGTGATTTATTAATACATTTACTTCGCTCTGGTAACAAGACAAAGTGCGGCGTTGGGTTCCGCCACTCAACACGCGTTATCCTCTGAAAATGGAGAATTGGGAGCGGAGAGTTTTATATGAAAAAATAGAACTAGGTACAGGTTGAACATGTGGAATAAACTTTGAAGAATGTTATATATTATGTTATATATGTTATATATTACATCATGTTGTTCAATGTAACTAGCTGTAGCGTTCAGTCACCTCGGCCACTTACAATGAGCATATATTATACGGAAGCATATGAAAAAATCTATAAAATTGGAAAATATATTATATTATTATATATTGAATGTGAAATGGGCAGTAGTTAAGGTATGTAGTGTCTGAACACTATGTTTCATCTGCCTATTAAAATATATCGGTTTTATGCGCGCTACGGTTTTATACTCACGCATCGAGATTTTTATACCATTTTGTAATTGTATGTCAATATGTCAACTTATACAAATTAATAAACAGACAACAAGACAAGTCCACAAACTTAAATTTGCGGTCGTGTGAATCTATTTTGTATGAAATGAACTACGGTGTAAGTTTGTAATTGTTTTTTTCTAGGATTTATCTATAAGCTTCAATTTTTCAAATTTCCCCCATTGGTTATACTATAAGTTCTAGCTTTATACCATGTTTCATAACTCTAGGGAAGTAAGGTTTGGATTACGCGGCGATTTTTTATACCAAAATGCAAAAAAAAAAAAATTTGGCATAAACGCTCATATCTGTTAATGCTTTCAACAGGTTACTTGGATATTTGATATACTTTTAGCGTCTACGGAATTTGGAGAAAATGATCTTAACAGACGGACAAACTAACAAACAGTCAAAGTGATTCTACAAGGGATTTTTTCTTTTAGGGGGGGGCTACAAAGAAAAAAATTCATAATATCTAATTATATATATATATATATATATATATATATATATATATATATATATATATATATATATATATATATATATATATATGTATATGCGTGTAGGATATGCGTCGTTACTAACGATAACTTGTTTCACATGTGACCTAACATAGTAATTATGTATGAATATATATATACGAGTATATATCCAATATAGCAAACATGTCAAGACTGGTGAGACCAGTTGCTCAAGGCCGCAAGTTACTCACGTAACAAATACGAGGTATATGTAAAAGGCAAACCTGACTGACTGACTGACTGACTGACTTATATATCAATGCACAGCCGATACTAATGTATATGTATGTGTATTGTCTAAGTGTATTATTTATTTACATTAAACAAAATAAAGATTTATTAGAAACGAGAGCTTACTGCACTCCCGTTCGGGTAAATTGAAGACTAAGTGCAGCGTTCAGTTACGCCACTCTAAAGTGACGCGTAATATCTTTGAAATAGGAGATATATTTATAACATATAGCTGAAGAGTTTTAAGTTGTACGCGTTTGCCACTGGCACTGGGACGTTTAGAAGTAATATTTTTGTGGTGTATAGCCTATATCTGCAGCAAGGCTATACTATATAGGCTATATCACATCACGTTATTAATAAACACACAACTGTTAGTCATTTCCATTTCACTACGCGGACAAAGTATACTACTAATAATAAGTTAGTATTATAAAACTATCTGCTTATTAATAGACCTGATAAAGAGTTCCCAACATTTGACATAAAAGTAGCCTAAGTTACTCAGTTACCTGACAGTGTCAAAGTCCCGTCAAAATAGGTCCAGCCGTTTCAGAGATTAGCCGGAACAAACAAACAGACAGACAGACAAGAATTAATAAAAAAAAATGTTGTTATAAAACGCGCTCAAGGCCACAATTTAAAAGCTAATATATTATATTACACTATAAAACGGTCTGCTTCTTAATGGACCCGGTAAAGAGTTCCCGAGATAGCATTTGACATGGCAACACCCACAAACGAGTTATGCAAAAACTATACGAATACGTCTAATGTTGCCGCTATTTAAATGTAAATTGAAATAAATAGCTTCTCAGTATATGGATTAGTGTTTCAAATGCTTTCTTTAACTTTATATAACTGGATATTAAATAACGGAAACGGTGTGTAGACAAAATAATATATATATTATATATATATATATATATATATATATATATATATATATATATATATATATATATATATATATATATATATATATATATATATATATATATATATATTAACTTCACGCTGTATCCCGCACACAGTAGGGTAGGCAGAGGGAACCGTAGGCTCAAGAAACGAGTGTCAAGACACTTCGTGTTGCGATAGCGAAGAAATCGAAATCATTCATTCTCCGCCCATGGGAATCGAACCCATAAACTGTCGCGTTTACAGGCAGACACTGTTGCCTCTGCGTCATAGTATATATTTTATAATGTAAATAAAATAATAATTTTAATACTTATTTAAAAATTTCACCCATTTATCCTTCTATTTCAATATCTATCCAAAATACAGTTTTTTTTAACAAACCTATACTTATCAAAAATATCGAAGTGTTAAACAATAAACCGCTCAGCTTTCCAGGTGTTGCGACACAAGTGTAGGTGTAGGGCCTCTTTGAGATGCGCATGAACGATCGCCTCCACGGACCGATTAATTCTAGATTTTAATTGATGATAGTTCTAGATAGGCCGAGATCTACTTCTAGCGAGTACAAGGTAACTCTAAACCTACTCCTGGTCGATTTGTATGTAAATTTTTGGGTAGTATATATATGTTTAACATGGAAATGTTAGTCTATACTAATATTATAAAGAGGAAAGATTTGTTTGTTTGTTTGTTTTGAGTAAACTCAAAAACTACTCGACCGATTTTGATGAAATTTTAAATGGAGATACCTTAAGCCCCATGCAGTAACATAGGGTACTTTTTATTGTTATTATCAGGGAAAAAAGGGGGTAAAATGGACCCTGAAATTTCGTATATAAAGAAATTATTTACATCAGTTCATAAATAAAATGACAACAAAACGTTTCTTTTTTTTAATTGGCTGAAACTTTAATCGTCTAAAAGATATAGATTATGGGAAATAATGCTTGAAATAACGATAATGTATCTTAAGATATTAAAAAAATCAGAGCGAAATGTAATTTATTAAATGAATATTCCTTTAGTTCTAGCGGGCGAAGCCGTGAGCGGGAGGCTAGTATATATATATATATATATATATATATATATATATATATATATATTATATATATATATATATATATATATAATACACAATTAACTAAAAACTACTTAAATAAATATAAAAAATTAACGCAGCGGGATTCGAACCCGCGCCTCATGGAAAATGTCCAACCGCTCTGACCACTCGCGCCATACGTTCTTCCTCACGCTGCGTCGAAATTCATATATGCTTTTTACAACTTATTACGTTGTTAGCATCTCTGTAGGGAGATTTCTATAAATTGGTGTGCATTTATATAATATATATATATATATTAAGGAAAGAAGCTTGGACGTTTCTAATAGATGCGGGTTCAAATCCCGCTACGTGCAAATTTGTTACAATTTCAATGTTGTTTCCACTTTGCAGGCGTGGGCAAAACGAGCCTGGTGGTGCGCTACATCGGCAAAATGTTCTCCAAACACATATCGCCCACCATCGGCGCGTCCTTCTTCACCTGCAACATCAACCTGGACGACGCCAGGATAAAGTTACAAGTGAGACTTGTATTTTTTTAAGATATGCCGACTATGACTTTGGCCGACTAGTCGACTAGTCTAGACTATTTACTCACACATATATATATATATATATATATATATATATATATATATATATATATATATATATATATATATATATATTAAATAAAAGTAGCCTAAGTTACTCTTTACTTCATAAGCTAAATTTTAGTGAAAGTACCGTCAAAATCGGTCCAGCCGTTTCAGAGGTTAGCCTGAACAAAGCGACAGATAGACAAAAATTAATAAAAATTTTACTTTTGTATATATACCGTATATATATTCATATGCATGCAGTAAAAAGCGCTTATTTTAAAATTACAAACAGACGCTCCAATTTTATTTATTAGTTATATACTAATATTATGAAGAGTTTTGGTGTTGTTTGATTGTATTGAATAAACTCAAAAAAACTACTTGACCGATTTCAACGAAATTTGAAATGGAGACTGCTTTTTATTGTGAAAATTAGGGAAGGTGGGGTAAAATGGACCCTGACACCTTGTATATAGAGAAATCGTTACTTTTCATATGAGAGCTATAGAATTTGGTTCCAACCTATACTTATGTTGGCCATTCTTTGAGGAGTATGTAAGTATACGACTATGGGGATTTATGTATATACCAAAATGATTTAAAAAATGTATGTCCATCCGTGCGAAGCCGGGTCACGACGCTAGAGTAGCGTATAGATGACGTCTATGAGTATCTGAAATCATTGTTGACGTCATCGATATGTACCAATGGTATAGACCGAGGTAGAGATAGATGAGTAAATCTGACGGTTTGTGGGTTCGATTCCCACTTGGGCAGAATTGATGATTGTCATTTTCTTCGCTCTGGTAACAAGGCAAAAAGCGCGGCGTCGAGTTCCGCCACTCACCACGCTATGCCTCAAAAGGCGGAAAGCGGGAAACGGAGTGTCTTAACACTAGGTTCCTACGGCTCTCTCTGCCTACCCTGCCATGTGCGGGATACAGCGTGAAGCTAATTTTATTAAATTTATATAATATATTCTCCAATATCCCAAGGTATGGGACACGGCGGGCCAGGAGAGGTTCCGATCGATGGCCCCCATGTACTACAGGAACGCGAACGCCGCCCTCCTGGTGTTCGACATCACTAGCGCCAACAGCTTCGCGTCCATCAAGACCTGGGTTAAGGAGTTGCAGAAGTAAGCTTCAAGATAATTGTTTGTCAGTCAGTCACAATTTATACAATTTCGTATTTGTCTTATTACCAGAGCGAGGGAATCGAACCCGAACCCCCGGTTGCGTGAAGTGTTGTCTTTTGTTGTTTGTGTTGTAAAATGGAAAATCTAATTTTTTCGATCTTACGTTAGTTATTCGGGAAATTCTCGCTTCACCCTCCTCTAAACTCCCCAGGGACCATATCCCCCCCATCTAGTGAAGATTACTTTATAAATTAGCAATGGGTAGAATTATTTGAATTATATGGCAAAATTATCAGGACGACATGATCGCATTAGCGACAAAGCCCTTTAAATTAAGATTTAAAAAAAATGGAACTCTACACTCCTCAAGGGGCCTATATGCTTAATTTCATCTGTCTAGTGTAGTTTCTGCTGTGCCTTCCTAGTCAGTCAGTCAGTCAGTCAGTCGCGTTTCATATTTTGTGTTGAAATATCGTTAATTTTCAATTAATTATGAACATAGTAACTGATTTATTTAACTGAGCTACATGAATGAGTATATTTTTGTAAATTTAGGTTTTCCAGACAAAACAACTTCAATTTTTTTTTTTTCATAAAAAAAAATTCAAATCTATACAATTCTACATTTTATCTATAGTTTGGAGAAATATTGGCAATTTAAGAAGAAGAAAAAAAGTAATTTCCATTCTATAATATAATGAACTTATTTGGAACTATTTGAATAAAACTCCTTGGAAATCTACCGTTTGACAAATACGGAGCTGGTAAAAGGAGATACACCACATCACAGTCCCATTACAGTACTATACTAGTGTGTGCCTCTATGTAAGTCGCTCTCTGCCCAGCAACGTGCCCGAGGCGATGGTCCTCTCGCTGGTCGGCAACAAGAGCGACCTGCAGCAGCGCCGCGCGGTCTCCGCGTCGGAGGCGGCGCAGTACGCGGCGGCCATCGGCGCCGGCTACTGCGAGACCTCGGCGCTGCACGACCAGGTGTGGCTGCTCGGCCTCGCCCCTCTGAGTGGGTCGTAGAGCTGGACTGCTCGATGCAGGCTACTTTAGTGCTGAGAATAATTTAAGTTTTTCCATGAGTGTGGGGGAGGGGGGTAGAGAGAGTGGGGGGGGAGGGGGCCGTCCTCGATAAATGCACCTGACCTGAGAATAGCGTGTTCAGGATAACAACAGATTCAGATGTGCATGTCTATCGTTATTAGAGAAACCTAGAAACCTAGTTAAATACTTAATATCGGTCAAGTGCGAGTAGTGCTCGCGCTGCGAGGGCTCTGTACCTATTTCAGCGTATTATTATAATAGTTTCAGACCTTTCCCTATATTTGTGCTCTATAGGATTTGATAGTGTGGAGAAATTCGTAAAAAAGAGCTATGAGATCTTGAAAAAATTGAAAAAACCTAGTATCGACCGAAACTAAACCCTATCTATTCCTCCCACATCCAGGGCATAGACCAAGTGTTTCTGAACACCGCGACGGAGCTGCTGAAGCTCTCGTCGTCGAACCTCATGTCCTCTCTAAGGTCCTACGACTCCAACGAGGATGACAAGTTACCTATAGGTAAATATTATTTAGTGTCATATATACGCAATGTGCGTAACCTAACGCCGTGTTGCCTTTAATTATTATAATTTAGAAGAAAAAACAATAATAATAAAAAGTTATATATTTTTTTTTCGTTTTAAAAAAATACCGTAGAAGTCTATCTTATCATAATGTATTTCCATAAATAAATTTGCCGGGTGTGGGGTTCGATGCCCATGATGGGGAATCAATTTTTGAAGTGATATTTGTTTGCGCGCCTGTACTTGCATAACTGCAGTGGCGAAGTGTCCACGTAACACGACTTCCATCGGGTTACATTTTGTAAATCTTCAAAACATTTAATAATTAACTGAAACGTAAAATTTCCTCCTCCATTTAAGTCTCGGAAATGTGAAGCTTTAGTTTTATTTTTTTTTAATTAATGTCAAAATCAATCAGAAAAAATATATATGTGTCAAGGAAGTTTCTCTTGTGACGTATGTATTTTCCGCTCTGGCGCGACTGACTGACCGCCTGACCGTGACGTCAGACATTGACATCCTCGCAGGCGTCCCGTCGGAGGCGGCCGCGACGCACACCGGCCGCATCGAGCTGCCCGCGCTCCGCTGTGACGTCAGACACGGCGAGCTGCAGCGCAGCCTGTGCTGCTAGCACACACACACAGAAGGCCAAGTGTCTAAGTTTGTATAATATGAAGAAACTCATTGAATTTTCAGTTATTTTTATCTTTGCAATTATAATAGTATTAATTTTTAGGTATTTAGTTAATTTTTATATTATGTTTTTTTTTTTTTAATAGAAACTGACTGTTCTATTATTATTGTTTTATTTAGGGTTCCGTATCTCAGGAACGCAAAAAAATGAATATTAAATATCATTTCCACAGTCTCTCGACGACTCGCGCTTGACTGATTTTCTTCTTTCTTTAAATAATGTATGCTTTTGTTCTTTTGCTGTCCCCTCCCAATGCAGTATACTGCAGTACTATATATATGTTATATAGTGATCAGTAGCACTTACATAGTATGTATATATATATATATATATATATATATATATATATATATATATATATATATATATATATATATATATATATATAAATGTGTGTAGAATAATGACGGAATGTAAATAATATTCGATGAATTGAATTTATTTGTTGTAAGCTTCTTGTATATTTGTACCGTTCTTTATTATGTGATATTAAAGAAGGAAATATACTTTTATATAACATGGTAGTATCTTTTTTATTGTCTCATATATATATATATATATATATATATATATATATATATATATATATATATATATATATATATATATATATATACATATATGTGTGTGTCTTCTTTACTCATAAGTATAAAATTAAACCCACAAAATAACTATTAACTCATTTATTACAACTATAGATACACACAAACGTCACAACCTAACAATCCCCATTTCATATTAAAACTAAACCTGTATATATTTAAAGTATCAATATTATTAATTCACTAACTGGCGATATTACTTTATTATATATGTCTGAAAAAAAAAAAATTTAATACCTAACGTTACTTGCATTGGGTTGGCAAGACTGGGCAAGCCTCCACAGGCCTCCACAAGCCTCCACAAGCCTTTACAAGCTCTTGCATGCCGTTTACTGCGCTCTCTTGTAAAGCTTGACTTATTTTTAGTACAATTATAAAAAAAATCAAAGGAAAATATTATAAGCTCCTTACGAGTGAACAATGAGAACAGTTCTCATTGGTAAAGAAGATGGTGAAATGGTGGATAGTGGCAACAAGCGCTTGCAAGCTCTCGCAAGCCCAACACATTGTGTACACACTTGCCGAGACTTGCCAAATGCTAACATACATGCTATATACTCGAGTCAACATACAAACTGACAATATATTATGTTGAGAATTAACTTCAAATATGACATATTATTATTTAAAATTCTTGTGATTTCAATTAAAATACATTCAAAGTATGATATTAGACTTTTTTTAATTAGTTTTATAACAACATTAATATTATTTAAAAGGCACACTTATTCTTCAATATATACTAAATATATAAATAAATATTCCATTACTAACTGATAACTCGGGGAGTGTAGGGGAGCTCCTCCTCTACAAGAGAGACCTAAATTCTAACGGAAACGAGAAAAAACGGATTTTTTTAAATGAAACTAAAATGTAAATAACCCATTGACCCCTCACGGGAATCGAACCCGCGACCGTCGCATGTACAGGCAGACGATGTGCCGCTGCGCCATGACGATCATTTTATAACGGGATTTTACATATTCTAGTATGTTTCTGAATATTTCATTTAAATCATATATTACATACATACATACATACACACACATACATACACACATACATACACACGTACATACATACATACACACATACATACATACTACTTTTAGTAGTAATTCTTCTTCAACCGAATATTAACTAACATTTGAAATTTAAAAAGAAACATGACCTTGATGATGACCTTTTAGGATTTTTAGAATACAAAATTAAAAAAAAAACTTATTTTGAATAATATAAAAAACTACATATATATATATATATATATATATATATATATATATATATATATATATATATATATATATATATATATATATATATATGTATAAAAATCTTTAAAAAAACCACTGCAACACGCCATAGTATAACAGGTATGAATCCCACGTGACTTCCATACACAATCACACCATCTACAGCTCCTCCTTAGCGCCCTGTTCCGGTTCCTCCGCCTCCAACTCCTCAAAATCTTCATCATCGTAGCCCTCCGTGTCTTGGACGTCCGGCATCATGGACTGTTGGGGCATTCCTCCTCCAAAGCCGTAGGGGTCCGGCCCGTGGACCTCAGGAAAGAAGGTGAATTTTATTACTTGATATATACAATACAAAAATCTAAGAGGATAATATATGATTTTAAATTAAATACAAACATATATAACTTACACTCTCAAACTTAACGACTTTTAAATCTTAATAATTAAGTTAAAGACTGTGTTCGGATGAATAAGTGCGGGTAGTCTATTTGTCGAGGAAGGCTATATATATATAGCCTATAGGCTATTTATATACCCTATAGGCTAACATATAATTTCTTGAATAATCCTATGTTATATACAATTTCAAATTCGTTTCAGCCTCACTATTGCCTACATTTTTTAATTAACATATACAAGCACTATGTTAAATTTGAATGTTCTCGGAACAAAAGGAAAAATGACCTACACCGCTGTCAACAATTATGAAAAAAAACCAAACAAACTTTGTCAGTCAGTCAGATCGTGTGGATGGTTCCCTAGAGTCGTAGGTTCAAATCCCGTTACAGTCAATTTTTTAAATGTTTTTTAAAGTAGTTTTTTTTTCCCTAATGTAGATTGACAGTTTAATAAAAAAAACTCACTCTAGTGTACTCCGCCTCCATTTCTGGCGTCCACGTGGTGTCCTTTTCATCTGGCAGCATCCATTCCTCGCAATATTTGGCATGGTTGAAGCAAATCTGGAAATATATATACAATATGATAAAAAACATACATATATATATATATATATATATATATATATATATATATATATATATATATATATATATATATATATATATATATATATATATATATACTACTATAAATAAGCGTCTGTCTATTCATGTCATTTTGGTCTGTCTGTCTGTCTGTCTGTCTGTCTGTCTGTCTGTCTGTCTGTCTGCCTGTCTGTCTGCCTGTCACACCTTCGAAACTACAGGACGGATTTGATACTACATATGAAAAGGACAACAATTTTGAGTTTTTAATGACTAGCACCTACTGGCCAGTTGTAAAATTATAAAAACAAACGGAATGCTGCCAAATCAAAAAAAAAAAAAAAAACAGAGCGATCAGCATTTCCTATACACATATAAAACATCAAGATATTCTTACGCAACTGTAATAGATATATTAAAAAAAATAAAGAATAATAATCACTCGTGACCATATTGAAGTAAATACCCAGTACTTCATTTCAGATTTACCATTGAAACGTTGCCTGGAAGAGATCGCTTTCAGCGATAAGGCCGCCATTGCACATAATATACACATAATTATGTTTGTGAAATGTTATATATATATATATATATATTTTTTTTTGTGCAATAAAGTATTATTATTATTATTATTAAAACGCGTTAGCTATTAGACGCTATTAGAGATGTCGGTGCGACATTCGATATAAAATTGACTATTATTCCACATATAGACAATATAGTCGCAAAAGCTTCAAGAATGCTAGGTTTTGTCCTTAGGAACAGCAAATTATTCCGAAATTCTATTACCAAAATACATTTATATAATAGCTTAGTAAGAAGTGTTTTATAGTATGGTAGCGTGGTGTGGAGACCTCATTATGCGACACACTGTTTACGAATGGAGAGGGTAAAAAAACGGTTTCTATATCATCTGGCATTCGCTCATTGTGAGGCTAAAGAACCCAGTTCGTACTACGACAAGATGGCATTTCTTAAAATGCTTTCTCTATGTGAAAGAAGAGACTAGTTGGATTTAATGTATTTACACAAATCTCTTAACAGCACAAGCGATAATCCAGAACTATTATCCAAATTTAGGTTCAATGTCCCCCTTCGGTGTCCACGCAAACCGATTACTCCTCTCGTAGGACCTCTCGTAGGACCTCTCGTAGGACCTCTCGTAGGACCTCTTCGTAGAACAGTGTTAGGTAGAAACTCACCGATTTCACAAGTCTCTCTCAAATACTAAACGACAACAGCGAAGTTCTTGACCCATTTGGACTTGACTCAATGTTAAAATATAAGTTTAAAATTTTATCCCATATTTGAATTGTTTTATAAATCTCTACTTTCGATAATTTTTATCCACAATAAGTGTATTAATATTGTTAAAAATATGTTTGTCAGCGTTGTGTTACTAGTAATTTAACGTGACGCTTGTTGTCTTCGTTGGATGAATGCACAAGCGCTTAGTGAATTAAAATTGTACAACTTCATAATTTTTGTTATACAGCATGCATCCATGTATCCACTTTAAAAGATGGTGCATTTACTTTTAATTATTTTTTTTTTTTAATTATTTACATCACAAAATAAAATAAATAATTACACCAAGTTATTCAATAAGTCGGCAAATGTCAAAAAAGTTGCTAATCTATACATATAAATAAAATTGTAGTGTCTGTTTGTGTTTTCAAAATAACAGTGCAAACAATAGTTTTTTTTTTTTTTTTTTATGTTTTCTCTACCTGCCTGCGGTATTTCGGTTTGTTTGTGTGTCCAGGTTAATTTCTAAAGACGAGCAGGTTGTGGAACTACATACAGGCTACTTTTTATCCCGGAATCCCCGAGGGATCGGGATTTCCATTTATATACACATATAAATTTTTCATTATTTTCCATAGAAACAGTAATTTGTCTCCGACATAACTAAATGGCTAATATACACAACACACGCATATTACAGTAGAGTTAGCGCGAGGGCGAGTAATATCAAAGCGACGTCCTCTCACCTCCCTCTCCGCGTCCGGCATGACGTCATCCTCCGGCCGGTTCTTGTACAGATCTGTTATTTCGTCCTCGTTTGCCTCAAACATGCGCTCACACTGGAATTTTGCAAAATTACCAGCTCATTAGAACATTATCAATCGATATCTTACATATATTTCAATTAAATTAGATTAAATTAGCTTCACGCTGTATCCCGCACATGGCAGCGTAGCAGAGGGAACCTGTTTCAGACACCTCCGTCCCGCTCTCCGCCTTTCGAGGCATTGCGTGTTGAGTGGCGGAATTATTATATATTCATAAGAAATCATTTAAATTTACACGTTTTAAAATTTCAGCCATTTTGTTGACTGTCGTGACGTTACGTCAGTTGGTCTTGTAAACAAACAAACGCCTCGATTGGTGCACATTGATCTCGAGACCGTATGACGTCATAACATGGCGGCTGCTGTTTGTCAAATTTAAAAATATAGATACTAGTCTTAGAATTTTTTAATAAACTGTATAATACTATAATCTCTTTTTCTAGAAGCCGTCTCAGCTCAATTGGACTGTAATCTGACGGTACAGAGTTCGATTCCTACTCAAGGCTTACTTAGTTTATTTCTCGGGTAAAAAATGTCTGAACATCTTGAAAATTGGGCGGCACATGGAGAACGAAGTGTCTTAACACTCCCAACCAGTCTCTATCCCGCTACATGCGGGATACAGCGTGAAACAAAACAATTAAAACAAAAAAAAACTCACATAATACTCCAAGCTCTTGTTCAAATCATCGTCAGTCACAAACTTGGTCTTGGAGAAGTCCGGGTTTATCCCCCCGGTGGGGAGCAGCAGCTGCATGATGGCCAGCTTGCCCGTCGCTTTGTAATATACTCGCACGTAGTCGTCCATTTTCTTGCCTGGAATTATTAATTAAATACTTTTTATAAGTATTAAATATAACTAATTATAGCTATAGCATGGATAAATTGGGTATTTTTTAGGGTTCTTAGGGTCAGGACCTAGAGACAGGTCTCTACATCTGTCAATACCATTTTATATATAATTAGTAACACACATCCAGAGCGATGGTGCACTATAGATAAAAAAAATGAAGAAGAATTTTAAAACCTACAGAGTACTTCCCGATGACCTAGAGTTATGAAACTTGGCAATAAGTGATAACTTATAGTACAAACAAAGGGAAAAATATAAAAAATAGTAATTTATAAGTTTAATACTGAAATAGAATAATTACAAACATATATCAGTAGTTCATTTCATGCAAAATGTAGTGTATACGACCGCAAATTTAAGTTTGCAAATATTTATATGTCGTGTCGTCCTCAAACGGAAATCTACAATTATGAAAATTGTACGGGACCCTCGGTGCACGAGTACTCTTCGCACTTGACCGATATGATTTTTAATCGACATGTATGTAGCAGGCTAGGAAGCGAATATCTAATGTAAAGACATTTTATTCAGAATTTGGTTGTTAACTGGCGGTACTAAACGCCGCACATTGTTCTATTAGAGCGAAATAATTAATTTGCCTCAGTGGGGAACGAACCCGCTACCAACATGTTGACATTACGAAGACTAAAAAAAAACACAAGATTGTTTAAAACCGAATTACTTTCTTCTATAGCAAAAAAAAAAATAAAAAAATAAAAAACAGAATTTCTAGCTTACTCCACGCTGTATATGTTACTCGGTTTGTTCATAATTAATATATGACTTTTGGTATTTGAAATTTCACCTTTAATATATTAGTTTTAATATTACTAAATATATTATTGCACCTATATAATAACACGTCTCTATATTATTATATTAAACAATTATTTTATTTTGCTTCATGCCGTAGCCCGCATCTAGCAGTATAGGCAGAGGGATCTAGTGTTAAGACACTCCTTCTCCCACACACCGCCTTTAGAGGCATTGCTTGTAGAGTGGCGGAACTCAACGCTGCACTTTTGCCGTGTTACCAGAGCGAAGAAAATGATAATAATTAATTCACCCCCCATGGGAATTGAACCCACAAACCGTCGCGTGTACAAGACAGACGCTGTGCCTCTGCACCACTACGGTCCTCTACCACTGTACTGAACAATTAATTTTGACCATAATATATAAAGGAATGATTGAATGTTTAATCTTATATAACATATTAACTTAGTTTATAAATAATCTTCTTTCATCTGGTGTAATAAATAATAAAGAAGAATGTAGAGATCGGTCATTACATAGCCTACAATCAGACCGTTGTGACGTGATGTCTATATGTGACGATTTTGGGTTCAATTCCCACTTGGGGGAAATTAATTGTTATCATTTTCATGCTCTAGTAACAAAGTGTGATAATACAGTAGTACTAATGGATTAACACATAGATAAGATAAAGTATATCTTACAATATATTTAATTCTTATCGCTAATTATTAAATTTGTCATTTGCAGAAGTAATTTTTTTAATTTGACAAAAATTACTACAAAATATATACTTTATAATTAATTAATTCATTATAATTAATACAGGGTATTAAATTAAATTCCACAAATCCTTTTGTTCCTACAAATACTGTAAATAAATTTCTATATTATATTACAATTTTATATCACTTATATCATATTTAATCTAAGCTATTGCATATTAAAGTTACAGTACAGCAACAATGAATGGAAAAAAAAAAAGCAAAGACAATGGAAATTGTTGATAAACTTACAAATATCATCAATAACTTCAGAGATGTAAACAGATGATCTGTGCGCTGGAACTTTCTGCTGCATTGTGTTACCGCTGGCATCCATTCTGAAGTTTCCGACCTGAAATATTTAAAAGATAAAATGTTTGGATTTTTTTTAAAAAACATATGAACATTTAAAATGACTCCACCAAGGAAAAGGCTAAAGATAGAGTAACGGTTTGAAATGGTTTCTACTTGCAATAATGTTTTATTAAAATATATTTTACCATTCAAAATAAAACTCAAATAAATCACTTAAAACGAAAATTCTATAGATCCAAAAATACTCTCTATTTAAAACTCTGACATAACTTTGAGTCACAAAACGGTTAAGAATAAAAAAATTAATTTACAGATATATAAGGAAAATGTTGTTGGATAATTGATACTCACATCTACTGTTTTCCATTTTTCAACACCTTTGATTACTGCATTGAGTTCTTCAAATGTTTTACGGCAAACTGAAATTATTATTACAATTATTTAATTACTTTTCTTTTAAAAATAAAAAAGAGAAAATAAAGTTGGTGTAAACAAACCTAAACATCTTAAATTCTGTGGATCTATCCTAGCTGAAACTACGGCAAAAAATACTGTAAAACTTAAAATTGCTACGCTCAACCGCATTTTGAAATTATTTTGCAAAATCAATGTGTATTTTCTATGAAAATCTCTTGGGAATGACTTTAAAACTGGTACGACGTGTTCAGATAGTTTATCTTTACTGTCAAATACACGCACTCGATTGTGATTGGTGGGTTATATTTTTTTATTTTAATTTTAATAATATGACTTAAATCTTATTTAACCTATATTAATGTTAATATCACAAATAATGTTAATTCTAACAATAATTATAGAATAATATACTTCTATACTCGATTTTACTACAGCTGTTTACCACAGTGTTAAAAGAATATAGTAAAAAAGTTGAATAATGTACAATATTTTAACACGTCTATAAATTATATATTTTAATAATTTAGTATACACATAAATCCCAGGTATTAATAACAAATAATTAAAGAATTGCTTTGCCTATTTAAAAAAATGCAAGTGCCTACATTTAAAATGCAAGTAGATTAGATGCAATTAAAATAAAACATGATTTGCATTATCATAAATAGAGCATCACTTAAATTTATTGAAACTTATTTTGTTATTAATTCATAAGTTTTCTACAGCTATAAATACAAGTTTGAGTAAAAAAAACCGTCAATATTGTATTAGAAAATTAATAACATTAATAACTTGAATCAATTATGCATAAGCTGGCAACATCGGTCAACTCCCTGTGATATAATAGCACTCAACTCGCAAAATATTGTACTCTGTCGCTAGCGTAAACGCTTCAGCTTTCAATCAAAATGTGAACGGATGTCAAAACTAATACTCAATTATTAAAATACACAATTAAATTAATATATATAAATACAAATAAGTTTCTAAAATGATTATAGAATATTTGCCATACACTTATTAAATTTTGCAAGCAATATTTTTGATTTTAATAAAAAAGTAGTTGCCCTTTCTCGCTCCCTCGCTCACCCATTCTCCGGTTTTCCGCCCGCCGCCCTCCACCATCAACCGACCCAAACTAAACCAACAGTTCGCATTCGGTCTCCATTCGCGTAGGACGTTTGCTCAGCGTTATGTATATTTTTTTTGTGCATATCAAATCTTCACAAAATCTCAAAATACCATAATCTAGTTGTTTATTTCGACTATTAGTGACGTTTTCGTGAGTACAAAGAAGAAAGAAAGCAGTTTCGAGTAAAAATACAGGTAAGTGCCGAGTTGACAGATTGCGTCTTATCCTATTTGAGACTCATTATGTACGTTTTTTATTACAAATAACAGCTTTTTCGTTTGCATTCGATATTTTCGTATTCAGAAAATTGTATTTCTATTCCATATTGTGCTCGTGACATGTCCGCACCTGTGCCCTACCATACGCTAGACATATTGATACTCAAATTCCAATATAAATATTGAGCGGCCGTCACGTTTCTACCTAATACTTAATAATACTCTATACGGAAAGTGTGCTTGAAAATGAAGTTAATTTCATAATGATAGGCCGCGCGCTCTCCACGACGACTTGGCAACGCGACGATCGGTCAATTATGTGAAAAAAATCCAGCGATCGTAAACAAGCAGTCGGCGGGTCCTGCCGGCGTTTCCCTTTGTTTTTCGCGTGAAATCGGCCCTTTGTCCTTCGGCGGGGAGCGCTGGGTGCGCCGGCCGCGGAGCACAGGAATCTCGACTCTAGAAAAGTGGCATAATACATGACGATGGCGGCAGTAGGGCAGTTTGTTTATGCCGGCGGGCGACGCGAACCAGCTCGTGCGGCGGGCGCGCTAAGGCGCACAATGGCGTGCCGCGGCCGCCGTCGCCTATCGATCTCCGCGGTGGCCAATGGCGGCCGCGCCGAGCCCCGCTCCGGTGAAAGCCGCTACGTCGCTACATCTCTGCATCGCCGCTATCGGCTATACTATAGACTACCGAGAACGAATATTGTGTGTATATATATAAATGTATGTATGTATGCATGTATGTGGGTATGTTATCATGCCGCGGCCGCCTCGATCATATTTATACATGGCTTAGGGTTCGCGGCGATGCTTGTGAGACGTGAATGTTTAGTCGGCCGCCGCTCGAGCGTCACGGCCGGCGCGGCGCGGGGCCCTGGGGGGCGAGGGGGGAGCTCGCTCGAAATAGAAGCGCGGCGGAGAGCGGCGACGTGGCAACACCGCGAGTGCGACGCGCCGCTCAGTGTCGGTTCAAAATGGCGCCTGTGCGTGATCGATACCGTGCTCCTGTACAGATGTCCGTATTTGTGATGTATCTGGTTGATGGCCGGCCCCACAGGCGCCCTGCGGCCGCGGGGCCAGCGCCCGACCATAATGTACGTATCACCCAGCCCGACCTGCCGACCGCGCCGACACGTAGCTAGCTATGGATGTGCCTGCGACCCCCGCCCGTGATCATATGTTCGCCGTGTACGTGTCGCATGCATATCCACATCTGCTCCCGAGTCGGCTTCGGCTTAAATGTTTGTGCTAAATGAATAGGAATGCAATTTATAGGTTTTTACATGTTTTCAGTAAAGTTACGTAACTATCGTACGACCGCGTTTTAAGGTTTTTTCCGCGTCGGAAGTAGAACGTTCCGTTCAGTTCAAGTACTTGTCATTTTTTTTTAACCATCTCAGCTGTTTCTAACAAAATAAGAAAAAAAATTAACAGATGATCATAGCAGGTTGCTGCATCTGATAGATAAAAACAAGATGGCGGCCGCAATTGTAAAATTACGACGCAGTATAGCGATGGCCCCGCGCCCCCCTCATCCACCGCACCGCTCGCCCCACACGGTGCACGCTGGCAACGCCGCACAGCGCGCCACTCACTCGCTCTGTACGATAAGAAATTTCAAGGCTTTATCTTCGTATTCTACGCTCATAACAATAGATTAACTAAATACGTGATAAAATATAGGCCGGTTAATAATAAAACACTTAACGATTTTGAATATGTTGACTTCTTTTTTTTTTTTAGTTTGATCAGGGGTGGCGTTCATAAAGCCTATAGTTGTATACTATAATCTGTATCCTATATGGTTGCATGTCACGCACACAAGTGTGCGGTCCTATGGGCTTGTTTATTATCTGTAATTGCGTCAGTCCCTCGCGTTGTTGGATTGTAAACATAACTTTAAATTTAAACGTGTTCTAAATACTTTAAACGAGTATAAGTTTTGGAGTCAGCACGTTTCGCCACAAAACTGGCCTTGGCGACCATTAAAAGGTGGACTTTTATGAGTAAATACCAATAAAAAATGTCTCGAGTTTGCTAAAATACACAATTGCTTCGTGAATAGGTTTGTCTCAATAAAGGACAACTTATTTGTCTGCATTGTTATAATTAGTCTTCTTATATATGAAAAAAAAAAATGTCTTACCAGGGCATTGAACAAAGAACAAATATAACTACTTTTTTCCTGCGACTTCCTCCCTTTGGGATTGACTAGGTTACTGACAGCAGGTATAGCGTGTAACAAAGTCTGTTATGATATACAATAACAATTGTAAGTAGCCTATAGTTTTCCTCCCTCATCTGGGCTGCCCTTATGCCTTATTTTACTCTCTGGGAAGGAGACAACTCACACCGCCCGCCCGGTGTCGCTGACAAGACCATTTGCGGTCAACATTAACTCTTAAAATAAAAATATTTCGAACAAAACAACAATTTTGTAATAATATTATAGATAAATAATTGAATGCAACTCATTAGTCTGTCAGATGTCCTGACAACACCTGGTCAAAAAAAAACTGACCGACTACTTTATTTTATATGGTATATGAACATATACTATATAGAATAAAGTAGTCGGTGATATAGGATTTGGATTAAAATTGTAAGACGCATTCCATTGACTTTAATTTGTTGAAGTCGTCATTAAATGCATCATGATTGATTTGATTATATTTTAATAGGTCTAGGTTTATAAAAATGTTCATTAAAAAAAGTAGTATTTACATTTTTTTATCTGATGTATGGATCTTGTTGTACAAATTATTTAACAACTATTATCATAAAAATTAAAAAAAAATAAGGATAGATTAATAAACATTTAAATTGATATTTAGAAAAGTCATTGATTTTTAATTGAAGCCAAAACTGTTGTGACAAATCACAAAAAGTATAGTATATTCATTTATAAATCGCATCTTATCTTTCTCTTTATTTTAGATAAGAGATTACATGTCATTTATTAATGAAATGATAGAAAAAATAGAATATGTAGGCAATTTCTAAATGTTGGTGAATTATTTCTTAAACCAGAAAGAATTTTTTTATTAGCACCATCCTTTATTACTTTCTATAGACCAGAGCTAATAATTAAACTGAAATCCCACAACTACACCATAAATAATATATACATGGATAGATAGATAAGCATCACGCAGATAGGCTGTGTATTGGGGAAGCCTTTCTAAGTTTGATTGTATCATTATTTACTGTTAAAAAAAGGTCCTTTCATGTCAATTTATTGTGTGTATAGTATGTATATTTAAGTCTACATTTAATGTCAATTTATACTGTACGTGAATATTATTTATAAAATTCTTATTTATGTACCTCCATACATCAGATAAAAAAAAAAATGTAAATACTATTTTTTATAATGAACATTTTTATAAACCTAGACCTATTAAAATATAATCAAATCAATCATGATGCATTTAATGATGACTTCAACAAATTAAAGTCAATGGAATGCGTCTTACAATTTTAATCCAAATCCTATATCACCGTCTACTTTATTCTATATAGTATATGTTCATATATATACCATATAGAATAAAGTAGTCTGTCAGTTTTTTTTTGACCGGGTGTTGTCAGGACATCTGAAGCGAAGTCGCAGGTAAAAAGTAGTTATATTTGTTCTTTGTTCAATGCCCTGGTAAGACAAAGAGCTGTTAAGTCGATTTTTTTTCATATATATATATATATATATATATATAACCATGAATGATTTTTACTTTCATTTGCCTACTCAATTAACTTCATTGAGAGAGGAAATGAAAGCACCGGTGTCATACCGACCGGTGATATAACATTAAAATCAAGATTGTCAATTTAAATATTTGGTGTGAGATTTAGAAAATTATTAAGACACTCATATATATATGTATATGTATATATATATATATGTATGTATATGTATATATATATGTATGTATATGTATATATATATATATATATGTATGTATATATATATATATATATGTATGTATATATATATATATATATGTCTATCTGTTATACTTTCTACTATCTGTTATAGTTGGATTTTATTTTTTATTATTTATTTTGTGATTGCTGTGCACTGGGTTCGACCAATCTACACTCTTAATGTCATTGAGTAAGGCGGAAAGCGGGAAACGGAGAGCCTCGTCACTAGGTTCTCTCTGTTTACTATTATTTATGGGAAGCTAAAAAAGTTTTTTTTTATTTATAATATTATGTCTCGTATAATTCGCAATAGTGTCGTAGATTATATTGTATAATATACTAAATAAATTTAATAAATTAAATTTCGTTCAAACTTGACTACTTTTGTGACTCCCAATATGAACCTTTTAATACCTTAAGGCAAGTTTAAGGATTTAGTTTTAGCCAATTAAAAAATAAAAAGCATTTTGTTGTAATTTTATTTATAAACTGATTTAAATAGTTTCTTTATATGGAATTTATAGGTCTATTTTAAGAAGGAAGGAAGAGGGTCCTCCCTATTTTTCACAATAAAAAGTAGCCTATGTTACTTCATGGGGCTTGGGTATCTCCGTTTTAAATTTCATCAAAATTGGTCTAGTAGTTTTTGAGTTTATTCAATACAAACAAATAAAGAAACGTACATACAAATCTTTCCTCTTTATAATATTAGTATAGATGATCGTTCCGCTTTCAGTGCTAACAAATTGATTCCGTGTTAAATGGCGAAACCACCGTACTATCCGATCACATCACAATTAATATTCTATATAATAATAATCTATACCATTGATATTTTTTTGACCATGCTAATCTCAAGCTCAGTAATTAATTAGGCCCATAGTCCAGTTTTCTAGGCTATATATAGTACATGAGGTACGTCGTTTAGGTGATGCCACTGTACCTGGTACCAGGTATTTCACTTAAAAGGTTGCCATACATCATCACAACTCTTAATTACCATTTGGAAACAGAAGCGAGGTCGCCGGTAAAAGCTAGTTTTGTTTAAAGTTTCACGCTGTATCCCGCACATGGTAGGGGTGGCAGAGGGAACCGTAGGAACCTAGTGTTAAGACACTCCGTTCCCCGCTTTCTACCTTTCGAGGCCATTGCGTATTGTGTGGCGGAACTAAACGCCGCGCTTTGCCTTGTTACCAGAGCGGAGAAAATGAAAATATTCATTAACCCCGTGTGGGAATCGAACCCATAAACCTGTAAACGCGACGTTTACAGGCACAGGCCATACCCCCGCGCCATGACGGTCCTCTAAGCTCTAATAAGTAAATATGGAGTGACACATGTCCTAAATCCTTGTATTATTTGCAATAAATAATAAACTGATTCGGAATTTTAATGCTTTCGCGTTTAAGATCCATATATTTAGATTCTTTAATATCCTCGACCCTGACCACAATATATAGTGCCTTGAGATTCCACAAATGAAAAACGTGATCTTCGACCTTTCTATACATCCTCTACTGCCGTAAATTTGTTCTTATCGGCCTTTTCACAAAGCAATATTATATTGCATGTATTTATTGGTTGTCATTGCATCTTTGGCAAAGATTTACATTTTGGCAGCCTTATATTTATGAAAAAGAAATATATTCAATCTGTATCTGGTAATTAGACAAAGGAGTTTTCTTATGGTTATGGTATGGTTAAATAAAAACCCTAGTAAATATCCGGTTATAAATATATTATTGCTCTCCAACTTGTCTCTGCAACTGCAGATGTCATTTTGTATGTCAGAAATCATACATCATGTATAATATGTATATATATGTATATATATGTGTGTACATCTTGTGATATTATATATATATATATATATATATATATATATATATATATATATATATATAATATATATATATATATATATATATATATGTACCTACTTAAATACATCGTGGTCAGACCTATTTTATTATTGTCGTCTGATTAAAAATATTTAATAGAATTTTTTTTTAAATTAAATATAAATTTGTGTTTTCTGTGTTAAGAAATTTCCAGTTTAGAAGCTAGGGTATGCTTAAATTATGTTTTTATATGTATGTTCTATATCATAAATCACGTATCGCGTCTAATACTATATTTATATATAGAAATAATATTTTATTCAATACATCTCAATTCATAAACCCCACTGGCGCAACCTGACCTACATTAACCATCCCTTGGTGGGTCTCCATGTTGTTAACTTGGCCAGACTATCTATCAATCTTGTTTATTTCTGATACAATTTTAATTTTATTGCCAATGTAATTAGCCTATATATCTATAATTGAATAATGGCATTCATTTATAAAATTCTTTTATATAATATAGGTTCATTTTGTTATATTATGTTATCTATATGTAGTTCCGTTCCAATTTAGTTTTGCCATCAGCTATAATTAACTTTATATAATATTATTTATAATCTGTGATGCCTACAGGTTTTGAGATTTTTTTTTAATTTTATTGTTTGGTTTTCCTTGTACTTATTTAGTGTAAAGGTGTTATAATGCGCGCCAACTGAACGATTATTGTAAAACGATCGAGGCTATATCACCTTTTTCAAGGCTCTCTTTATATACATATTTAAATACCATAGACAATCTTTGATAGAACTTTCTTTTTAAAATGATTTCTTTCATTGGTACTTCTGTTGTGGTTTAATAGTTATTGTTTTCTATAAGAGAAATAAATTTTAAAGCGTTACTCAACGGGCGTAACTTCTATCACCGGCGACGTCTTGCTCTTGCTCGTCCCCTCGTAACGTCGTCATAGCAACATTGTTCCCCATTCACTAGCGAGCTAGCGAATACGGGGGGGTCTCATTGATCGAGATGTGGAAATTTAAAAACGAGCCGATTGCGAATATTCGATTACGGGCGAAAAATATGGGTGTACGCGAGTTGTATAATTTTAGAGAAAGGTAGGCGATTTGTTTTGGTCGGCCGCCTCGCCGCCTTGTGAGGTGCGGCGTTGTCTCACTTCGGCGGCCGCCCGCTTGGCTGTACGGAGTTCGATCGTGGCCTGCCATACGCCTGTCCGCCCGTTAGTCAGTCGGCCGCGCAGCTCGGTGCGCGACGTCCGTGCGCGAGCCCTCGTCCCGGCGCCCCCTCCCGCTCCCCCCGCCTCAGCGCACCGGAGCGGGTGCGAGCGAGACGCACAACGCGCCGGACAGAGACGGAGACATGGCGGTGTCGCAACCTCGCCCACCTGACCGTGTTGACGCCGCGCTCGAAAAAGTTGCGCCGTTGCGCTATTTGAAGGCGCACGAATGTACGAGCAGTGTGACGCGTTATCACAAACCTCTGTGTCTCAATAATATTCTAAACAGTTCTCTTGAGTAATAAATACGTGAGGGACGGTTCCGTTAACATCGCCCCGGCGTTATCTCGCTGCATACGACGGTACGTATCTTATATATATATATATTATACATAAAAAATGGACGCGTTAACTTTTGTGTGTGGCGGCAGTGTCTGTGTGTGCCTAATTGAGCGTGTCTCCTATCCCGTGCATCGCGGATTTCACCAAAACGACATTCAGGCATAGCATTTGTTGGTATTTATTCGCCATTTTCTACGACGGTGACGAATACCACCGTCGTCCTCGTTTCGCGCCGCTCACGGTAAACCGGACTCTACCGCTCTATTCCGAAAGTCCAATCCCCTCTAAAAATCCGCATCCAAAGCAATGATTCATTGTGGAAATAATAATAAAATTGTCTTGCGCGACTCGCACTGTGAAAGATCTAAAGTAAAAAGGCGGGATTATGTTTTGTACGAGGGCTTGTCGTAGTTTTTTTTTTGGTAATTGATTTTTGTGGCAACAGACTAGAAATATTCCGCCAGTGTCGCATATATGATATATATTGAGTGGTTAATTCTCGTCGTCGTAGTTTAGTTTTGTCCCTCTGTTGCCAAGTTGAAAGTTAAGCCGAGTATTCGTGCTTGTAATTGCACACAGCCTGTGTGTTATCGATTTGTATACGTTTTCCGCTATAAATAAGTGCGACTTTGTGTCATCGCCGCCGCCACTGTCGCGGACCGGTTCTCGCTTTTGTACCACTGGAGTTTTAGTGGTTTAGCGCTTTGAGGTACACCTCTAGATATTTTGTTGCGCAATTTAACTTCTAATATGTGATGGAGCCAGCTTGCAAGTTTTAACACTAGTTAGTTCTGCCCACGCCGATGGCCGATGACGTCATCGAGAAACAGCCGATAAATGTATTTGTTTTTGTATTAGGTACTCGCTACATGAGGCGAGCAATGCGTTACATAATATGAAAGGTGATTATCGCGTTTTTTTTGTTTTTTTTTTTTCCATATAAAATAGCTCTTGTATTTCACCTAATATCATAACAATTACAGCCTTGCACGCAATATCTCGAAATCTTACAAAAAAAAAAGAAATATGACTGAATGCTACTTTTTCTTTGCCTACATGTGGAAGTTAAAGTTAAAAAAAAATTATATTCTTTCAATATATCTCAACCGTGTCATTTGACAATCCGTGCCCGTTTTACCGCGTGACTGAATTTTTATCGCATTCACAAATCTAACCTTCTCCTTGACAAATTCGTATTAAACGCGAAAAGCAAAAGCGGTGAGATTGCATTTTTTTTTATTATATTTACATTAAAATTATATTTCGTTGGCGCGTGTTTTTTTTTTAATTTAGGTTATGTTTTTAAATGTTTGTTAAATCCAGTAATTAGTTTGAGCTACACGATTATAATATAAAAAATATATATAAAGTAAAGTAGGTATTTATCAATTTGATGTTATTTTAACCTATATATCACATTGTCCCCCCATCCCGTTACATGCTTTCAATAAGCATGGTGACTGCGTACAAGGGGATATATAAATATACCATTGGAAGCACCATAATTTACCCATAAGTTATGGTGTGCCGAAAATCTTATTACAAATATATTATCTGTATTCTTTCGTTATTTAATTCAAAGTAGAATTAAACATTTTGGTTGTGACAGCTAATAATAAGGCACTCCACATCATAATGTAGGTTATTAATTATTATACTATTATAAATAAGTAGGTTATTGGTAATGGCTAATATTATTTGGGGAAAAATATGCCATACAGTTGAGCTAGAGTTCTAAGACTTTCTTTTTATATATATTTTTTAAAACAGTTACAAGACTTTAAATTACATATTACATGTTTATGAATATTTTATTACAATTTCCAGGTGAACGGGTGATGGGCCGTTGACCGGCATGATGAAGCGTTCGGGACCCCGTCTGGGGCCAGATGAGCCCTCCATGCAGACTCCTGCTCAGGTAAAACACTATTTCTTTTTATTACTTGACACAAGTTATTATACAAGTTATTTTAGTGTGAGCTAAAAACAACGATTCATATGTGATTGTAATTAAACTTTCCATTATCTTTCTTTTTTTCTTATTGGAAAATTACAGATTAGATTGTACTTTGTATTGTGGATTATAATACAGATTAAATTCAAATAACACAATGACATTTAATTTTATGTTAACTATATATGATAAAATTTATAAATAAACAAAGCCAGCAAACGGAGAAGCATGTTTTTTATTTATGCAATATGCACAGCAATAATAGTATTGTTGCATTTTTTTTTAATTTGTATTTACTAGAATAAGAATTTATATTTATATAATAAACACTTGTTTGTGACAGACTGATAAAAAAATATCCTAGAAATAGAGCGCACTAAACCAAAAGCAGTTTCTCTTAAAAATGCCTGGATTATTTGTCATAAAGAAAAAACTTCTTAAATTTCTTCTTTCTACTATATGAAACTGCATATCATTTGACATGAGTCTATTCAGTCTAATGTAAGCAACGCCACAGACTATATATAGTCAATGATTTTTTTTTAAAATTACAATATGTATAGAGTAAAAACCAAGCAGAAGTTTAATTTATTTTTTATTGCTTCAACGGCATTTGGACATAGCTTAACCTGAGTCTTGTATTCTAAAAAAAAAACATTATTTTACTCAAAAAATTTAAAAACATGTTTGCAATAAACTTTCATATATAAATAGGTATGCGGTTTGAATAATGATTGCATCCTTCACATGCAATCTGAGTGCAACGACTCCACTGACCACAATGTAAAGGAAGTTTGGCTCATTATATATCAATCATAACTATTAAGTATATGATGGAAATTCAACTAAGACGTACATGAAAGGTCTTTGCCCAGAAATATTAATTAAAACTTGTATCTGTCATGTTTTTTTTTTTTTTTTTTTTTTAGTATAATGACGATTTCACTAAGCTATTTTAGTTTTTTTTCCCTCCTTTCCTCCTTCCTTTCCCATAGAAATTTTTCTTGTCAATATATGTATTTCCGAATACATAGTTATTTTGCATATACATAGTTTCGTAAAGCTTGTGAAACACTGTCGTAAACAAACTAGCAACTAAAACTACAATCGTCTATGTAGAGGGAATTAAGTATTAAGACTCTCCGTACTCGATTTATTACAGAATATGTGTTTGGAAGTAAATAACAAGTGCAGTAGATGATAAAAGTCCGTGTTATTATTTATGCAGATATACTTGTACCGTGCCAACGCCGAGGTTATCAACTTTATAGGCGATCTAATGGTTTTATGTGTTTATATATAGACGGTGTTCCAAGATTTCATATTGGAGATTTAAATATAGATAGAGAACGGAGAAATTATTCACTTTGCTCATTTATGGTCACCGTTGCAGCTAGTGTATATATTTGGTTTTAATATGATATAGTAATAAATTAAATGACGCCGCTGGTTTTAGTTTTTGTGGTGAATTTAATTATTATAATGAATTTTTAACTTTTTATAAGTAAAAAATTCCTACACTAACAATAAGTTCCGTATCTAATTTACCACCTACATATAATAAAAATATAACTATTAAACTATGATTGGGGGTATTTATATATGTAATATAACCCAAAACAATGAATCAATTTTTGTCTGTCTGTCTGTCTGTTTGTTTGTTTGTCTGTCTGTGCGTTCGTGTTGAACCGATTGAAATGCAGAATAATTTTCTGAAACTTCAAATTTACTTTTCCGCGTAGCCAGAGTTGCGGGGCGGAGCTAGTATGAAATAGTTGTTTAAAAAAAACAATATGGTAAAAATTTAAAAGAGTAGGTATTGTATATATATATATATATATATATATATATATATATATATATATATATATATATATATATATATATATACTTTTTTTTTATATGCAGGCGTGGCGGGTACTAACCGTAAATTTTCTTTTATGGCCACCATTTTGAATTTAAAAATATCCTATTTATTTACATTACTATCAACCAAGGACGTATCGGTATCGGTAACGGTGAAACAGTTTAGAATTTTAAATAAGCAATGTTTGAGTCACGTCAGTTGGCACGGCTGTCCGTTTGTTGCAATTATATACCTGCGCTATGGAAATAGATCAAAAAGTTACGTTAGTTTATTTTCACGTGGAAATGGGTTCATTTATTATGATGGGTTATAATATATATGGATTAGTATTGAGGAAGTTTTGGGTCTTGCTTTTTTTCCTCTCCTTGTAGGTGTCGCTCTTGAGTCACAGAGTAGAGTGATTTAGCTTTTATGTACATTTTTAGTTTAATATTATTATTTATTATATTAACTATATAGTACACTGCGCTAGTGATGTCAGTACATTAGTGAAGTGAGTCAGCGAATTGACGCATATGTATGGAAATACTGTACTGGACAAGTAACGGTGAAAATCCCAGTGTACAAACATAAAAACTGTCGAATCATTTATATATATATTATTAAATAATTAATTTAAATTAATATAGTATATAAGTACAGGACTTATTATTTAATATATATTGGTATGTATATAATCTGTGTCACGCATAGTAGTGACAGGTAGGCAGGGGAAACACCAATCTAAATTTTGTTCTTTTTTTGTATTTATTTTGTTAGTAGAATTTTGTGGGGTGGGCGTAGCCAGTCTGCGTTGCCCACCCACCCCCTTCTGCGCCCATGCGTTTAGTATTATTGTGCAAATTTGCTATATCAACGATTTTATTTAAATTTTTAAGCTTATTTATATATTTCTTAGAGCAATTTCTAAAGTAAAGAAAATCTTGAATGGTTTTTAAACGTAAACACTACCTCCAATAGATATTTATTATATCGTAGATATAATAACTAATTTACAAATATATTCGTTTTAATAATGCTTATAATAAACAGACGTTTGTCGATTTATCGGGTTTTGAACTGGTTCTCACTAATGTCAAAGGGTCCCCCCATCCCGTCGCTCGCTTACAATAAGCATGATGACTGCGTACAAGGGGACATAGTAATACCAGCATTGGAAGCATCGCGTCCCACCCCATGGGATATGGTGTGCCGAAAATGTTTGTACATTAATTTAATATACAAGTACTTATATATACATATATACATGTACATATACATATATATACGCTATACTGAGTTTTACTGTTTTAATTGTGTTTAATTAACATTAAGTTTTATTTTTCATATTTAATGTTGTAAAAAAAAAACTAACGCAAAGAAACCATTTCAACAACATTTTATTACTCATTCTAAGAATCGCGATAGTCAAAACTAGTAGCTGCGTCTAATGGGTGGGGTACCATATGTTAGGTGCAGTTATGTACTGAAAATAATTAATTAATTATGTATGTGTAATTGGCTAGTACACGATTGTACTAGATTCGAATCCCGATTCAGGGGTTTTTTTGTGCCTGTTTGTGGATTATTTTTTTTTCTTGTTTTTTTTTACTTAATGTTCTTTATAGTATTAACAAGCCCTGCTATATACAGCATAGAGTGTAATAGCGAAATCCAAACGAGATTTTTTTCTTTTATTTATATAGGCTTCTTACAAGTGCTTGTCACATTTAAAACTGCACAGTTGTGCACACACATTTAAGCTCTTTTATTTAATTAATGTTTTTTTTTTCATTTTGTTATAGATACAGCAAGCGGGAGCCAGCAACATGCATACATTGGCCCAATCGGCCCAACCACAGATCTTAGGTAAGTTCTTTTAATTATTTGTTTTTTTTTTGGACCTTCTAGAGAGACTATGATGATAAAGATGCGATGTGCATTTGACAGAATGTCAGTGTTGATACAAGCATTGCTGCCTTCCTTCTGATGTCTCGATCAATATTTTGGAATATATATATATATATATATATATATATATATATATATATATATATATATATATATATATATATATATATATTTGTAATTATTTTGTACGTTGTTTGTTGTCACCTTATTCCTTATTAAACGTTTTATGGATTTTGTGTGTACGCTTTTGGTTCTTAGACTCATTAATTATTCAAGTAGAACAACGTCTCTGTCGGTTCTACTAGTATTATCAATAAATCCATACAATTTTCTTTATTTTTTAATTTTATATGATTTTATATTGATTATATAAATATTGTTTAAAAAAATAGGAGTTTCATTATCAGACATATTTGCCACTGATATTTGAAATTGTCTTCTGTATAACAAGCTTTTGTCCAATGTAAATATCTAACAGTTTGTATGCATTTAGCAGATATCGGTTGCATCGAAACCATTAACGTCATATAAGAAAGTCTTTCTCGATAAATGAACGATCTAACGAAAAAGCAATTATACCATTAGTACCGGAGTTTTATATTATAAATACAAGTCTATACTTGTGAACCTAAAATCTTTCTATATTATATATATAATTTTTTGGCCAATAGATAGATAAGTTAAAGATAAAAAGCATGGTAGAGTGAGTAGTGTCTAGGATACTTGAGCCTACGGTTCCCGCTGCAGGCTTCTACCGTGCTATGAGCGGGATACAGCGTGATGCTAAAAAAAAAAACTAAAAAAATGTATTTATAAGTATTTAAATAAAAATAACTTAATGATTATCTCAATTATTCTATAAAAAGAACTATCTAGGAAAACTTGAGCGTATATAATAATAAATAGATAATAGTTTTGGCCCAAACTGCACTCATCGCTACGCTATACATAGCTCGCAGCTCGTGGCGACGCCAATCGATATCGGTACCCGTTTGTCAGCTATGGAAAGCTTTTGCGCCGTAGGAATTTTTAATATGCAGTTTTAGTTCCCCAAAAATAGCTTATGCAAGTGTTTTATAATGTTTCTTGCTTGTAACTAGCTAGCTAGCTAACTAGACTAGGTTTACCCTGGGGTTTCGCTCGTTTTGTCGATTGAGAACAGCTTAGATTTGATTGATGAAATTATTTTTCTATTAGATAGAACCAGTAGTTAGTTGCCGAGACTAGGCACAGAGGGGGACCCAGTGTTAAGACACTCCGTTCCTCATTCACTGCCCAATTGTGAGGCATATCTTGTTAGTAGAGCGAGGAATGGGAATCTAACCCACAACCTCTGTGCTGCTGCGTCACCAAGGTTGTATTTATTATGTGTATGGCTTGCAGCTGCGTCTCCAATTTTGTACTCCATTGTGCTGGCCGTTTTATAGTTTCAATTGTAAACATACATTTGTATGATGGTAATTTGTTAGTCCACTGCCTCTCAGGCCTCTCCACTTGTGGTATAAAGTATGAAACGGCTGGAGCTCTTCAAAATGGGACGTTAATCAAGGCATGTGAATATATAAGATTAGTAGATTAGTAGTAATGTATTTTGACATTTTCATATTAATATTAAATGACTCGCGAAACCAGCTTTTGTAGGATTAATACAAAAATAAAAAACGCGGACATTGGCCTCAGACGCGTGTCTCTATACAATACTATATATGAACGTATTGTACTAAAGCACTCGCTACACACAAGTAAATATATAACTTCAATACAATATTAACATTGTGAGGAAACTTTAAATTCTCAAACTTGTCGTAGTGTGGGTGGGTGTGGGTGTGGGTGAGCCTGTGAGGTCACGACGTGGCGCCACTTGTTAGGTTAGGTCAGTTATAATAACATTGCATACGGTGTTTGATATCATATAATAATAATAGCAGCTTCACGCTGTATCCCGCATATACTCGTATGTACATAGCGGGATAGGCTCTAATACCCGCTTTCTACTCAATTTCTGAGGTATTCGGTGTTCAGTTGTTTTAGTCTTGTAAGAGAGGATTTGGAAATTCATTTAACAGATTGGGAGGAGTCGAACCTGCAACCAAGGCGTTTATAGATCAGGCCACCTGATCTATAAACGCCTTGGTTGCAGGTTCATTTAATGAAGTGACCAGCTGTATATTGACCATATCGTTAAATAATCTCTTGATAATTTCACCATCGACGTTTATGCCCATGTTTGTGTAAACTAGCGGCCGTACGCGACTTTGTCCCCGGTGGACTTAATTAAATTCACAATATTTTTTATTTTCTATAGTATATATATATAGCCTTCCTCGATAAATTAAATGGAGTATTGGTCATAGAAAAAATAATTTCCAGTAGCTCCCGAGATACGAGCTTTTAAACAAACAAACGAACAGCTTTAGTTTATATTATTGAATATATTTGTAAATAATGTGAATTTACTGTACAATTTAGTTATTATATGGTAATAGTGAAGATGTTATATAAAGATTTTATTAAGAAGAAATTCTGTACAGTAAGTTGATATAGTTAATTATGTGAATTAAATATAATTAATGGTAATTAAAATATAATTGTAATTAATGAGCTCATGTTTTTAATTTTAATTGGAGTTAATTCAAATAGAAACTACGTTGCTTATAGAGGTTTAATAATTAATGAAAGAGTTTATTTTGGTTTTTTTTTTAGTTATGTGTAAATTAGAATCGCTATTTATTTTTATTTACCCAGTATTTCCAGTTTTTTTTAATTTAAATTTATCGTGGTCTTACACGTGGTCCGTATCTTTTATTTTTTTTCCTAGATTATTATTTAAACGTTTAAGTTTCTGCGCTTATTAAATTTTATTAATTTTTTTTTATTTTTTTAATTTTTTTTTTTAATTTTTTTTTCTTGTTTAAATACTACTAATGTTATTTTATATAAAGAGTTAAAGATTAAAAGGTAATTTTCGAATATCTAAAGTGATATATTCGAGCAGTCATTTAAACTGCGGTCATATGTTTAAGAGTGAAGTTACATGTATATATATATATATTTTGGTGCTTGAATGACAAATAAAAATATTTGTAATATTTTTTTCTTTTGTGTATATATTTCATTTTTGCAAGTAATATTAAACATAATAATTCTCTTGTGTGTGCTACAGGAGCAACGGCAATGCTATCAGTTGGCGGTGGTTTCGGGCGTCCGACCCGCGCCTCCACGCCGGCCGTTATCAATTATCTAAAGCCGAATGTACAATATGCGCCCAAACAGTCGCAGGTGCAGCCCAGGCTTAAGGTGAGTCCCGTCTATATACTGCACTCTACTAACGCTAAAATATGAGTTTGTGTGCAAAATACAATAGATGACAAGTAATAATCATTAGTTTAGAAACTCTCTTAACCGGACTTATTGTTGTAATATGTCCGGATAATCGGTTTGCGTATATGTTTGTTCGTTTCAAGTTCATTTTAAGTAGAGTAGTTTTTGTTTTGTTATGTTTTATAGCTTTTCCATGTGTTTTTCTTAACATCGTTATTTTTTTTATCCAAGTATCACTTGTCTGTCTGTCTGTCTGTCTGTCTGTCTGTCTGTCTGTCTGTCTGTCTGTCTATATTTAAATATGTCGGATAGATGATAGTCCGGATAATCGCGAATTCGTTATTCTACTTAACTCTATAGATAGAACTACTTGAATAAAATATTTCATTAGAATCAGTTTGGACTTCTGCCGTATAAGCTGTCAACCAATTTCAGAACAATTTAAGTAATTGACATATTATTGACATTGTTATAGTATATTTTTTGTTAAATCATGAAGTTTATAATGCATTTTTTTTTTCTAATTTACTGACTGAGGCTTAACTTTAATTTAAAAAATATATATTAAAATTGAAGCTTTATTTGGTATGATATTTGCTTTTCTATCAAATTACAGCACTAATATGATGAACACAATTACCGTTCGATCACAATGATAAAACAAAATGGCTGCTTTTTTTTTCTCTGATTTCTCGTCCTATTCCTTCAAAATTACATCAAAAACAACAAAAATATAACATAAATCGTCATTTCCCTAGCTGGTTAGCCAGCAGCCTCTGGCCATCCCCGGGCGCCAGTCGCCAAACCTGGCTCCGATGCCCGGCGGGCCGCCAGCTCAGTTCCAACGCCTGAAAGTGGAAGACGCCCTGTCTTACCTGGACCAGGTCAAGTACAAGTTCAACACGCAACCCCAAGTGTACAACGACTTTTTGGACATCATGAAGGAGTTTAAAAGTCAAACGTGAGTTGTTTTTTTAATTTTTTTTTTTTTTTTTATTTATTTATTACTTTATACATTTTGAACTAATCATTTCTAATTCGATACAATATAAAAAGTAATTTAGACCTTCAATTTTGGACCCTCCAATGGAAATCTTTCAAAATTCAAATGATGATAACAATTACCGTTTGACCACCATGATAAAAATATATGGCTGCTTTTTTTTTACTGATAATTCTCATTAAAAATAAAAGCTTTATTACAAACCCCAAAGCCCCATTATTAATATATAGATTTTCTTTCAGAATTGACACTCCGGGGGTCATAACCAGGGTGTCCAACTTGTTCCAAGGTCACCCGGAGCTCATTGTGGGCTTCAATACCTTCTTACCTCCTGGGTACAAGATCGAAGTCCAGAGCAATGGCCAGGTAAGTGTGATTCGTCTATACGTTTTCTCATGATGAAGGAGAAATATTCATGTCAAGATTGCATATGGAGAGAATTTATGAGTTAATTATTTAAAAAAATATACTTAAATAAAATATTTATACTGAAATAATCTTATTAAAAGTGTTCTAGTAATATATATACATATATATATATTGGCAAGCTATTTGTTGTCTAATATTTGTAAACAATAAATCTCCATATATTTTCCAAATAGGTATCAGTATCGATGCCCTCCCCCACCGGCGCCGGCTTACCAGTGCCCGGCGTGAGCGTGAGCAACGTGGGAGTGGGCGTGGGCAACGTGAATGTGGGCAGTGGTGGCGGTGGCGGCGGCGGTGGTGGTGGTGGCGGCGGCGGCGTCCTTCTAGGAGTACACCACAGCCAACCGCAGCCGCAGCTGGTGCATCTGATGCCTGTGCCACAGTGAGTAACATAGTGGCTTTTAATTTTTGGAAGTAACTAAGAGCATTGTTTTTTATTATATTCCATTATAGTTACTATATAGTCTATTATAGCCTACATTGATAAATAGACTAAACTATCACACATATATTATTAAATTAAATAAAATTTGTAACAACAGTTCCTAAGATTGATATATAAAAAATATTGGGTTCAATGTTTTAATAGAGGGTGTTATTTTAATTTCTCTCATGTCAACTTACTAAATGCCTGGTTGTAAAGAAATGGGGAAGATCTTTCTGCCTATCCTGTATATAAAACGTGAAGCTAAAAAGTAACTAGAATAAATTAAAAAAGTTTAACTGTCTGTATATTGTATACCAAAATGATGAAATTAATTACCGATTGATAACAATGATAAAAACTTGCGGCTGCTCTATTAGAGTTCTGATGACCTCCAATATACCTTATATGCCGTATCCCCATAAGAAAGATACTAATATACATATATATATATAAAATTTGTAGGTCTGTCAGCACCGCCATAGTTCACAACCTGTCCGTGAATGCGAGTCCGGCGAACACACTGCATCATATATCTCAAGCTCATCAGCAGATTGAAGCTGGTGCTATACATCATGCACCAGGTTAGTTTTTTTTTATGTTTTTTTCTAAGTTGAGGCATTGGCAAGGTATTATAATTGAAAAAAAATATAAAACGATTCTCTTGTTCTTAATGAATTTCGCTCTAGTAGCAAGACTAGGTGTTGCATGGGGTTCTGCCTCTCTCTCTGCATCCTGCTAAATGCGGGATACAGCGTGAAGTTATTATTAAACAATAATTTATATATAAAAACGTTTTTCTAATCCATATATCATTTGTTTATGACCAGGAGCAGCACCGACCAGCGGTGCGGGGCACGCCGGTGCGGCAGCAGGCCAGCCTGTGGAATTCAATCATGCCATAGAATATGTCAATAAGATTAAGGTATTTACTATAACTCAGTGTTCCTCTCTCGACTTTGCCCGCGTTGTGTTGCCATATATAATTAACGCTCAAAATATGATGCGTTTACGATATCACATAAATGGTCGTATTGGTTTTTAAATATTATCTGTTAATATCTGTGTGTATGTTAGGGAAAACAGCACTCAAATCCGTTGCACACTTTTTTTTTTTTCAAATATTTCACCTAAAATCTATGTGAAGTGCAGATTGTAGATACAATTCTACTCAAGGGCTATGATCATATTTAAATTGTGTTCTTTCTAGTTCTATCATTCAACATTACTTTAATATCTAGATTTTTGATAGCTACTGGGATAGTTTTGTTAACCCAGAAAGAATTAAGCTGTTTTTTTTTTTTAGTTTTTCTTATTAGTAATAATGTGTGGGATTGATTCTCACTTGCAGGAATGAATCAATATATTCTCTTTGCTTACCTATCTTGCTAAATGCGGGATACAGCGTGAAAAAAAAAACGACTATCGCTTATGTGGTGTCCCCTCCGCAGTCGCGGTTCTCCCGCCAGCCGGACAAGTACAAGCGTTTCCTGGAGATCCTGCACGCGTACCAGCGCGGCCACCGCGACGTCAAGGAGCCGCAGGCCAAGCAGCAGACCGAGCAGGAGGTGTACGCGCAGGTATACTACATATTGTTTTGTTATATGGAGCTAACTTTTTGTAGTACTCATTTATTTTTACCTTTTTTTTATTAACCTTTTTTTTAATTTTTTAACTTCTTAATTTACGTTTGTAGTGAAGTAAAGTTGTAACAAAAGTGATGCTTATTATGCTTAAAATTGAAGTAATTGTTTTTTTTTTTATAAGGTGGCAAAGCTATTTGAGAACCAAGACGACTTGCTAGCGGAATTCGGACAGTTTTTGCCCGATGCTAAAGCTGTCACCAAGCCTGCGCATATACCTCCCCATGCGCGCTCGCCTCCGCCACAGGTATGTTGTTCATTTGTTATTATTAATAAATATGTACGAGATCTTTTATTGATGTTATAATGGAGAATATTGTGAAAGTAAATTGTAATTGATAAACTTAAAATTAATAATAATTTTCCTGCTCAGAGCAAAATATAATACCTTTGTGTTAGATTACATTAAAAATTATCTAAATGTCATAAATGAAATATTTTTCCTTCACTAGCCTCGTCCAGAAGTGGAACCTGAGCGGTTCCCGAGCACGCCGGTGTCGCCGCCCCACGCCCCGCTGCCCCAACACCCCCCGCACCCTCAACACCCCCCGCACCCCCAACACCCCCCACACACTCCGCATGTGCAGGCGCCGGCTCATGCTCATCATCATGTTCAGGTCAGTCTCGTTTTATTTTAAATAACAAGATTAGATTGATTTGGCTACTGGCAGTATTTAAATAATGTAGCTATTTGTTAATAAAATGTCGATATAATATTTGATAAATAAATATTCTTTTCTTAACAGCCTCTCCCAAAACACACAGCAACCACGACAGCACCGCCGCAGCATCATCATCTCAAGAGATCACCCAGCTTTGGATCTTCCACACAAATTGGTAAGAATATGCTAAAATATTAATATAATTATTAAATTCTTTAAATCTAAATATTATTTAAGAAGTACGTACTCAGACAAAATTATATAAACTATTTAATATAGCCGCTCAGTGTAAATGTAATTTGTTAGCCACACTCCCATCTAAGATGAGTCTCTGGTGCGAGATTAAAATATATATATACCAATCAACCAATTAACTTCCATTCCACCAGCTTCCGGAGCCCCACCATCCAAGAAGCCCCGTTCAGCGATTCCATCACCAGCGCCTCTCAGGGACGTGTCATACGCTGAAGCGGCCAAGCTGGCGACGGCTAGTGATTACAGCTTCTTCGATAAGGCACGCAAGGCGTTCCGGTCTCACCACGTATATGAGAATTTTTTGAAGTGCGTTGAATTAAATTAATTACAACTATAAATAACAATAAAGACTATATTGAAAATATTTTAAAATGATTAAAGATTTTAACTGAGCGGAACTCTATAACTTGGATTACTTATTGGAACACAATTTTTTTTTTAACATGATTTTTTTTAATATACATCTTACACACAGATGCCTGCTCCTCTTCACAAACGAGGTAGTTTCATCGTCGGAGCTGCTCCTCATAACGGAGCCGTTCCTATACCGGCATCCGGAGCTTAGGAAGTGGTTGCAAGACTTTGTGGGGCCCGTGTCGCCACCGAACACCCCCACAGCGACACATACTGGTGAGTTCTCTTGTATTTTTTCAGTACTGTTTGAGTCATACAAAAAAGAGAATTTTAAATATTATTATTTATAGTTTTGTTTTGTCTGTCACAGTCACTTCATATCTTACTTAGAAACTACTGGACGGAATTAGTTGAAATTTAGTACACATAAATATGCTCTTTAGTTGATACATTTTTTTTGTATGCAGAACTTTTCCATGCGAATTTTGTCTATTATAGAATTATAATGGGTGTTTTTTTTAACACATCTAAGTAGGAATAATACTTAAGTGGGACTAGATGAGGTATATAACGGGATATATATTTATATAAAAATAAGTCTTAAGTCATCTAATTAATATTTTGTACTCCAAAATTTATTCAAAATTTTACACAACTAGTAATTAAAATTAATGAATGTCCTTAAAATAGGACCAGGCTACAACAACTTCGGCAGTTCGAGTGGGCTTCTCGGCTATGAACGACGGCTGGAGACGAAACGCTACGAGCCCTTGGGCGCTTACGGAGCTCAACTCCGCCACGACAGGCCGCAGGGAGAGACTGCAATGGATATAGGTATGTTTCTCAGCCTTTTTTTGTTAGAAATTCATTGTAATGGGTAATATTTGCTTCGCAAAGTCAATATAATATTTTTATAATCTGTATTTATTATGTATGTACATAAATAAAACAGAAAAGTAACTGACATACCAAGATATGGGGATGGGATTAAAATTGGGTTATCAAGCTAACAAGTGTCGTCGCATACAAATACATTTTTTGATTTTTAAAGATCATAGGCAATTGTTTACTTCAACAAAATATCTTCATATGGGATAATTGAAAATGCAGACAAATGGTAGACCGCTTGCATGAATGTAATTCATATATGCTTACATGAATTTAATTCATATATTTCGTATACAGATCTGTCGACGTGTAAGAGGTTAGGCACATCATATTGTGCCCTTCCGCGTGAAGCAGCTTCACGACGTTGTTCAGGACGTACTCCGCTTTGTAAAGAAGTAAGTTATTATATATATATTTATTTACTTCGAAAATGATAAATAAAATTGGTTGTGGGTTTAATTCTTAAATATAAATATTTATATAAAACATTTTCTATTTGATTTGTTGTAGGTGCTAAATGACACGTGGGTTTCGTTCCCCACATGGAGTGAGGACTCTACGTTTGTATCGTCACGTAAGACGCAATTTGAAGAATACATTTACAGATGTGAAGATGAGAGGTTTGAGGTTAGTTGTTAAAATTTTTGAAAATTAATAAATAAATAAAATACATTCTGTCGAATGTAGCAGGGTAGGCAGAAGAAACGTAGTGTTAAAACACTCTGTTCACCGTTTTCCGCCATTTGAGACATTGCATTTTGAGTGGTTGGACGCAACGCCGCGCTTATGTTATCAGACCGAGGGAAATTAAAATTATTAATTACTTCGAGCGAGAACTACGTCTTGCGTCTTGTAAGTGACTTAAAGGGTTTAAGGAGGTGATACCACAAAGTAAAATGGCATTTACTAATTTCCATCATGGTCCCCCAGCTCGACGTGGTAATAGAAACCAACGCGGCCACCATCCGCGTGCTGGAGGGCGTGCAGAAGAAACTGTCGCGCATGAGCAGCGAGGACGCCGCCAAGTACCGCCTCGACGACTGCCTCGGCGGGCACTCCCCCACCATCCACCAGCGCGCGCTGCGCCGCATCTACGGCGACAAGGTGGTACGGCGCCCCGACTGCGTATTGGCATGCCACACGCGACCGACCGACTGACTGACTGACTGACTGACTGACTGACGCAGTACCGACCAACTGGATGCTTTATAATAGTCTTAAATACCAATACAGTATATTTAATTGTATTTGATATAGATAAATAATACATGATTAAATATACAATGTTTGTACATACATACAAACATACTTTGAATGACCGACCAGCTTAAACTAATGACATGACGTAATAGTGACATGACAGTAGTAGTATAGACATGACGTAATAAATAGTGATGTGCAGTATTATCGTTTTTATCACATAGTGTCACAACTCCCACCCCTGTTTGTGATTCAATTTACAATATTTTATCTGTATAGTAATGACATAATGACAATATATACATACATACATATGTATAAATAAATATGACTAATATATATATTTGTATACCACTGACATTATAAACAAAACACAAGCTACAAGCATGCTTTAGTATTTGAAGGGCTATTTTATTTTATTATTATTTTTAGTTAGATTTTTTTTTATTTGTATTTAGTTGGCTTTACGTACTGGTGATAAGGTTTCTGTTTGTATTTCAATTTTAATAAATGGTAGTTTTTTTTCTTTTTCAATTTTGTTTTTATGCATTATTGCTTTATTTGAAATTTATATTTGTAGTTAGTACTTCTTTTTTTTTAAATTTTGTGTTAAATTTAATATTACTAATAAAATAACTTTTTTTGTAGGCGGTTGATATCATCGCCGGTTTAAAGAAGAATCCTGTAGTAGCCGTGCCAGTTGTTCTACGGCGGCTAAAGGCTAAAGAGGAAGAGTGGAGAGAGGCTCAAAAGGTATTTCTTTTTTTATTTATATTATTTTTTATTATTTTTATTTATAGCTTTTATTACTTAGAGGAGACTGTGATGATAAAGATGCGATGTGCATTTGACAGAATGTCAGTGGTGATACAAGCATTGCTGCCTTCCTTCTGATGTCTCCATCAATATATATGAAGGAACTTTTTTAAATTTTTGTATGGAAAACTTTGTATGGTAAATAAGTGTAAAATGTCACTTAACTTTTTAAATACTAAATCTGAAATACTTAGTGTATTCTAAATTATTAAGCTATATAAAATGTTTTTATATTTATTTTTATTATGATTTTAAGTTGACTTAGTCTGTCTCGAATTCGGAAAGCAGAGAGCAGATTGTCTTCATATTAGACTCTCTTTCCCTACTCAATTCTTTTTTCATTTAATTTTTTATTAGCAAGTATTGTTAAATAATTAACAAGTATTAAATAATAACTATGACGGGTGGGGATTCAGGAAATTTTATATGTAAAGTATAGATATTTTCTAGTCATATATTGAGATTATACTATATATTTTTATTATTATATTATTTATAGATATATATATATATATATTTTTTTGTGCAATAAAGTGTTATTATTATTATTATTATTATGAAGATTATACTATTAAACTTGATTTATATATCAACAGGGTTTCAACAAACAATGGCGGGAACAAAACGAGAAATACTATCTGAAGTCCCTCGACCATCAAGGCATCAACTTCAAGCAGAACGATTTGAAAGCTCTGCGCACCAAGTGTCTGTTCAACGAAGTGGAGACTGCCTATGCTGCCAGGAAACCAGGACCTCACTTGGTGGCAGATTATGGGCTTAGAGCCAGGCATGAAGGTATGCGGCGTTTAGTTATGCTTCATAATAAGTGTTATTTGGTCACGTTTGTAGGTTCTTGCTGCTGTTATTAAGATTTTTTTTATGCTTTTATTGTATGTTATATAACAAGATATATATATAAATATATATATTTTGTAGGTAAATAGTATTTGTTTTTAAATTTATATGCTTGAAATTATTATGAAATATATATCCTTACAAAATACTAATTCTCTTTTTGTTTTTATAGCAATAAAAATCGTCCGAGACGCCGCCGAGCTCCTCATCCACCACGCTCGACGGCAGACGGGCATACAGAAGGCGGAGAAACGGAGGATAAAGCAACTTCTCCGCCACTTCTTGCCTGACCTGTTTGCTCATCCCAGGCAGCCGCTGTCTGATGATGAGAGGGATGAAGGTATGGAGAAGATTTGTATTTTTTTTTGTAATTAATAAAGTTAAGTTATATTAGTTAATATTTTAGTAGTTACTCGATTCTTATCCGACTGTCAAGGCGACATTTGTGGGTTCGATTCCAACATGGGGGAATGAATTTAATTTGACTGCCACTGAACACGTAATGTCTCTAATATTGAGCGAATATTTACAAAAGCGAAAATAAAATGTCATAAAATGATGATAAAAATGCGATGTGCATTTGACAGAATGTCAGTGTTGATACAAGCATTGCTGCCTTCCTTCTGATGTCTCCATCAATATATACCATATTTGTCAATATTATTTATATGTATATATAAATATAAATGCAATTTGTTATAGAAGAAAAAGAAGAGCCAACCAGCCCCGGCAGTCCTGCAGCTGAAGTGGCAGACGATAAGAGTGTTAAACAGGAGAAGCAAGAGGTATTTGTTTTATATTATATTGTTTTGTTAATAATGTATCAATTGGATTTGATCCCGCACCTATCCAAGCATTGAGGACGATTTAGGGTTGTTGTAGATTTTTTAAAATTTTTTTTTGCGTGGGCAATAAAACGTAGTATGTGATAAATCGCGATGGACGCGGGTTCGATTTCCATTCGGTGGATTGAGTAATTTTCATTTACATTTCCCTAGCTCTAGCAATGTCACAATTTTGTCTTAACATGATACAGCGTGAAGCAAAATTAAATAATTGTTAAAGTATACCATATCAAGATATAAAGACTGTTAATTCAATTCACCTAGCGGGACAACTCACTATCCCAGATTCTGATAAATAAAAAGTTATGTATATATATGCAGCATACATGTTTAAAGGGCATGACTTTGACGGGAAAAGCGCCCTTTATGACAGAAATAAATCTAGAGAAAAAAAACGTACATACAAATTGTATTTATTAATATGCGTTCTTTTAATTTGAAAAACTTCTTATAAACATATCTGTTCCACAGTCCTCAGAGTCTGACAACGCATCTGATAAGAGCAGCCGCAACAATAAGAATGATAAGGAGAACAAGCCTAAGAACAATAATACTACTAACGATAGCAAAGGTGAGTTTAATTAAAAAAAAATATGTATATATATATATATATATATTTTTTTTTATATATATATTTGAAGATTCCACTGTAAATTGGTAAATAAATTTTTCTCTATAATTCTCACTTTATAGTGAACTAGTCTTCGACTCGCGGCTTCGCCTATTAGCAAGAGCCGCATTAACATCCGTTGCGTAATTTAAAAGTCACACCAAGTTTTACTTTTATGAACTTTATTTTGTGAACTTTTATGAACTTTATTTGTGAACTTTTATGAACTTTATTTTGTGAACTTTTATGAACTTTATTTTGTGAACTTTTATGAACTTTATTTTGTGAACTTTTATGAACTTTATTTTGTGAACTTTTATGAACTTTATTTTGTGAACTTTTATGAACTTTATTTTGATGAACTTGAACTTTGAATTCAAATTTACCTTCGATTTATTTTATGTGAGTAAATATGAGTAGTTTGATCTCGCAAACAAACATTGTTAGTAGTAAAAAGGTTTTAGCAGCAGCATATTTATGAGACGTTTATTTATAATTTATTTTACGTTTAAGTAATAATTATTTGTATTAATATATATGTTTTATGTAATTAACTATCCAAGTCCTTGGGGACAATGATGAAATAAATGTGATGTTGTGCATAACTGAATATCAATCTGTGTTGATACCCACATTGCTGCCTTCCTTCTGATGTCTCAATAAATAATTTATTTAGTTATTAATATACTAAATCGTCTAAACAATAAGAATAATAATGTAAATGTCTGTCACAGAATGCACAAATACAATAAAACGCATCAGCAACGAAGACGCTGTTACCATGAAACTTGATGTCAAAAATGAGCACGACATCGAAGACGATTATAGGGATCATCCACCTAATGTAAGTCCGATTTTTTTTTATCTTTAGGCGACTTGTGCTTGTTTTATAAAAGTGGAAAGTGGTAGTATTGGCTTATAACAATATTATAAATGTAATTATATCTAAAACAGAAATGAATGTGACATAATAACCGAACCCCCCTCCGCGCAGGAGGCCCGCTTCGTGTGCACGACGTCGTGGTACCTGTTCCTGCGCCTGCACGCGGTGCTGTGCAGCCGCCTGGGGGCCGCGCGCCGCGCCGCGCTGGCGCTGGCCGCCGAGCACTGCGCGCAGCGGCCGCCGCGCCCGCCCAGCGTGGCGCGCGCGCTGCGCCTCAAGCCGGCCGGCCTGCCGCCCGACGCGGCCTCGCCCGCCGAGTACTACGCCGCGCTGCTGGACCTGGTGCGCGGCGTGCTGGACGGCAACGTGGACGCCGCCGCCTACGAGGACGCCGCGCGCGAGATGCTCGGCATCAAGGCGTACCCCGCCTACACGCTCGACAAGCTCGTCTCCAACGCCGTGCGGCAGCTGCAGCACTGCGTGTCCGAGAGCTGGTCGCTGCGCGCGGCCGAGCTGGCGGCGCGCGGCGGCATGCGCGGCCCGCAGGCGTACGTGCGGCGCGCGCTGCGGGCGCTGCGCCACCACCACACCACCTTCCTGGTCAAAGTGGTCAGTGCGACACGCTCTATTATCCAATATTGTCGTCGTTTTATCCAATATTGAATTATAATTAAAAATGCAATAGCTGTTAGAATCTATTGTTAAATTTTTGTTGTATAATGTGGGGAAAGAAATATTTTCTCGTAAACAAATCCGTACTCAAATTGTACACAAAAAGAAAGAAAGTAAATATTAATAATTATATTTATTTCCTTTATAGTACGGCGGCGACGAGTGTAAAGTGACATTTGAATTGCTAGAAGAAGCTGGTGAAGGCAGAGCGTCGCCACACCACGACTCCTCCAGATTGTCGCCTAGCGGTCAGGTGAGATAGTCCCTGATATAATAGTATGTAATTAATTATTAAATTATTTTAATTTGTTAGAGCCTTCCGTTTTTATGCATTATAAAACATTTAATTAGCTGTATCGGACATTAGCTTGGACAAACAGATAAACAGACAAAAACATTAAGTTTCATTAGTAAGGTGTAAATAATTATATACACTGCAATTTTATTTGTATAGATTATATTACTACCATGCCATTTTAACATACATTTTATCCAACAGTCGCGATCCCGCGAAACTAACGGCGAAGCGGTGTCGCGCCTCGCCGCGTGGTCCCTCTACGCGGAGCGCTACACGCGCCCTGACTGCCCCAGCGGCGCCCCGGCCTCTGCCCCCCGTAACAAACCAGTCTTCCTGCGGCGCAACGTGCGTCGGGCGGGCGCCGCTGTGGGCACCGCAACCGCCACCACCTCGTGCGAGGGTGCGCCCATTGTGGTGAGGCGACGGAAACCTCCGAGGCTGCATGACCATTCGGAGTGCACCTTGCATAATAATGGAATAAGGTGACTTAAAGTTTTTTTATTTTATATTTGTTAGGCTTGCGAAATACTTAAAAATATATCGCATTAGTAAAAGTAGTTCTGTATGATGATAGTGATAGATGACATAAATATATAAGATTTGGAACACCTCATCTAGAACTTGAGGAGACTGGAAGCTATAGGCACCAATTAGTTTTAAATATTTTTCATCCAACTTTGGTAGGGTGTATTGAAAGAGCTTCTAGCTATATGAAAAGAACAGCTAGCTAGCTACTTTGCTTTGCTCTTCTAATGAGATTTTCTGAATATTAAGTTGAATTAATGGTGTTTGATGGTAGCTGGCCTAAATCTCAAATTTCTAGTTTAGTTCTGTTTATTTTAAAGAGATTTTGAAATTTTAATTAATATATTGTTACTTGTTAGGAAAACAAATCCACAATTGAATATAAAAAAAAAGTATGCAACTAATGTTTTACCTGGTACGCGACAGGCTGGTAGCGTCGCGGCCGCAGCAGCTCTACCGCTCCGGCAGCCTGGCGGGCGCGCGGGCCTCGCACGCGCGGCTCAGCGCCGCCCGCCGCGCCAAGTTCAGGGCGTGGCTGGCGCGGCACCGCACCCACACCAACCTGTGAACCTGTGCAGCGCCAACTCCTCGTTTTATATACACAATGTGTTTGTTATAGTTATCTTACCTGGATTTGAAGCTGCAACAGATAAAACCTTGATACATTTTGACGTTTATATGAATAGAGGAGTTGGCAGTGTGATCGTTTAATATTGCTGTAAATTTGATCTAAATTTTTGATGTCTACTGTAAAATGTGGTAGATGGAGATCTCTTTTTAATAAACTTGAAAAACTAAATTATTAACTATGTTTAAATAATAAATGTTACGGAGAATTTTCGATATTTTTTTATAAAGACGATTGTGTAATGTGTGTTCGAGGTTTGAGTCCGCGCGGCTTGCAATTTACACGCGTTTTTTACCCGCGCGACTGGTTCAATCAGATTTCGAATTCAATTTACTATGGAAATAAAATTGTAAACGATCGATCAATCTTCCTCAGATTGAAATAGTCGTAACTATTTAATCGCGCGGGTGACAAATTGGCTCGCTCCATTGTATATATTATTCGACTCGTACATACATACAGACAAAATGTTTTTTTTTAAATGTAATTGCACAAAAATTCGTTTGTATCATATATGTGTATGTAAATAATAATTATTAATCTGTCTGTACATATAAATTCCAAACGAAGTTTAGTAACAAACTGATTGTTACAACAGTACATTCATACATAGATTGACTTACGAGTACGAGGACGTATCTTGAGATGCATCTCTAGATTTAATTGTTATGAAGATTTGTTTACATCTTGAATGGATTATGTTATATATGGTTGTATGTCTGTAGAGCATGTATCTCGAGATTTATCCGAGATTTGTCTCGAGTTCTATCTTGAGATTTATGCAGAGATGTGTCTCGAGATATTTTAAGATAAAATAGATAAGATAGCGAGCCGGTCGCAGGAATACAGGGTAAGATGCTGTATCTCGAATAAGCTCAAGGCCGGTGTGACGATGGCCGCCGCGTTTTAGTGGCCGCCGTGTAAATAAATCTCTGTACATAGACATAGCTGTTGGAGCCAACCGTTAATGACTTGTGAAATAAATATTATTATATTTATATATGGGTGGTTTTTATTTATTTACGTGTGTGCTCCTCATAGTTGTAAGATTTGAGTAGTTGAATAAAATCTGGGTCCTTACTATGGATCGTACATCTGAGGATGGAATACCATCTTGTATTGGGTTGAACAAGTTTAAAAAAGTTATTGTCGCAAGAGGAAATGGTATGAATATATAAATATATTAATAATATATGAACATATTCAATATGTTTATTCAAATACTTGTAATCGTCACAGATAACTACACATAATACCACAGATTAGGAAGGCAGTTCTGTTGAGAAGAGCCAGCAAGAAACTCGGCAGTTGCTCTTTTGAATATCATTATTACTATAATAATATACAATGGAGGTGGTGTGGTATCCTGTATTAAATACTAATGACGTCAATTCCACACACATCCTTAAACAGTGAAATAAATAGGCTTTACTCACAAGCATTTTTTTTTATCTTTAAATTTTATACTTTTTTTTATTTAGTTGAGTTGGTACTCCTCAGTTCTACTCTTAGAAGCACTTACTTCATCTGTCAATTTGTTTTTTTTTTCATTCCTAAATTAGTACAGATAAATAAATAAAACATCACTAAAAAGTTATAGTGTATACAAAATTGATTTTACGAAATCCTCGGTCGTGTAAGGCCGATTCGGACTTGACGTTTTACAAGTGTCATAGTCAATATGCAATTTGAAGCTACTGTATTTTCATAGCTAGTCCGAGAGAAGCTAGTGTTGAGACACTGCGTTCCTCTCGCACCGGCTCGAGACATTGCGTGTTGAGTGGCGGAACTCAACGCCGCGCTTTGTATTATTACCGAAAGATAAAAAGTCCTTATTTTTTCCGACTGGGAATCGAACCCGCGGAACCGTCGCGTTCACAGTTAATCACGTTCCCAAGGAAAAAGAACTAGCAGGTACCAGGACTTCATAGCTGAGGGAGAGATTGTTACTATAGAGTACAATTGTATGGGACAAGTGGCAGGTACCAGGACTTCATAGCTGACCGAGAGATTGTTACTATAGAGTACAATTGTATGGGACAAGTGGCAGGTACCAGGACTTCATAGCTGACCGAGAGATTGTTACTATAGAGTACAATTGTATGGGACAAGTGGCAGGTACCAGGACTTCATAGCTGACCGAGAGATTGTTACTATAGAGTACAATTGTATGGGACAAGTGGCAGGTACCAGGACTTCATAGCTGACCGGAGAGATTGTTACTATAGAGTACAATTGTATGGGACAAGTGGCAGGTACCAGGACTTCATAGCTGACCGAGAGATTGTTACTATAGAGTACAATTGTATGGGACAAGTGGCAGGTACCAGGACTTCATAGCTGACCGAGAGATTGTTATTATAGAGTACAATTGTATGGGACAAGTGGCAGGTACCAGGACTTCATAGCTGACCGAGAGATTGTTACTATAGAGTACAATTGTATGGGACAAGTGGCGGGTACCAGGACTTCATAGCTGACCGAGAGATTGTTACTATAGAGTACAATTGTATGGGACAAGTGGCAGGTACCAGGACTTCATAGCTGACCGAGAGATTGTTACTATAGAGTACAATTGTATGGGACAAGTGGCAGGTACCAGGACTTCATAGCTGACCGAGAGATTGTTACTATAGAGTACAATTGTATAGGAACAAGTGGCAGGTACCAGGACTTCATAGCTGACCGAGAGATTGTTACTATAGAGTACAATTGTATGGGACAAGTGGCAGGTACCAGGACTTCATAGCTGACCGAGAGATTGTTACTATAGAGTACCTTTGTTTTGGACAAGTGGCAGGTACCAGGACTTCATAGCTGACCGAGAGATTGTTACTATAGAGTACAATTGTATGGGACAAGTGGCAGGTACCAGGACTTCATAGCTGACGGAGAGATTGTTACTATAGAGTACAATTGTATGGACAAGTGGCAGGTACCAAGACTTCATAGCTGACCGAGAGATTGTTACTATAGAGTACAATTGTATGGGACAAGTGGCAGGTACCAGGACTTCATAGCTGACCGAGAGATTGTTACTATAGAGTACAATTGTATGGGACAAGTGGCAGGTACCAGGACTTCATAGCTGACCGAGAGATTGTTACTATAGAGTACAATTGTATGGGACAAGTGGCAGGTACCAGGACTTCATAGCTGACCGAGAGATTGTTACTATAGAGTACAATTGTATGGGACAAGTGGCAGGTACCAGGACTTCATAGCTGACCGAGAGATTGTTACTATAGAGTACAATTGTATGGGACAAGTGGCAGGTACCAGGACTTCATAGCTGACCGAGAGATTGTTACTATAGAGTACAATTGTATGGGACAAGTGGCAGGTACCAGGACTTCATAGCTGACCGAGAGATTGTTACTATAGAGAACAATTGTATGGAACAAGTGGCAGGTACCAGGACTTCATAGCTGAGGGAGAGATTGTTACTATAGAGTACAATTGTATGGGACAAGTGGCAGGTACCAGGACTTCATAGCTGACCGAGAGATTGTTACTATAGAGTACAATTGTTTGGGACAAGTGGCAGGTACCAGGACTTCATAGCTGACCGAGAGATTGTTACTATAGAGTACAATTGTATGGGACAAGTGGCAGGTACCAGGACTTCATAGCTGACCGAGAGATTGTTACTATAGAGTACAATTGTATGGGACAAGTGGCAGGTACCAGGACTTCATAGCTGACCGAGAGATTGTTACTATAGAGTACAATTGTATGGGACAAGTGGCAGGTACCAGGACTTCATAGCTGACCGAGAGATTGTTACTATAGAGTACAATTGTATGGGACAAGTGGCAGGTACCAGGACTTCATAGCTGACCGAGAGATTGTTACTATAGAGTACAATTGTATGGGACAAGTGGCAGGTACCAGGACTTCATAGCTGACCGAGAGATTGTTACTATAGAGAACAATTGTATGGAACAAGTGGCAGGTACCAGGACTTCATAGCTGAGGGAGAGATTGTTACTATAGAGTACAATTGTATGGGACAAGTGGCAGGTACCAGGACTTCATAGCTGAGGGAGAGATTGTTACTATAGAGTACAATTGTATGGGACAAGTGGCAGGTACCAGGACTTCATAGCTGACCGAGAGATTGTTACTATAGAGTACAATTGTATGGGACAAGTGGCAGGTACCAGGACTTCATAGCTGACCGAGAGATTGTTACTATAGAGTACAATTGTATGGGACAAGTGGCAGGTACCAGGACTTCATAGCTGACCGAGAGATTGTTACTATAGAGTACAATTGTATGGGACAAGTGGCAGGTACCAGGACTTCATAGCTGACCGAGAGATTGTTACTATAGAGTACAATTGTATGGGACAAGTGGCAGGTACCAGGACTTCATAGCTGACCGAGAGATTGTTACTATAGAGAACAATTGTATGGAACAAGTGGCAGGTACCAGGACTTCATAGCTGACCGAGAGATTGTTACTATAGAGTACAATTGTATGGGACAAGTGGCAGGTACCAGGACTTCATAGCTGACCGAGAGATTGTTACTATAGAGTACAATTGTATGGGACAAGTGGCAGGTACCAAGACTTCATAGCTGACCGAGAGATTGTTACTATAGAGTACAATTGTATGGGACAAGTGGCAGGTACCAAGACTTCATAGCTGACCGAGAGATTGTTACTATAGAGTACAATTGTATGGGACAAGTGGCAGGTACCAGGACTTCATAGCTGACCGAGAGATTGTTACTATAGAGTACAATTATTACTTGCTTTTTTTAGAAATCGCCCTCTTAAATTATGTATATTTAAAACGCGAGACTTAATGGAGGCCGTGGCTCCTCTGGAAAATGCCTGTAGGTTACGATGGTGGATGGCGTGATGGTGAAGCAAAGTTCGCAAACGGAGCTAGTATGTTTTATATTTCAAGATTTACTTAGTTGTACACCTCGTTCAACAGTTGCACGTTATTATATACATTTAAAAAAAAAACAGAATGGTAAGAGAGGTAAGGCGAGACCTCCTTTGACATTCGAGAACACAGTGTCTAAGATACTGGAGGAAGGTCATGTACGAAGCATGAGGACCCTCCGGAGAGCGTGTGTGAAGAGGTTAGTGACAGTGGACGAGGCGAAAGAGGTATGCAGAGACCGCATCGTCTGGCGCTCCGTCCTCTCTGACTACCCCGCTAGTGATATAGCGTGAAGCTGTCTGTATGTATGTAAAAAATAGAATTATTGCTCCCTTTAAGAATTTGACATATTATATAATATAATAATTGGAATTATTATTATTATTACACTAAGTAGGTACGCCGATGCAAGTTGGGGCGCCCAAACACCGCTGGTGCAGCTTGTTCTAGAAGAGCCATAGAGCTTGAAGCCATGGCCAGTATCAAAAAATCACCTGCACAAAAAAAAATGCTTATACTACGCATTTTACTCGTTACGTTGTTAGCAAGTGTTAAGACACTACTTTCCACGTTTCAAGGTGTTGCCTGGTCACCAGAGCGGAGAAAATGAAAGTCATTCGTTCTCGCCTCATGGGCATCAAACCCACAAACCGTCACGCTTGCACACAGACGCTGACTCTGCACCACAACAGTGTTTTTTAAGCTTATATTATATTCAGAGAAACTTCAGTGTTTATCGAACAATTAATGAAAAATACCATACCATAGCTCTGGACTTTTTGGACAGAGAACTCCGAGCAGAAGCGATCAGAAAAGTCACAAGATCATAAATCCAGCCGAAATTAAAAAAAATGTCTTTTGAATTTATATAACGTGTCATATCAATCATGAAATTCGAGAACCAAAGCCAGATTAATCATAAGCTTACCTTGGTAATGTTTGAACGCATGAATGTGGGTGTCATAGGTGTCTCTGGCATTCCCCCGTGAGAGGGAAATCTTCTCGACCCTCCTTCCCACAGCAGATGATCTGCTTCCACCGGTTCCTCACCAGCGCGTCTGTCACAGCCGTGTAGAGCTTGGACGACGATGACTCATTGACTTGGGAGGGAAGCATTACTTCTATAACGCGTTACTTAATGAGTACAACAAGGGAAATTGTGGCAAAAGCATTGTTAGTATAATTATAATAAAATTTCAGTATAAACAATAAACTATCTGTGATATTGTGGGAAGGAATTCCATATGATCCTTCTCATACATCATCATCACAGCCGTTGCTCCGTCCACTGCTGGACCTTCAGGATAGCTCCTTCTGCCTATCCCGGCCTGTCTTCTAGCTGTCCTCATTAAAAAAAAAATATATATATATATATATATATATATATATATATATATATATATATATATATATATATATATATATATATATATATATATATGCATATATATGCATAAATATAAATTTCTTGTACTTTGTAGTTTTTACACCGAACTGTGTAATAAAAAAAAATATTTACAATATGATAGATTGACATTTGACCCAATAACATACGAGTATATAAAAATAAGATATACATATATAAATTATTTATGCTCTAATGGCGTCTGTCACGCGTGGACGTTGGAAACGCACTGATTATTGATGACAATAAGTCTAAAAGTCTAAAAAGTGCTGACACATGGAAATAGGGAATTATAGGATTAAGGACTGTTACACACTGTGCGTTCATTTGATTTTGTTCGATGTATTGTGTGCTCCACAGGCGCCACAGACGGACGTACTGACTTGCAGACTCACAGACAGACTGACAGACACACGGACCGACTGACTGACTCACTGACATTTTGGCAGACAGACGGACTGACTGACACACAGACAGACTAACAACAAAGAGTGGACCTCTTATACGGGTTCCATTTTTTCGTATTCATATATTGAACCATATTCCGTTCCCATCCAAAACAATTGTTCACGTGTTTAGATTTAACTATATAAATGTATTAAAGTATAATTTTTTTTTTAAAAACTAATTAATATAATAAATAATGAATAGATTTGGTGAAATAAAAAAAAATAAAATATATTTTTCCATGGTATTAATGTGAATTGTAGAAAATAAATGGCGTATAAATTATATCTGTTGAATAAAGAAACTTAGCAGATTGACGTAGCTTAGTCTATACATATATATAAACATATAAATAAAATTCTGTTTAATGTCTGTTTGTAATTTCAAAATAGCTGACTTATTTCGAGTGCACATTGTTATTTAAAAAAACAACATTTTAAATGTTATTTGTCTGTCTGTCCGGCTTTCCGTTTGTTCGGGCTTATCTCTGGAACAGCTCAATCGATTTGTATGAATCTTTCACGAGATAATAGAAGAGGCTGTGGAGTAACACTTCTTCTTTTTTTTCTTTTTATGCCAGAATTTTCACGCGATCGAGATTTATGCGGGAAAACGTTTTTACCCAGAAACATTATTGCAAATTTTAAACAAAACGGTTTAATAACCGGATCAATCGTGTATATTGACATTATTTTTGGATCCCTAGTCACAGTTAAACTGAGGTGGCATTCGTTTGTCAGTTGATGTAATTATTATATCAAACTACCGCCAACGGTCTCTGAGTTGGCTGGCGTACTGTCCTCGAATGAGTTGACTGTGTCCTGCCCTCTGATGTGGATTTGGGACTTCAAAGTTTTCATAAGTGGGTCCAATGTTGTAGAGAGCTTCCAACCGTCACTGAAATACCAACCGTGTTTGTATTTCAATAGCCTCGCAGCTCATTCTGGGGGTATATCTGTTTTCCCAAGCGAGTATATGAGGTTTATCAAACAAATCTGATGTAATGGTTAGGTTTGTTCTTTCATTGCTGACATACAGCAGACTTCAATAAGTATTGAAGTCTGCTGCATCAGAGATGTCTTCCTTCTCCCTTACACCGATGCCTCTCTTTCTTCGACTAGTGTAACAATCTGTAAGCCTATATGCCATAAGTGAGCCAATTTTTGAGACCAGTTAAATGTAATATTCCTCTGCAGTGTTCAAGTGTATACAAACTTAATTGTGACCGTGGCTTATCATACATATACCGATATTCGTTACCTTGACTTATCACAAGAATACTTTAGATAAGCTAGAGCGTGTACCAAAACTCAGCATATATATTTTTGATTTGAAAAAATTGGATTATATCGTCTGCATATCTTGATAAGCTCTAATAATTGACAGTCCGGCATCATTATCTCCATCTTCTATGTACTCTCATTCACCATTTTTCCTTCACACTACTTGAATTCTTAAAGAACACTTCTTCAGCATAACCCTCGCTTCTAAAGCGACAGCAAATTAATGGCACAAGACATCTTTTACTATAAGAGCGTCAGTTTGTGGAATGTTTTTTAAAAATCCCTAGATATCTTCAGGCTTTATTCTTAGCGGGGTAGTCAGAGAGAACGTAGCGTCAAACGCTGAGGTTCCTGCAAACCACGTTCACCTCGTCCACTGTCATCAACCTCTTCATACATGTCCTCATGCTTCTCATGCTTTTTATTTGACCTTCCTCCAGAATCTTCGAGGCCTTTTTGACCGTTCTCTCATCACACATTCTCTCCACGTGCCCAAACTACCGGAGTACGATCTACATATATGTATGTGTAAAAATATATACGTATTTATTATATACATTATAGTATATATAGTAATTACATTTATTTAAAGTATAATTTTTGCATATATTATTTGACATAGTATGTTTATTTTACGTATAGATATATTCAATTTTTTTTTAGCTTCACGCTGTATCCCGCACATGGCAGGGTAGGCAGAGTGTACCGTAGGTAGAAGGAACCTAGTGTTAGAACACTCCGTTCTCCACTCTCCGCCTTACGAGGCGTTGCGGCTTGTTGCCAGAGCGAATAACTTATTCTATTTTATATCTTTTTTATTTTAATTTTTTGTTATTGAACTTTGTTGATTAAGTCGGAAATAGAATAGAATAGAATACCACAGTTCTACTGTATTTCCTATAAAATTTATTCTTTTATATGTTTTTCCGTTTAAGAGACAAAGTCAAGGAAATTAATATATTGACAGTTGCGTCTCAATATATCCTCGAAAATGTTTTATATGTAAAAAAAAAATATTAATTATTTTACTAAAATTGGCGATGTATGCCATATTAATACTAGAAATAGGTTGAAACTTACCGCGCATGTAACTCGATTGCATCGAGACCGCAATTCCTTCATGAGACGCTTACAATAGGATCCCAGAAAACGTCCGAGAATGTTCTATATCACAATTTAAAAAAAATAGTGAAACGACGTTTGTGTGTTAAAGGTTATTACCTAATTAATGACTTTGTAAATGATAACACACCTTGGGAGTGAAATGCTCGCTCCAGTCCGTCTCAAGCGTATCATTGTCAACAATGAATAATTTTATAATAATACTATATAAGAAAAAAAAAGTCCCGCTGAGTTTCTTGCGCCGGTTTCTCTCAGGTCTGAGGCATTTACTTTGGTGAACCCGGTGGTAATGTATTTGACGTTCAAAAATTTATATCATGTATTCTTACTTTGAATAAAATTATTTGAATTTGAATTTGAATTCGTCTCTAGTCTAGCATTGTACAGTCAGCTCATTCTGCTGGAATCCAGGACAAGACGCGAGGCAAGTCTGAGACCGTTGGCGGTATTTTGATATAATAATTACATCAACTGACAGACGTATGCCACCTCAGTCTACCCGCGAGTTGAGACCACAGACTACTGCAAACTGCAAACACGTCGGGTTTCAAAAAAAAAAAAAAATAATTGTGGCAAAATACGCGATTAATCCGGTTATATATATATATATATATATATATATATATATATATATATATATATATATATATATATATATATATATATATATATATATATATCGATATAATCATCTCTTATGTCATTCTTGACATGTCTTTCACAAAGATAGTATTGAAATAACTAGTATCTATGCCTTTTTTTTGTGAAGCATAGCCTATTGTGGAAGGCTATACAGCGCATGACAGTTAAAAGGTGTTAACCCTGCTAAAAAAACACAATAATTTGGGACGTTGTCACAATGGCGTCCTGTAAATATAAAACATTAATTAATAAGTACTAAATGACAATTTGTTATTGACTAAAACCTACAAGATTATTAAATTCTAAATCTAAAGCTTTAGATGAGTATAAGTATGAGCGAGATTTAAAAATTAGTTCGCCAAAGAAATGTCACTTCTGACATGTGTACTGTCACTTTTCGCGCGCAATTATTTTTTTTTATTATTATCATATATTTCCCGTATACACATGTGTAGGCATAAGGCATTTAAAAAAAACACCTTGATATATAAAATCTATACGATTTTACCTTTATATAAAATATATAAATAAATGACCACAAAATTATTATTGAGAATTTACAATTTTGTTAACAAGCCAGATAATTCACCCGTGACTCAGAATCGAACCCACAACTGTCGTGTTTACGTTATTCAGGCGACGAGGGTCTTATTTTTTTAATTGCATATTTTTTTTATACCATTTGACCTTCATCGTTTATCTTTTAGGAGATCAATAAGCCTCATTTATCTCGAACATATATATGTATTGGTAATATCGTTACATATATAATAAATAAATAATAAATAATTATAATACTTTTATTTCTTACTAAATATATAGAAGCAAATATATATATATATATATATATATATATATATATATATATATATATATATATATATATATATATATATATATATATATATATATATATATATATATATATATATATATATATATATATATATATATATATATATATATATATATATATATATATATATATATATATATTTCTAATTATAAATAACCAGGTATAAAGTTTATTTATGTTTTAATTATACAGTTATACATGAATTTTATAAAATTCTAATAGCGTAAGAACCCCTTGTTTTCGAAGGTGAAGGCCTCCTCTAGAGAATTCCATCCATCCAGGTCTTTGCTGCCTCCATCCACTGCTTGACAGCTGTGACACGGTTTTATAATATCATCAGTCCAGCGGGCGGCTGGACAACCTCTCTTCCTGGTGCCTGGTGGACCCTCCCATGCTGTTATCCTGGCGGTACACCTGTAGTCAGTTAGTTTAGCTATATGTCCAGCCCAACGCCACTTCAGCTTTTTAGAATATCGTTATATATATAGATCTCTTGTATTTCATTTGATTGTAGCTAAGCACCAGCATATACGCGAGTGAACCTAGTGTTTAAACCTCCATTCCGCCAGAATTCGAGACAGCTGGAATCCATGGAATCGACGTTATCCATCCTTAAATTGATGTAAATACACTAATTATCTCAAACATCCCCACTATATTAAGAGGAAGATCCAGGAAGAGCACTCAATGAATGCTCAGATTTTTTCCTTTTGTAGGGTATCTGAATCCTTATTGGATAACTTGAACGTGTATGCTACATATCTTCAGAACCTGTGGGGAACTTCACGGTGACCTAAAGTTATGAAATTTGACCAGCAGGTAAAACTTATAGAACAATAGAGGAATGGACGTTAAAAATAGATATGAGTTAAAATGCACCCACCTAAATCAAAATTATCATACAAAAGTGTCTAATATATATATATATGCTAGCAATTATTAATTAAAATGGACGATGAAAAAATGTCGGTCCAGTGCGAGCAGCACTCGCGCACCGAGGGTTCCGTATCTATTTCATGATGGTAAGTATTCCGCTGATAAAAATAGTACTTATAAGAATTTACAAATTTAAATTTGCGGTGCTATCCACTCATTTGTTATGAAACGAGCTACAATTACAAGTTTGTAATGGTTTCTTTCGGTGTTAAACTTATCAATGTTCAACTTTGAGATTTTTCTATTCATATACTTATTCTTATTTTTTTAATATTTTGATAATAAAAAAAAAATAAAAATAAAAAACCTTTTATTTCTTACATTTGAGTTATAAAGTCACAAAATAAGTTCTAAGTTACAAAGTAAGACATTAGTTAGCTCTTGAACCCTACCATGGGTGAAGGCCTTCTCCAATGATCGCCAACGCTTCTTATTTTTACTAATTCTTAGCCAAGAATGCCAGCCAACTTAACTATTTCGTCTTGCCATCTCGTTAACGGCCTTCCCCTGAGTCGTTTGCCTACAGGTCCATTCCATGACGTCACCCATAATGTCCACCTCCCGTCTTGCAGCCGTGCCACATGGCAGGCCCACTTCCATTTCAGCTAAAGTGAATGTTTCAGTGCGTCAATTGTTTTTGTAACGTATCCAATTTTTGTATGACTTATTTATGGAACTTTTTTTACGTTGAGCATACTGCGTTCCATTGCACGTTGACATACTTTTATTTTATTTCTTATGTTGGCAGTAAACTTCCTTCATTACATCTGACTTGAGTTTCACAGGAAAATTACCCTTAAAAATTCTTTTAGACTCCAATATTTGTTCCAGGTTATTTGGACACGACGTTCCATATCTTGATCATTACTTCTTCTATCCAAACTTAGTTGTTTTCCTAGATGAACGTATTCATCTGTATACTTAAGTGGGATATTGTTAACAGAAGTACTTACTTTTTCTGAACTATTCGTTACTATCATGGTTTTGGATAGATTCATCCCGTTTTTTTTTTTTCTTTTTTTTATTTCGTAGGGGAAATCTTCAAAATATACCTGGTCCTTGGGGTATCAAGCCAGGTTATGTGGGATTTTTACCCACTAAAACCCCTCCGGTTTTCAGTCCTCAATACGACAGAAAGGCAACAGGAATTCGGATGAACCGCATCCGCTGCCCTCCCCACGTATTTTAATGCTCACCAGTGAGTATTTGTGTGAGCCGATAAGTAACCCGTCTCTTCCTCCTCATCCAGGCTTCAAATGATGGCATAATAGCCTCAACTACGCGTTTGCGAGCACGTTTAGTGATTGTATCATGAGCTGTAGAAGGGTGCGCGACTCCGAAAAAAGTACCACGTCGTCTGCAAAACGAAGACGGCTTTGGTATTTTCCATTAATATTCAAACCCAATACTTTCCAGTCCAGCTTTCTCATAATGGATTCTAGGATTGCGAATAACAATGTTGGGGACATGGGGTCGCCTTGGCTCACTCCTCTTTTGATAGAAAAGCTCGGACCAAGCTTTTCCAGTTTTACTCTATCTGAGCTATTGTTGTATATATTTTTGATGACCTGTATATATTCACTGTTCACCTCTAGCTCCTCTAGCGTGTTCCAGATGCTTACATGCGATACGGTAGCAAAAGCTTTTTTGTAATCAATGAAAGCGATGTATAAAGTTTTCAGTCTTTCTTGATACTTATCAATTAGCAGTTCAAGTGAGTGTATATGATCTATTGTAGAGAAGCTTTTTCGAAAAGCTTGAGCCGACAGCTTGTTCCACAGGTTGTGCAGGTTTCTAAATAGCACTTATTCTGCTATTTATAAGAGACGAAAACAACTTATAAATAGAAGGCAATTTTCAATATCTTGTGGGGCTCATTTTTTAACAAATTAATATTATATTTGACTCGGACCACTGCATAGGTATGGAAGCTGATTCTAAAACGCGGTTGACAGGGTTAGGGGGGAAGCTGGATCTTACGAAGCAGTTTTTAATGCCTCATTTGTAATTAGGTGTGGCATTTTTCCATATTTTATCTCTATATTGCTTCGGTGACTTGTTTTAAATAGAATGGAGACACTTTCTGCCGTTTTGGGTAGAGTGCGGCTAGCATTAATGTATTGAGTACTGACATACTTATGTTCTTTGTAGAGGTTTTTATAGACACTAGTAGCTATATTAAAAATTCGATTACGACTATTTGTAGTGTTTTCTTTATTATTTAGACCCTCTATCCATGTTTTATTTGTTTGCAAGTCTTTAAAAGCTCTTTTGGTACTGCCATTTTGCATGAGGTGTTTTTCGATAGTTTTAGTTCTATATGTAGATTAGATGTATTTTAGCCGCATTTAGTATGCTGAAATTTCGTTTTACATTGCCCTGGTTTTTTTAGGTCTAGGTTTTTCCCCTATATATTAGGGGAATTTCATTGTCATATTTACTATATGATTTGCTGTTTGATATTCTAGCACTTTGTAAGCTCTGAGTGATAGCGCTTATTTTGTCGTAACATGTTTGTACTGAAGTTTTTTTCTGGGTGATTTTGTAGATCCTGTAAGAGAGATGAGATGGATTCTCTGTATTTTTTGATTTCTTCATCGTAGAGTTTTAGTATGTTGTAAAGCCATTTCTATTCTTTTTTATTTTGTTTAAGGTTAATGTTGCTCTAACAGGCCTGTGATCTTATGGGTAGTTTACGTTTAGTACCTCTATGTTTTGTGCCATATCTGGTTTGTTCCATAGAATAAAATCGATCTCATTTTTATATTCACAGCTTGGCGATCTCCACGTCCATCGGCGGCTTGGTTTCTTTTTAAAGAAAGTATTTAGAATTGATAGTTTATTTTCAATAGCGAAGTCAATCAGTCTTTGCCCTCTATGGTTTCTTATACCATACCCATTTTGCTTCATTATTAGATAGTACTTCATATACCTAGTACATACTTTGGTAAGTACAAGATAAATGAGATATAACAATAAGAGTAGACAAATTTAAGTTTGCGGTCGTATGCATTCGTTTTGTATGAAAATAACTCTGGCATAAGTTTGTAATGGTATTTTTCTGGGATATATCAAAAATATCCAATTTTCGGACTTTTGCCTTTGGTTGTACTGTAATTTCTAACATATTCCCAAAATTTCCCAAAACGCGACGATTTTCATACAAAATGCGAAAAAAATATATAGCTTTTGATTGCGTTGATTTAGAAGTGTAATTTTTTTATGTGCTTCAAGAGGTCATCTACCTGGATATTCGATATTAATTTTAAGATTTGGAGAAAATGGTCCTGACAGACGGACAGACGGACAGACGGACAGACGGACAGACGGACAACAAAGTGATCCCATAAGTATTTCTTGTTTTTGTTGAGGTACGAAACTTCTAAAATGACCTCAGTTGACCTTCGAGAGTACATCATCGATGCTGCTGAAGGGAAAAGCTGTCTCTGGCTACCTCTCTAGAGATAAAAAGTGAAGTTAGAAGAACTTTAAGCAAGTGCGAGTCGGTCTCGCACAATGAAAGTTCCGTATCAATTTCACTGTTGTATGTCAATAGGATAATAGTATAACGTATAAAAGTTGACAAACTTAAATTTGCGGGCGTATGTGACCATTTTGTATGAAATTAACTACATAATATAAGTTTGTGAGAGTTTTATTTTACTATATACCTAGATACTTATATTATTACATTTTCAAATTCCTTTAACTGTACAAAAAGTCAGTGAAAAATAGTCTTCTCATACAAACAAAGTGATCCAGTAAGGGTTACGATTTGCCTTTTCGATGTACGGAACCCAAAAAATGATATAAAACATTAAAAACACAAAAAGGATGCTAATTTAAAAAACAAAATTAAAACCAAAAACTACATACATATTTTAAATGTGTGAGAAATTTATTTAAATTGAAAAAAAAAAAAAAAATAAAATATATATATATATATATATATATATATATATATATATATATATATATATATATATATATATATTTTTTTTTATTTAATTTTTATTTTAATTTTTATATATTTAATTTTTAATATTTAATTATTATTATTTTATATTTAATTTATATATATATATATATATATATATATATATATATATATATATATATATATATATATATATATTTTTTTTTTTTTTTAATTAATATTATGTACATACACATATATGACGCAAGTGATGTACAATTAACGTGTTTTTTTTTCCATACAATATATATTTCTTTTTAATTCCATCTTTCATCAAAAAGAAAAATAGGAAAAAAATCCCGAAATATCACAATGATCACGATTTTCAGGGTTCCGTGGGTCAAATGGCCCTGACTGTAAACGCGACAATTGCGGGTTCGATTCCCATGACTTGGGACACTTGAAGCTTCTTTATTTTACTATAGCAACTACGCCGTCTGTCCGTCAAATACTATAAATATGTATATTAAAAAAAAACATCACAAACTTATATCTGTAGTTCATTTCATACAAAACGATTGAAAAACGTTAGTTTGCCAATGCACAAGTTCCTATTATGAAATGGTGTACGAAACCCTCCGTGCGCGAGTCCGACTCGCACTTAACCGATTTTCATTTTAACAGATCATATTTTTTAACAGTTTTAAAATGTTATTCTACGGCTAAGGTAAGAGAAGTGTTTGCGGGATTCGAACCCGCACCTCTTGAAACCGTCTTAGCGCTCTAAAAGGCTTGTATTGTTTAATTAATGTGTGATGCGAATTTTAAATATTATAATTTTTTTATAATATATACTAAATTTAATTGCGTATTTATTATTTATCGCAATTTATTATTTATTTGACTAATTTACTTATATAATTAATTATTAATTTTATTAATAATTTATTATTAATTTATTTGAAGTCAAGTTTAATTTTTGCCTTTAGTTTTTGATATTAGAAGTTCTGGGGTGGGCCCAGGCTATTTTAGGGTGGGCACACGCTACCCCATACGATTAAATAAAAAAAACAGTATAAAAAAAGAACGGCCCTGTAATGTCGCAGCGCAACAACATCTGACTGTACACGTTACGGGTTTCATTCCTATGAGGGGAGAATGAATTATTTAAATTTTTCCTTAACTTAGCCCTTCCTAAGCTAATGGTCTTAACATTAAGTTCCTACATCCTATCCTGCTATATTGCGGGATACAGCGTGAAGCTAAAAACAAATAAAAATGTAAATAAAAAAAAAAAAACAATTACACATGAGCCACAAAATTGACGTAAATTATCTCAATAATTTTATCAATTATAGTATTGCGTAATATCAGTATTTAAATGACTTTATAATCGATACAAACATACACATATCATATATATATATATATATATATATATATATATATATATATATATATATATATATATATATAGATATATATATATATATATATATATATATATATATATATATATATATATATATATATATATATATATATGCTTTTAAATTTTTTTTAAGTAACAACTCTACTTTAAATATATAGATAAAGTAAGCATGGCTATTAAAGAAAATTCCAATTAAAATAAAATTTAAAAATATAATCTAAGGACGTTGTAAAGAAAATTATTTATAAACGATATAATAATTTAATAAAAAAAATAAAAGAAAATATGAAAGATGCTAACTCGATGAAATATAATAAGCTACTTTAGATAAACATAAACAGTATAACATATACAAATATAAAAAAAGTCAAAATATAGAACTAGTAAATATTAAGCCAACGCCAGCGCCAATACAATGAGCTAATGCAATCAATGATTCTATGACTCTAGTTAGGGATCTAGCCCAAAAAATTACCATTTTAAAAGCAATCCCAAAACAATTCCAGTCTAGTGTTATTATGGATACATATATAGCCGAAGTAAACAGCATTTTGATGAGCCTACAGTCGGACAGTGCTCTTGGCGGGGACAATATACCCACCAAACTCCTGAAGCATACAAAACAATAGATTATAGATACCCATATTACCGACTTGGCTAATCTTTGGTTTACTTCTGGCGTTTGGTGACAACAATTATCTACAATAGGCAACTTTATTATTTGGAAAAAATTGACATATTATCTCGTTCTCTTATCTATTATCTTAATCTACAGAATATGCAATAACAGCCCTCACTGAGATGGTCACAAGGCAACTCGACAAAGGAAATAAATGTGTATCTGTCTTCTTAGATCTCAAGAAAGCGTTTGGTACTGTCTCCCTTCCTATCCTTATAGATAAACTGGAACAGACCGGAATTAGGGGGACAGAGCTCTCATTATTTAGGGATTACTTATCAGAAAGAAAGCAAATAGTTAAATTGGATGAATTTATCAGTGAGATAGCCACTGTGACATATGGAGTCCCTCAAGGAAGTGTTTTAGGCATTACATTATGTATGCACGAAATATTCGGATGTAATAGTAGACCAAACATTATTCTGGTAACCACACCTAGAAGAAGTCGCAAATAGTATCAGAAAATTAATATGACAAATGACAAATTATCCGAGAAACATTCTTCTGGAAACACATGTTGCTCTAGAGTCTAGCTCAATCAGGAGGGGAGGAGCTCTTAGAAAAAAATCCTAGCTGTCAGCGAACTCCAATTAAAGTAATGTACTTTAAAAATATTATGTTTCCAACAGAACAACTGTATGAATTAAGTCACTTGCATTTTGTAAGAAAACTCTATTTATTGCAAACAGTTTTGAAAAAACATTAATCTCTACGCTATGGACCAAATTTATTGAATAAAAGAAGAAATTATATAATTGCCCATACCTCAGGAACTAAAACTTTATTTGCTAGCATTCAGTAGGACGTCACGGTCATGTTTCTTGTATAATTAAATAAATAAAATACTTAATTTTTTTTTGTTGTGAGTTTAATGCTGTTAACCCTATTGGCATTGACAGCGACACCGGTTGGGGAGGAAAGAGGGTACTCTGTCCCTGAGAACCCGCTTAATTTTTACCCCATGTCTGTTGAAGAATGGCTGCCACCACCACAATGGTTATGAGGAAACTGAAGCCCTTATTCAGCGTTTTAAACAACCTTAATTATACATCATTCACAGTGACTCTCTCTATCTCTCTCTAACTCTCTCTATAACACACACATCCTACACAAGATTTGTACAGTTAGATCTTTCGAGAAATTTAATTGTTAGAAGAGTCCGACCTTACCATTTATCTCCTTTGTGTCGCGTTTCTGGAAAAAAAATCAATTATACAAAAACCAGGAAATCACTCACTGATAACAAATGATAAGATAACGACGTTTTAATACTTAGCGGTAATTGTGACAAAGTTAATAACACCAGCGGGGCTCAGTTCTTACGTAGGGACAGTAGGTATGAGTTCAAATCAGTTTAGGGTAAGTCATATATAGAAAACATATAAAAAATTTAAAGCAGCGGAACTCGAACATACGTCTCTTGGAAACCGTCCAAGGGCTCTGACCACTAAGCCATACGTTCTCATCACGTTGAGTCGAAATTCTTATGATATGCTTGTTACAAGTTATTTAAGTAGTATTATATAGTATTGAATAATGTTTAACTTAACAATATCGACATATCTATGACTACCGCTTACAGACAGACAGACAGACATGATTAATCTATAAGGATTTCGTTTTAGTCATTCAACTACGGAACCCGAAAAATACAATAACTTCTAGCGTTATCAATGTATATAATAAAAATATAACTTTCCGCTGTCTATACATGAATATATATATATATATATATATATATATATATATATATATATATATATATATATATATATATATATATATATATATATATATATATATATATATATATATATATATATATATATATATATATATATATATATATATATATATATATATATATATATAGACAAGCCGCGCCCGCAACTTTGTCCGTGGGTAAGGAAATCCTCACCGGGTGAGGAGGGAAGAGGGTACTCTGTCTCTGACCTCGGACCTCGGCTTGCGGCCGTCGAGAGGGCTGGGAATACCTTCACGCTGTATGCCGTATATAGCAGGATAGATAGAGGGATGCCTTCTCCCCGTGTGGGAATCGAACCCACAAACCGTCGGGTATCCGCGTTCGCGATACTCAGGCCATACGTCAACTCATGATTGAGTTATGGAAGCATTGTTTAATTTTAATTATAACGGTACATTCATATTGTTTGGATCTATGACGTATGTGAGACTCACGCACAGTAGGTATTACGTAAGTTATTAAAACACTTTCACGCTGTATCCCGCATATAGCAGGTTAGACAGAGGGAATATAATGTAAAGACTCTCCTTTTCCCGCTTCCTGATTAAATGAAAAATAATAATTCATTGTCCCCTCGTAGGAATCGAACCCGCAACCGTTGCGCTTACAGGCTTACAGAAGCTCCGTCGCGACGTTCTCACGGTTTTTTTGAAGTAATTTAGTAGCACAGGTCTTTTTTTTCCCCGTACATTTACACGTGTGTTATTTTACGCCCGTGTTACCCCACGTGAGCTAATTAATATATCTAAATATATATATATATATATATATATATATATATATATATATATATATATATATATATATATATATATATATATATATATATATATATATATATATATATATATATATATATATATATATACATATATATATATATATATATATATATATATATATATATATATATATATATAATATATATACATATATATATATATATATATATATATTATATATATATATATATATATATATATATATATATATATATATATATATATATATGTATATACATATATATATATATATATATATATATATATATATATATATATATATATATATATATATATATATATATGTATATACATATATATATATATGTATATATATATATACATATATATATATATATATATATAGATATATATATATATATATTATATATATATATATTCATATATATATAAATATATCCTCCATTTTTCTATTATTTAGTTATTTTTATTAATTACAATGCTTACTTTTTTGATATGCTTGTGATAGATTTTTTAATATCTCTATTGTGTTACATGTATATATATATATATATATATATATATATATATAATATATATATATATATATATATATATATTATATATATATATATATATATATATATCCACCATCCAACAACCAGAGGGAACCAGAGAGAATGGAGTGTCAAACGCTGATGTCCCTACATACCTCTCTCGACTCGTTCTCTTCAAACATGCCCTCTGGTTCCCTTCCATCTATTCTAGCGACTTTCCTCCAGTATCTTCTCGAAGGTCGACCGAGGTCTCCCCCTCTCTAAATACTTGACCAACAATCTCTCATAATCTTGACTCTAATAATACACTGTTACACTTTAAATGTAAATGTGCAAAATACATATATATTTAAGTACAGAGTTATTTGTTATTATTGTTAGCTAGTTACTTTCCCGCGTAAATCCCGATACCGAAGGAATTTCGGGATTAAAAGCCTATATGTTACTCCACAATCTTCTCCATCGAATGTCGGGTCACAGGGTCAGACTGACTAACTGACTGACTTCTGATCACTTGAGGAGAATGAGTTTTCATTTCCATCGTTCCGGTAACAAGACAAACGCGGCGTTGGGTTTGGCCACGCTCTACTCTCCACTCTCACCTCTTGACTAACTCCATTTTCAATTATCATCGAGAACAGCAAATTGCAAGCCACTGTTGCAAACGAAGCATATCTATAAAACTTTAAAAAGCAAAATTTGGCAGATAATAAAAAAAAAATTGACATATGTCAATATTTTATTTTAAAAGTCAAAGTTCGACATGTCAAATAAAATACAAAAAAAATATGATTTTATTCATTATAAATAAATGAATGAAATATTCATATATTACATAATTAATGAACATACAATCACGAACATTGCTTATATATTTATATATATATATATACATTTTGCTCAATATGGAAAGAAGACCAAGGCTGTATATGTCGACACTGCTGCCTAATGTTTTTCCACAGATCGTGATTTTGCGTGGCCGTTTCAGTTTACGTAAAAAATATATAAAAATATGTAACAGTACACTAGTATATTTAAATTTGTCGACTCTCAAAATTTGTATTGTATTGAAAAAGTCTTATCCAATGTGATAAGAAACGAGAATTTTAAGATCATTGGTAATTTACAAGCTTAAAACAGAAAGAAACCATTACAAAGTTATAGTTGTAGTTCATTTCATAGAAACTGAATGGATACGACCGCAAATTTAAGTTTGTCAATCTGTGTGTCATATATCCTACAGCGGAAAACTATTATTTATTCATTTGAAACTAAAGGAATGACAGTTTAATCTAACACGTTGCAATTGCGTCGTGATTGAACAATAATACATGTATACATATATACACACATATACACATACATACATACATACATACATACATACATACATACATACATACACACACACACACACACACACACACACACATACATACATACGTGGCAGCGTAGGATCCAAAAAAAAACCAAATCTTTAAAATATTTTATTAAAAATTACAATTTAAACTATTAACTTAAATGGTGACTACTTGCTCGATGTGAGAAAACAAGAGTGAATTAATTATTTTAATATTCAAACTAACATGAACTAAAACAATGGATGAAAAATGACTCTACGTTTACATTTCTTACTGTTACAATTCTTAAATTTGATGGAATGCAGTAAACAAGTTACGCGAAATCTGGCTAAGCGATTCCCGGGTAGTGTGGGAACGTAACACACACATACATACATACACACACACACACACACATACACACATACATACACTCATACATACATACATACATACATACATACATACATACATACACACACACACACACATACATACATACATACATTGTTTGTGTGTGTGTGATTACCAAGATTACCAATTTCATGAAAGCGTTCGATTTCATACAACGTAATAAAATAATGAAAATAAAAAAAAAAATAAGGTTTTCAAATAAATATAATTACAAAAACCACATAACAACTAATATCATATCTATATTTCACATAATCAATAAGCATTGTTTAGTAAATGTATTGGAAATCTTTAAATATTCACTGAGGCGTACCGCAAGGTGCCATTGTTAGCCCCATTTTATAAATCTATTATAAATTTATAACATATCATTATTAGTTTCTCTAAATTTAAATATTGGTCTATGTCCCAATTACTTTAATAGCTTCTAACATCTAACACGATAAAGCCAAACTATTGTGTCTTCCAAGCACAACACTAGTGGCAGTGTGTTTTCTTTTGGTATTTAATAAATAGCTCTCATTTTTAATAAGTCACTTCGTCTTAACAGTGTTATAAAATGGGTACTTTCAGTGTAATATCATTTGAAACGCTTTGGACATTCACGTTAGATCTATTGTGTCGCATGTGTGATTTCACCAAATCGGAGTTAACTAACGCTGCCATCAAGCTCAATTCTCCTGCTAAGACTGTAGCGCAAATAAGAGAGGCAAGTCTAGCTGAATTCTCTGCTGGTCGAGCGGCAGCTCCTTTGACTCCCAGAATTTCGAGACAGGCCCCCTGTCCAGTAAGTACTGTGCCACCACCAACTGTACCAACTTCCAAGGAAGGCATGGTACAAGTCACATAGAGATCATCTCTGTTTTCCCCACATACTTCCATGCTGGTTGAGCAGTTGCTGCTTGTGACATTTTGCGCTGGGTCTTGGCCTGTAGCAATGAAAATGGCTGTCACCATATTGGCAGCGTGAGCATTATTACCTCCAATAGATCCAGCTAAGGCTGAACCAGATAGATTTTTAATTTTATTGCAACGAGTCATAGTTTTTGCATCTGTTTTCAAGATATATCTCAAGCTCTCTGCTGAGATAGTCGTCTCACAAACAACTCTTTTACCTCTGCCTTTGACCCAGTTAATGGACGCTGCTTTTTTGTCAGAACAATAGTTGCCTGAGAGACTAATCACTTCCATATCTGGGAAGTAGTTTTTAAGTAATTTAAGTGCATTTTCAGCCCCTTTAGATACCATGTTCATGCCCATAGCGTCTCCTGTGGTTGCTCTGAATCTCAAATAGAGCGTCGCACCATCTACTCCAATGTGAACTTCTTGGAGACGAGCGAATCTTGACGTCGAATCAAAAGCTTCCTTGATTATTGCATAGTTATCTTTATTATCCAACCACTGGCGGCATTCATGTGCTCGCACAACATTAGGCAATTTGACAGCAGGAGCTCGAGTCATACCTATATCTTCAACAACACTTGTCACACCTCTAGTGCCAATAGCTTTAGCTCCTCTATTAGTCGATGCTACTAGCGCTCCCTCAGTGGTAGCCATTGGGATCATATAAGGTTTTCCATCGACAACTAGAGGGCCAGCATATCCAACAGGTATACCAACATAGCCGATTACATTTTCACAACAAGCATTCAAAACTTTGCTATAATCATAATTTAAATAAGGTAATTTATTGACAGCCATTTCTGTTTGGAATCTCGATGATATAATTCTCCTGCGTAATCTAACGCCACGTAGGGGATCGTTTAGTACATTTTCGAGTCTATGCAAAGATATATGTGATTGTTCCACTAGCATGACAATTTCTTCATCGCTTAAGGCAGTGCCGACGCCTTCAGATCTATATATTTCCAAGCATTCCGCTAAGGGGCGTTTTTTGGCATTCAACATTGCTGCTGATGAACTAGGCGACAGCAAAGACCATTCTGACATGTCACAACTTCCTTCAGCTTCAGTTTGAGTGTACATTTCAGCTTTAATGTCTTCGCCAAGGGAAAATTTCGGTTTATCACTCGTCTTAACAACCTCCTTAACTGTCATGTCATTCATGTCTATGATCCAGTTCCTCTGTTCTTCAAAAAAGATGAACTTAATTATTAAAGCGCATAGTAAAGTGGCAATAACAATATAGTCAGCGCTCACAGAGAACCATTTGACATATGAGTGAAACAGAACATTATCATGTGAACCCGATTTGAAATCATGCGTCAACGATCCTTCCATTATGCCGTTCTCTCGGGTCCATGGCCACCTGCTCGTCAAATGAACACACAGCAAGCCAGCGGCCATTATCATTTTGACTCTTTGAACAACTGGATTGGGTTTTAGATCAGCCTCAGAAAACGGGCTATCTGCCGATATTTCCTTTCTTCCAGATGCGAAGTCTGCCACAAGCGACAAGCATGCTGGATAGAAAGTGACGAACACGAGGTAATCGACTAACAACGCTAAGCAAGCGAATGTGCACATATGCTCCAGCCTAGGAACGCCCGACAGGCCACCAACACCGACAAGGAGGACCGCTAGAAGAGTATCTAACGTCGCTGTCGGTCCAAGTAACGAGAGCGCCTTCCCCACTCTCTTCCCCTGATCTTCACCCGCACTCCAACCGGCCTTGGCCATTCTTGCGCCTCTTGCGACATCAGCGACTAATAAAAATAGGAAGGGAGCATCTTTTATACTGGCCAGTTCACTCCAAAACAAGCTAGCGAGAGCCGAAGTGAAAATAAAACTGGCAAACGTTGAGAACAATCCGGCGATGATAAGGAGGTATTTGGAAGCAATTTTCTGGAGATTGGAGACTTGGTAGTACGCGTAGAGAAGAGCAGCACATCTTACGAAGGTCATGATAACAGCGTCCGCTGCTTGGTACTCTGCCTCAAGTCCTGGACATGCCCGGGCCCATCCTGCACACCTCTCTGCCCTGGTTCCTGTACCGTGTCTTTCCACGCTAGCCGCACAAGCTAGTAGGGCTAAAGTTGCTACTATAACCTCCCATTGATGCCTCGCGCAGAATTCTCCATGTGCTCCCCACACCTTCATGGTCGTTACGCTGCAATGCAGCTTTTGTCTGGGAACAAGAGTTTCAAATTTAGTTTACATACAAGTACCATGAACTTCTTAAATAAACACATGGGCTAAAATATTAACATATATATTAGTATTGAGGAAAATTATGCAATACCTACAAAGTACAAAACAAATAAATATTATATTTATATATTTATATTAGCACGTATATAAAAATAAAATAAAAAAAAACAGCTAACCAAGGACGATGCAATTTACAATGTCGTCGAATGAAGACTTCCTGACGTCAATATAAAATGACATAATTTCTTTTTTTTTTATTTATTTCAAAAAAAGATGCACATGTCGTGCGTTATAAAGCATAATTAAACACTCAAACTGCTGTCATGAGTGCATTTTCATGAAAACGCAATTAACTTTACTGTCGGATTTACAATTGTATACATTAGTTATTGCTTTTCGTAATTATTATTAAAGCATATATTTTCGCACTTATGATTTAAAAAAAAATATCATTTTTTTTAAATACTGTCATATTAGCCGGGTTGTGATAAAGTATGAAATAAGGATGTAATTATATTATATGTATATTACTTAGACAAAGAGAAATGAAGGACAAGTTTGTTTGAGAAGTTGCATGTTGAGTGGTGGAGTTTAACGCCGAATTTTATTTTACAAAAATAAAGTAATGAAACTCATCCTTCGGGAGTAGTAATCGAACCCGCAACCGTCACGTTTACAGTGTACGTTCCCAAGGAAAAAGAAGTAGCAGGTACCAGAACTTCATAGCTGACCGAGACATTGTTACTATAGAGTACAATTGTATGGGACAAGTGGCAGGTACCAGGACTTCATAGCTGACCGAGAGATTGTTACTATAGAGTACAATTGTATGGGACAAGTGGCAGGTACCAGGACTTCATAGCTGACCGAGAGATTGTTACTATAGAGTACAATTGTATGGGACAAGTGGCAGGTACCAGGACTTCATAGCTGACCGAGAGATTGTTACTATAGAGTACAAATGTATGGGACAAGTGGCAGGTACCAGGACTTCATAGCTGACCGAGAGATTGTTACTATAGAGTACAATTGTATGGGACAAGTGGCAGGTACCAGGACTTCATAGCTGACCGAGAGATTGTTACTATAGAGTACAATTGTATGGGACAAGTGGCAGGTACCAGGACTTCATAGCTGACCGAGAGATTGTTACTATAGAGTACAAGTCCCCCTCAAGAGAATCGAGCCCGCAACTGTCACGTCTACAATCCAATAAACTGTCCAACACAACTATGACCTCTTCTGTTAAAATTTCAAATACATGACGATAAATCATTTTTTTTTAAACAAGCTTTTTAACATCAAGGTCACTATTCATTAGTGAAAGTTAAAACGCTTTAAGGCTTCGTCTAATATTTCTATTTTCTAGCGCAGCTTTCTTTGACTGTTGTAGAAAGAGAAAGTTGGGGTTGGCTGGATAGTTTGTTTTATAGAAAAAAAAAATATTATGCTTATCACACCCAGTGTGTTTGCCATCCGCCATCATAGCAACAGACGTACTTACATTTTTTTTATATATATATTTACCAAGAAATGTGAGAAAACCTTCAAAAAACTATAATAAAAAAAAATTGACAAGAACTTAATTTTATTTCAAGAACAGTATTAATTAAGTTTTTAACAAACATTATATATTAATATTTAATTATTAATAATTATTATTTATATAGTTCATATAGTTATATATATATATATTTACAAATTTCGTATTAGCTTCACGTGTTTTATGTGTACGAGCTTGGATTTGCGTGTTTATATTTCTATTTCAACGCTTTATCTCGCATATTGCGTGAAAAAGAAATCTTTGTGCTAATATTCACATCCCGCTTCGTCTGTTCACAAATTTCCCCCAAGCATGCATCGAACCCACAACACAATCGCATTTACAGACAGACTAACTTTTATCGTGGAATTCCTGCGGTATCCGGATTTACAAGAGGAAAACCATGTTTATCGCGCGCCATGAATTGCGTCTTATATATAATATGTTATAGATATATATAATATGTTATAGAATAGACCGGACAAACGGAAGGACAATCTCTAATAAAAATACGCGTGTATTATACAAATAAGCTTTCGTCTTCTAATCAAAATCCGTCGCGTAATTTAAAATACATATATATTAAAAACTAGAGACCGCCCGCGATTTTGTCCGCGTGGACTTTTTTTATTGCTGCTCCACTCTTATTAGTTATAGCGTGATCTTACATAGCCTATAGCCTATAGCCTTCCTCAGCAAAAGGACTATTAAACACAAATTGAATTTTTCAATTCGAACCACTAGTTCCTGAGATAAGCGCGTTCAAACAAACAAACAAACTCATCATAGGTTTATATTATTAAAGTTGCGGGTTCCACCTATTAAGCTATTAAGTTAGACAACGTCATTTACATCAACAAAAGTAAATTAAATTTATAAATACATCTTTTTCCGACAGAAATATTTTAACAATGGAAATTTTATTTAAATGTTAGCTAGAACAATAATTACGTAAAAAATGTAATGAAATTTTATTAAATAACAAATTAAAAAATAACTTATTTTATATATAATAATAATAAATTGCAAATAAATAGATAGCTCTCTCTCTCTCTCTCTCTCTCTCTCTCTCTCTCTCTCTCTCTGATGAACAAATATCGATTAAATAATAATATTTATTTATTTTAGCTTCACGCTGTATCCCGCACTTGGCAGGGTAGGCAGAGTGTGCCGTAGGTTGAAGGAACCTAGTGTTAGGACAATCCGTTCCCCACTTTCCGCCTTTCAAGGCATTGCGTGTTGAGTGGCGGAGCTCAACGCTGCGCTTTTTGCCTTGTTACCAGAGCGAAGATAACGAATATATTTCATTCTCCCCTCATGGGAATCGAACCCACAAACCGTCGCGTTTACAGACAGACAGACAGACAGCTGTGCCACTGCGCCACGACGGTCCTCTATACTAATAATAAATAAAAACCGATTTACGAGACAATTAATAATCGGATTCAAAGTATTAGTTTAATTAATAATTAATAATAATTAATACGTACGTGATATTAAATCAAAATATTCTTTATTCAAATAGGCTATTCCAAACACTTTCGAATCGTCAATTAACATAAGTGTCAGTATTGTCAGTCTTACAAGAAGCTACCACCAGCTCAGAGGACAGTTCTGATGAGAAGAGCTGGCGAGAAACTCAGCAGTTGCTCTGTTTAATGTAAACTTACAATATATTTACAACTGTGGTTAGCCTCCCGAATGAGCATCTACAGTACTTAACTCCACACACACACACACTGACATCCGTTCTTGGAGCGAATTTTACTTTAATATAGCCTATAGCCTATAGCCTATAGCCCGTTTAATGAATGGGCTATACAACATATAATATTAAGTATAAACAAAGTCTCGCCAGAAGCGAAGACCATCAAAAATATGAGAAAACTCATTTGAGTGTTCCCCTCCACGGAAATCTTTAGTAAAAGGCGAAAGATTTGTACGTTATGAAGGGAAACCAGAGATGACCGGATTTGAACTCCACAATCTTTACATACAGTAGCAAAGAGCATTTCGTTAGCGCGATTCAGAAATACAATAAAAAAAAAAAACGTACACCGCCATCTAGCGATGAATGTTCCAGATCGCTGAAGGGGATTGAGCTGAATGTTGTAATGCAGGACGTGAGAGCTAATTTCACGGGATCCCATAAAACCACCGTGAATGAACTCTATATTACAATATAAAACAAATGTGAAAAAAAAACTAATTTCATAAATGATAACATACTCCAGACATTTTCAAAGCTATCATTGTCGCTAATGAATAATAATACTTTTCCTTTTTTTTTTAATTTAGTAATACATTACTAAATAAAAAAAAAGGAAAAAAAAGGTAGAAATAGAAAATCCATTGAGCTTCTAGCGCTGTTCTTCTCAGGTCTGAGGCATTAATTTTAGTGAACCGGTGGTAATGTTTTTGTCGTTCAAAACTGTAGCAGGATATATATATATATATATATATATATATATATATATATATATATATATATATATATATATATATATATATATATATATTTTACGTTACAGGATCACTTTGTTGTGTTTAACACGTAAAGAAAGCATTACAAACTTATAATTGTAGTTAATTTCATACAAGATGGAGTGATGCGGCCACATATTTAAGTTTGTCAACTTTTATAATTAATATTTTCCTCGGCGCACGAATATTACTCACAATTGATTGATATTTTTTTAATCTCATTAACTTTTTAAATCATGATTAATTATAAAATTTAATCCGGCTTTGCGCCAAAAATGTGAAGATGTAGGTACTGATATTTTTTTTTAATATCCCTTCGTCCGCACCTTGCAGGGTAGGCAGAGGGAGCTCGAACTTAAAGACACTCTTTTCTCCATCGGCGGAGCTTGATTGGCGGAACTCAACGCGGCACTTTCTCTATATAATAAATTAATGGTTCCCAAAGTTGGAATTGAACATGTAACCATAGTGTCTCATTTAATATAATACTTAAACGCACATACATACATACATGCATAAATATACATATATATGTACATATAAAAGAATGCTTAAACCAAATAGCCAAAAAAAAAAATCCGTGTCAACATTGTACTGGATTGCGGTTCGTCATTTGCTTGATTTATTTGTATATATAGCAATTCGTAGGGTTGTACACTACATATATATATATATATATATATATATATATATATATATATATATATATATATATATATATATATATATATATATATATATATATAAACACAACTATTCTAACTTCACGCTTCATCTAGCGAGGTAGTTAAAGATCGGTCCCACCTAGTTCGCCTCGTCCACTGTCATTAACCTCTTCATACACCCCACCGTGCTTTTAACGTGACCTTGTTCAAGTATCATCGACACTGCGATCTCGAAGGTCAACCGAGGTCAAACCTCCCCACCTCTCTTTACCACTCACTCTTGCATCATATTTGCCTTTCATCACTCATCCTCTCGTGCACTGTAGCATCTTATTACAATACCTTTATCCATTAGTACGGTCGAGGCCGAGATTATAAGGACTTTAAGTATAATAAAGATTAAAACCAATAATGCAGATTCTAATTGTACTTCACGCTGGATCCCGCACATAGCAGGGTAGGCAGAGGTAACTGTAGGCAGAAGAACCTAGTGACAAGACACCCCGTTCCCCGCTTCCCGCATTGAGGCATTGCGTGTTGCGTGGCGAAACTCAACGCTGCGATTTATAATGTTTCAAATAATATAATAATTTAAAAAAAAAAAATTTACTTCAACTTCCGGTTCAAGGTCAAATCGGTCAATAGCTAGCATCCCGCTATTTTCAAATATTGATACGTTTATTAAACCTTTTTCTCGCAAATAAATCCTACTACTAATACTACAAATGTGACAGTTTGTCTGTATGTATGTTTGTTCCCGATTCACACAAGAACTACTGAACGGATTCAGTTGACACCTTGCAGTGAGCCGGTGAGTATTTCAAAATGCATTGTGCACAATTACAAAAAAAAAATTGCACATCTAGCACGGAAACATAATGTTCTAACGACACCGACTGTCTGTAGCTGGATCTAGCTCAAGGTCCATGAGATTAGACAGACTGACTGCATTAGACTAATAAGCTTAGGAAAGTTTATTTAAAAAAAAAAAATGTCATATAATAACTTTTTAATGGTATTGCATCACCTTGCACCAAGACCTTGATGGAAGCTTGAAGGACATGTAGGTAGGAATGCTATATGCGGGATACGCCGTGAAGAAAACAGAAACGAAAGCCTTTATTTAAAATTTACAAATCGTTCATAAATTCACAGAAACAGAATATAATAATACATTCTATGAATTATCAATCAATTGGACGATACCAGCGCTGTTGGCCTGACGCATGACTGAACGTGCACTCGAAGGAATTTGTGAGAATTTGTGCCAATAATAAATATATATATAGTAGTCAAAATATTATTGCCATGTAATATATATATATATATATATATATATATATATATATATATATATATATATATATATATATATATATATATATATATATATATATATATATATATATATATATATATATATATATATATATCCGATACGCTACGGCACAGCTGTCTGACTGTAAACGCGACAGTTGTGGGTTCGATTCCCACGCGGGGAAAATGAATAATTTTAACACTAGATTCCCTCCGTCTACAGCGTGAAACTATATACATTTATATCTAACAGCCAACCCTAACGGGTGGCACAGGTGAAATCACATATCTATGGTAATTCATTAGAAACCAGTCTATTGACACGCGCGCCGATCTCGCTATGGTTCTTATACCATTGATTTAGGGTGTATAATAAAAAAAAAAATGTTGGCATACCGTATCGCACTATGTCAAGGCAAACCTTTTAACGTCGTTACACATTTGGCGAAGACAAATACAAATAAAATCAATGGGAAAGTTATGTAACTTGAAATAAGTTATGTAACTTAAAAAAGTAACTTGAAATTAGGCATTTATTTAAAAAATAAAAAAAAAAAACAACGGTCAATTAAATTTAATGGCGACGGTCGCAGCAGGTACAGCCTGTCGTCCATTTGTAGCCGTTTGACAGCTGTCAGGTGACGGAACCCAACGCCGCGCTCTTGAACCTAACGTAAGGCTTATTTTGGAAACGTAGGCGTATATTATTACTCAAAGTGTATATTCAAGTAAGTGGTTTCTCCACGGATCATTCTTTAAATGTGAAGAAAATGAATTAAAATACTTCATGTAGGTGCAACTGTCACAATATGTGGCAATATTTATATTAAAAAAAAAAAATTGTCAAGGTATCGCGTTTTTGATAGCGGATGGCCTTGCTATGTCTATCAGAATGTAGAAGAGAGAGAATAAATCACTCCGCCGCGTGGGATCAAACGTAGTGTCGTACACTACCCTACATTCCCTTTGGTCATCCTGCTTTATGCGGGATACAGCGTGAAAATAAATCAACTCTCGCAATTAACGTCAGAACCTCAAGAAATTTCAGGTTACTACGCACAATAGTTCCTATTGTACGTTGTCTGTCAGTTATAAATAGATTAAAATTTGGTGTAGAACAGATTTTATGCAAAAAAAAAAAATATAATCAAGCCATCTTACGAGCCGTACATACCGATCAGCGTTAAGATCCACCTCCACAGACCCTTGTTAGGTGGAATTACATATGTATGTAAAAAACTATATTACGCCGCATTCCTCGTGTGGCAGCTCGAGGTGACCTTCAATCGATGGCGGTGGATGCTGCGAGTCTCATCCCGGTATAACAACTTTCACCTCACCTTATTTAGTACAGAACAAGTTTTATATACGTCTCAAGAAATGAGAAATGTGTTTAATATCACGTATGGATCTTTAGTCCATCGTGGCGCAGTGAACCTTATAAAGGTGAAAAAAGCAAAGAAAATTATCGGATAGTCCACTTGTCGAGGAAGGCTATAGCCTATAGGCTATAATACATCACGTCAATCGTTTCTATGGTCAGAGTTACCTCGGGTACGTCACGTGAGCTCCGCCGCAGTAACATCTAATATAATATCTCTACAGATATTTATTTCCTACTTGTAATTTTTTTTAATGATTTTAATTATTAAAAAATAACAATTTTGTCGCCAAAACAAAAAAAAAAAAACGTTTAGACATACATAAACTATGAGCCTAAAATATTCTTTGTAGTAGAAACGATCGAATTATGACACACTTCGTATAAATATTATGCTAATAAAAACTGAGTTTTGTTTGTGCAAGAAGTTATCTTGAAATTGTAAATTAGTTAGCTAACACTGTGAATTTGGTGTTGGTGGAGAGAGGGGCACGGGCAGTGGAGGCCCCATAAACCTATATTTGGGTCGAAAGTCCCAAGGCACCGCTCTGACCTCCTCTCCCTACAACGCGATGGGCTACTGCATGGTGGATATGCATACTCGCTAAAATTGAATAGCTCATGCGGACAAATTCACGAGAGGAACAGTAGTTTTATTATGAATTATTAAAAAAAAATAATTTACCAAACAATCTCTCCTCTCTCCTCTCTCCTTTCTGCACTGCTACTGATTCCATATGAATACTAATCATAATGGTTGCCTGGAAGAGATCGCTTTCAGCGATAAGGCCGCCATTGCACATAATATACACATAATTCTGTTTGTGAAATGTTATATATATATATATATATATATATATATATTTTTTTTTTGTGCAATAAAGTATTATTATATTATTATTATTATTATCTCTAACTACGATATAACCAACTTTCAATAAACAAAACAAAAGCGCGCATCTCCAAAACTAAATGTCGAAACGTGTTCAATCTTCATTGCTTCACTTTTACACTGACCTCTAAAGTCAAAGCAAACGTGATCAAGTTCACGCATTCTGGGAGTTCTTAGGGGGATAACTTCTATCATATTTTTTAGTTTCACGCTGTATCCCGCATATAGCAGGGCAGGCAACGGGAACCTGGTGAACCGTTACCCACTGTTTAGTGACTTTTCATGATGAATGGCTGCACTTTATCTTGTTACCAGAGAGTGGCAATCAAAATATATCATTCCCCTGAGTGGGAATCGAAGCGACAACTGTCGTGCATATAGTCCACGCTGTGTTTTTGTTTTGGCCCTGAATTTCACCATTCACCATGCAACATCTCTCATAAAGACGGCAAGTAAAGAGCGTAGGGTCTCAACATACTGCCTCTTCTGCTCTACGTAACCCCATACAAATAATTAACCTTGACGAGTATCCATCTCTAATTACGAAATCCTCTTCAGCATCATCATTGCCCAACACTCACACTGACCTCCAAACATAAAAGCACGTCAAGTTCACGTGTAAATTGGACACGCTACCAATGTATTAAATGTCAAGAGTACGGTTCAACCTTAAATTGTTTTGCAATAGAAGTTAATATTGAAAGTATTCTTTTTTGTTTGCCTCCAGCTTTATCCCTAGCGGGATAGTCAGAGAGGACGGAGCGCCAGACGCTGCCTGCGTACCTCCTTCGCCTCGACCACTGTCATGTACCTCTTCATACATCTTTTTCGTGACCTTCCTCTAGTAACTTCGACACTGTGCTTTCGAAGGTCATCCGAGGTCTCCCTTTACCTCCTCCTCTTACCACTCACTACATATACATTTAAATAATTTTAATTGAAAGCATTATAGTATTTTTTTAGAGACAATCTAGTGAGTTAAGACACTCTGTTCCTCACTTTCAATTCAAAACATTGTCAGTTGGATGGGGGAGTTCAACGCCGCGTTTTGTGCAGTAATGCAATTGACATAGTTAATTCCCGTCGAGTGGGAACTCTCGGGTTCGACTCCCGCTCGGGGGACTAAATTATTTTAATTACCACGCTCGTAAGAAGACAAAGCGGGGCGTTGCCACCGCACAATATACAATATCTCAAATTGGGATGAAAAAAAAAACGGAGTGTCTGAACATTAAGTTCCCTCCGCCTACCCTGCTATATTCTATTCTAGATTTATGAAGCTAAAAATAAAAGAAAAAAGTACTAAAAAAAAACAATACCATATGTACCTATAAAAATAATTCAAGCGGGTCAAATAACAAATCATGAAGTATATTATTCAATCGAGGTCTTGCAAATATACTGCTTCCTTGTATATAGGCATTGACCTAAATACTATCTTCTTTCATCGCTGTTGTTATATATATATATATATATATATATATATATATATATATATATATATATATATATATATATATATATATATATATATATATATATTCACTATACACAAAAAGGATTCGAGTCCTAATCTTACAGTATGGTAAAACAAAACGCGGCGTTATGATTTTTTTTAATATGTACTATTTTTTTCTTTTGAGTTTTTTTTAAATATATACTATGGCCAATTATAGTGGGTTAAAAGCCTGTCCTTGGGAAATACATCCTATGTAAATCACATAACCGTTCCCATACAAGGCCTACGTAAATCTGAAACACCCGGAAAACCTCTTATCTCGAATATAGAATATTTTTAAATCACAAAAGACGGCGCGCGCAATCGCAATGCATACAAAAATAGACTGCGACTTAAAAATATATTATATTTCAATACTTGTTTTTTCATTTTATTTCAAAACCCCGTTGTTCCCCATACCCGTGGAATATCCGGGAACCCCCTCTTAGTACTCTCCAGGAATCCCGAAGCCATATTTCAGGTTTGTGAGTTTGTGAGAATTCGCCAGTTACTAGAGCGAGAAAGGCCGAGATAAAATGAGACGCTGTACCACTGCGCCACGACGGTTATTAAGTTCTAAGTCCTTTATATATAAGAATAACTTTAAAGTTCAAGGTTCAATACTGATTAGGGGGCAATAAATTATTTATACCTTCTCGCTCTGGTATAGAACACCTGCGGCGTAGAGTTCCGTCACTCTCTAAATAAGCTACCATAATAACACAGTTGTAAAACCCAATTTTATTGTATAAAATAAAAATAAATTTCACAGATGAGAAAATATGCTATTTCTTGACCATATTAGTTGTTAAAGAAATTACTTTTTTTTTTAGGGTTCCGCGCGTTAATGTTATAAAACGGAATTCTTATCACCTGTCAAGACTCGCTTGTACTGCAACAAAAAAAAAAAAAAAAAAAACCCATTACAAACTTATACCTGTACTTCATTTCGCACAAAATGAACACAAACGACCGCAAATTTAAGTTTGTCAATTCCTATTTCCCATTAAAACTGGTGAGGAACCCTCAACGCGTCGTTCCGACTCGCGCTTGACCGTAAACATTTACTTAACAAATGTTTAAATTTTATATTTATCTAAATGGATTTTTAATTATCCAACGTGCACCTTTATTTATACGTAAGCAGCGAGATACCAACTTTTTGAATATGCATTACTCATTAGTATAAGACTTCCTAGATTTCTTTATAATTTTCCTTTAAAACCGACATAAAACTATAAATTATATATAAAATATATAAAAAAATGTAACTTGAAATAAAAAAAAATACCATCTTTACTCTGTTGTTTCATCATCACAGACTTTTGACAACCGTGTCATTGCAGTTCAGAATTTTTTTTTTTAAATTATAGTTGAAGATTTTCTATGACATAGATTTTTAATTTATTTCTATATGTTAGTGTATGTATAATATAAATATATATTATATGTAGGTTCTATGTGTTTTTGTCGTCAACAATGTCATCATCGGTTCGGTTTCCGGTTAGCTTGCTAGAGACTACAATTGCGAGCTTAACGCTGTTAATTAACGACGACAATAGCGCGGTCTGCTTGCAAGCACTTTGCCAAGGCCGAGCGCGGCGTTGAGTTCCGCCATACAAGAATGATGTGTACTTTAAGCTAAGCTTGAATGCATTCAGCTTTAACATAATGCAATTACGATATAACAATTATATATTATAATAAGTTACGAATAATAATAATTTTGTGTGTTCTTCTTTCGTTTACTTTTTTTTTTCTTTTCATATACGGCATGACGATATCCTCCTGTAACTACTTGCTACACTTAGCCTAAGCTTTGATAATGTTTTTTTTTTAAATTTAACATAGGTAGGTTTTGGTGACACCCAGAAATTTCTATATCGAATTCTGGCAGAAAAAAAATTTGTTATGTGATATAGTATAAAAAAAACATATTTACTATCGCTTCGGATCGAACCGGAGAGAAGAGAAATAACAATAGCCTAAACCGTATAGTCTACAGCCTACGCGGGCAAAGCTGCGAGCGCAACCCTAGTTACCTGTAATAATTTAAAACGCCATCGATTTAGCATACAAAAGTATGCTAGCAACTATTCAGAATGGCTATGCGCTATAGGTACGTGATTAGAAGATTAAATAGCTTTTTTTTAGCTTCACGCTGCCTATAGCAGATTCTTACTAGCCAGTGCGAGTTAATCTAATAATTCATTCACTTTTATGGGAATCGAACTCGCAACCGTCGCGTTTACAGTTTAACACGTTCCCAAGGAACAACAGGTAGCAGCTACCAGGACTTCATAGCTGACCGAGAGATTGTTACTATAGAGTACAATTGTATGGGACAAGTGGCAGGTACCAGGACTTCATAGCTGACCGAGAGATTGTTACTATAGAGTACAATTGTATGGGACAAGTGGCAGGTACCAGGACTTCATAGCTGACCGAGAGATTGTTACTATAGAGTACAATTGTATGGGACAAGTGGCAGGTACCAGGACTTCATAGCTGACCGAGAGATTGTTACTATAGAGTACAATTGTATGGGACAAGTGGCAGGTACCAGGACTTCATAGCTGACCGAGAGATTGTTACTATAGAGTACAATTGTATGGGACAAGTGGCAGGTACCAGGACTTCATAGCTGACCGAGAGATTGTTACTATAGAGTACAATTGTATGGGACAAGTGGCAGGTACCAGGTCTTCATAGCTGACCGAGAGATTGTTACTATAGAGTACAATTGTATGGGACAAGTGGCAGGTACCAGGACTTCATAGCTGACCGAGAGATTGTTACTATAGAGTACAATTGTATGGGACAAGTGGCAGGTACCAGGACTTCATAGCTGAGGGAGAGATTGTTACTATAGAGTACAATTGTATGGAACAAGTGGCAGGTACCAGGACTTCATAGCTGACTGAGAGATTGTTACTATAGAGTACAATCGTATACCATTCCACCACTAGGGAATCGAACCCGCAACCGTCGCGTCTACAGTCAGTCGCCCACAGAATGCCTACGAGCACGAGCAGCTATATCGTATACGTGATATGAAGAATAAATACGTTTCATATTCAAATAAACGACGCTGCGCACATACATTGTTGTTTAAATTAAACAAAGACGATTTTGTTATATTTTAAAATGTTTTCCTTATATCTAAATTTTATATATATATATATATATATATATATATATATATATATATATATATATATATATATATATATATATATATATATATATATATATATATATACATATATATATATATGCCCATTATGGGCATGACTAACTCAAGCAAACTTAAATTTATCTTAATTTGTCCTTTTCGTTGGCAATACAATGGTGAAATTGGTACGGAACCCACGATGCGGTCCGAATATCGTTTAATAGGTTTTCAAAAAACATATATTAAGGTAAAAAAAATGAAAGTCCTCGCCCTATAATGCGATGGGCATTTGCATACCTTACGAAATTCCCTTCTCTGAATTTATGAGATGGAGAAGCTTACATACAAACAACTTTTGAAGTAATTTTATACGGATAACAATATTTAAAATCGCTCTGGCAACAAGGCAAAGCGCGGCGTTGGGTTCCGCCACATTAAAACGCAATGCCTCGAATGGGGGAAAGTGAGAAACAGAGTCTCTTAACACTAGGTTTCTTCAATATATATATATATATATATATATATATATATATATATATATATATATATATATATATATATATATATATATATATATATATATATATATATATATATATATATATATATATATATAAAATCAAATGATCGCTGTCAAGACAAAATACGGCGTTTAGCTACGTCACTAAAAAGTCGGTGAGAAAGCCGAGAACGGAGTGTCCCAACACTAGTTTAACAAACGGGAAGAAGAAAACCTTGACATCTTCACACGAAATCTTGGCTTCGTATCATATATATCTTGGATCAACTCGGGTTTCCCCATACGGATACCAGGAACGTACTGGACGCGATACGTTCAATGAAATAAGATTGAACGTATGACATCATATAGATGACTTTTGAATTTCAACGGTGTAATTTAATTTGCTTGTGTTAAACATTTCTCAAGAATTATGTATGAATGGTCCGATTTTTTTTTCTTAACGAAAGTTATAATATTATAAAAAAAACTAGTTTAAAAAAAATAAAAAAATACCAGGAATCGGGTCATACAAAAAATAAACATTATATATACATTTTTCCAGCCAGTTTCATCGTGAAGGCAGTGTCTCAAGATTCTCACACAAGATCTCCACTCTCCATTCAAATTTCCTCCGAATTCCAGAAATGAGTGTCAATTGAGTAAGTGGAGTTTAACGCCGCGCTTTCTTATTTATGCTATATATATATATATATATATATATATATATATATATATATATATATATATATATATATATATATATATATATATATGAGGCTGAGGTTATCAGAGATATGTACAACGACTCCGCTTCAGTGGTTAGGACTGCTGTTGGCGACACCAAGCCCTTCCCGATTACTGTAGGGGTTCACCAGGGCTCAGCTCTTAGTCCGTTCTTATTCAATGTAGTGCTGGATACTGTCTCGGCTCACATCCAATGCCAGCCCCCGTGGCTGATGATGTATGCCGATGACATAGTACTCATCGACGAGAACCGACTGATGCTGGAGCGTAAAGTGAATGCCTGGAAGGGTGCGCTTGAGAACGGTGGTCTCAAACTGAATGTGTCGAAGACCGAGTACATGGCTTGCGGGAACCCGGACTCGAGCACCATCCATATCGGGCCTGAGCCAGCCGTTAAGTCGGAGAAGTTCAGGTACCTTGGAGCCGTTATGCATGAGTCTGGAGGCATCGACCACGACATCCATGCCCGTATAAACGCTGCCTGGGCCAAATGGCGGGAGGTCACTGGTGTAGTCTGTGATAGCAGAATACCGCCCAAGCTCAAGGGACTGATATACAAGAGCATTATCCGACCGGTTCTTTTATACGGCAGCGAATGTTGGCCAACATTATCTCGGCACTCTCAGGAGCTTCACGTCACGGATATGAAGATACTGAGATGGATGTGTGGCATTACGCGGTCCGACCGCATACGCAACACATTCATTCGAGGTAGTCTTGGGGTCCGTGACGTAGCGGATAAGCTCCAAGAGCGTCGCCTGAGATGGTATGGCCATGTTATGCGCCGATCTGAGAACTATGTCGGAAGGAAGTGCCTTGACATGTCTGTCCCTGGAGTTAGACCACCCGGACGCCCAAGGAAGCGATGGCTGGATGTCGTGACACAAGATATGAGAGCCAATAGATTGTCCACTGAGGATGTTAAAGACCGTGCAACGTGGAGTAGGCTTAGTCGGAAGGCAGACCCTGGCAAAAGCCGGGACTAATGCCAGGAAGAAGAAGATATATATATATATATATATATATATATATATATATATATATATATATATATATATATATATATATATATATATATATATATATATATATATATATATATATATATAAATCGATTAAGATATCTATATCCTACACTCGAGTCGCAAGTCCAAGGGTCAGCTTTGAGCTCCTGTAACGCCACGCACGGTACATCCATGGAAAGCAGTAGGGTCTTCTCTCATAAAAAAAATTACATTTTCGAGACTATTTTTGGGCTATTATATTAAATAAAAAGAGTTTTATATATGTAATAACATATGTAAAACTCTAAGTCGACTAACTGACTCAAGTTACAGAGTTCCAGAGCATAAATTGCTAATAATGAGCAATAAGGAAGTATGGAAGATTCATCCCCATGGGGTCACCCCCTTATAAGGGGGTGACCCCATGGGGATGAATCCCCCTATAGGGGTCAAAATATCAAATGGGAAATTCAAAAACGATCCAAGCCAAGACCAGAAAGCTAGTAATATACAATAAATTAAAAGTTGTCACAGTAAAAAAATAATTAGAACATACTCGTATATTAAAAGTACAGAAAAAATATATCTATTATATATATATCGACAGCGGCACTTGAACCCGCACTAAACAACATAAATAACTTTTAACAAGCGTACAAGAATTACGCCTTAGTTCAATGGCGATGATAACGTATGGCTTAGCGGTGAGAGAGCTTAGACGGTTTCCACAAGGCGCGTTAGTTTCTCATTAGTAAAGAAGAACGTGCTCACGTGGTATCAGCTTTAAAAAAGGATATGTAATGCAAGAGTGAGTGCTAAGAGAGGTAGTGAGGACTTCGTGGACCTTCGCGAACACATTCTCATTACTGGAGGAAGGTCACGTCAAAAGCACGAGGACTCGGAGGGCATGTATGAAGAGATGACCGTAGAGTTTGGCGCTCCCTCTGGCTACCCCGCTAGTGCTAAAGAATATACATAGTAAATAAAAAGAAAATAGGATAGAAGCATTTATTTATCCAAGGAAATACACTTTTCACCCCAAGATGGTATTGAAGCTGTAACCACAGTAAGTCACACTGTGTCACATTAAAATAATCGCAGAAGCCAAAGTTTTTATCATTATCAATATAATCTATACAGTTGTTAAATTTAAATCCTCATTTCCTGTTCTTGTGTCGGTTTTGTTAAACACATTGTGCGTGAATATATATATATATATATATATATATATATATATATATATATATATATATATATATATATATATATATATATATATATATATATATATATATATATATATATATATATATATCTTCTTCTTCCTGGCATTAGTCCCGGCTTTTTTGCC